>VZQC01013712.1:1533452-1657884 GCA_009823505.1 Rhizomys pruinosus
CCTAACCTGTAGAGGATGTAAGCTTGTGGCATCAGCCATGGGTTATTTCTCCAAGGGGAGAGCCAATAGCCAATTAGATTTGGGATATACAGGCACATGGCTGCCTCTGCTGCACAGTATTTCCAGGCAGGTGAGGTGTAGCTGGTGCTGACGGTGGCTGCACAAGAAATAAGGTCAACAGTCCACAAATGGGACCTCATAAAAATCAAAAGCTTCTGTACAGTGACAGAAACAATCAATAAACTGAAGAGAAAACCCACAGAGCGGGAGGAAACATTCACCAGTGATACATCTGACAGAGCATTAACATCCAGAATATATAAACTACTCAAAAAACAAAGACCTAAGAAAACAAATGACCTACTCAAGAGATGGAGTAAAGAGCTGAACAGAGACTTCACCAGTGTGGAATTAAAGATAGCTGAGAAACATCTTAAAAAGTGTTGAACATCATTATTAATTAAGGAAATGCAAATTAAAACCACTCAGATATCATCTCACTCCAATATGACTAGCTAAGATCAAGAAAACAAAAGACACCAAATGCTGGAGAGGTTGTGGGGAAAGGGGAACACTCATCCAAAGCTGGTGGGAATATAAACGTGTACAACCACTATGGAAAGCAATGTGGAGAACCCTTAAAAGACTCAAAATGAGCCTACTACTTGACCCAGTAATACCACTCCTGGGTATATACCCAAAAGACTCATCCTACCTCAAAGATACATGCACATCCATGTTTACTGCAGCTCTCTTCACAACAGCGAAGAGCTGGAACCAACCCAAATGCTACTCAACAGATGAGTGGATGACAAAAATGTTGTACATCTACACAATGGAGTACTATTCAGCAGTAAAGAAAGATGACATTATGAACTTTGTAGGTAAATGGATGGAGCTCGAAGCCGTTATGCTAAGTGAAGTAACACAGTCCCAGAAAGACAAACAGAGAATGGTTTCCCTCATTTGTGGATGCTAACACCAAATCCCCCAGATGAAAGGCAAGGTGAACAACATTATTGTTATATTTCTGTTTATCTGAAAGCAACTGTGTTGTTGTAATGTAAATCTCTCAACGGGGTCTAGAATCCACTCACCACTTATTTTCAGACTCTGTAATTACTGTATATGAGTGGAGAGTATGTATCCATATTTTAGAGTAATTTAAAATTAATGGAGGAAAATGTGAATTCCTAAGCATTAAAAAAAGATGTGGGACAGTTATGGTAGAATACATGATCTGGGGTAGGGGGAAGGGAAAAGGGAATATGCCTAAGCTGAGTTGAAAAATGATGTCTGCAGTACACAAAACATCAATAAAAACACATAAAAAGAATTTTTAGTTTGCCGCCTTTAATCCTAGCACTTGGGAGGCAGAGGCAGGCGGATCTTCGTGAGTTCAAGGCCAGCCTGGTCTACAGAGTGAGTTCCAGGACAGCTGGGGCTACAGGGAGACCCTGTCTCAAAAAGACAAAAAGAAAAAAAACATAAAAAGAAAAAAAAGAAAGATGACATCATGAACTTTGCAGGTAAATGGATGGAGCTCAAAGCCATTATGCTAAGTGAAGTAACACAGTCCCAGAAAAACAAGTGGCAATGGTTTCCCTCATTTGTGGATTCTAACACCAAATTCCCAGATGAAAGTCATGCTGAACAACATTATTGTTATATTTCTGTTTACCTGAAAGCAACTATGTTGTTAAAATCTATATCTCTCAACGGCCTCTAGAATCCACCTGCCACTTATTTTCAGACTCTGTAATTACTATATATGGGTGGAGAGTATGCATCCGTTTTTTGAGTAATATAAAATAAATGGAGGAAAATGTGAATTCCTAAACATAAAAAAATGACTGAAAGAAAGATGCAGGACAGTTATGGCAGAATGTATGATCTGGGATGGGGTGGGGGGAAGGGAAAGGGGAATATGCCTAAACTGATGTGAAAAATGAAGTCTGAGATACACAAAACATTAATAAAAAAGATATTTTCTAAATACAAAAAGTGTCCAACATCATTAAAAGTTAAGGAAATGCAAATTAAAACCACTTTAAAATATCATCTCTGGGCTGGAGTAGGCTCAGTGGCTAAGAGCACCAACTGCTCTTGCAGAGGACTCAGGTTTGATTCCCAACACTCACATGGCAGCTAAGAACCATCTTTAACTTCAGTTCCAGGGGGAATCTGACGCCTTCTTCTGGCCTCCATGACATTGCATGACATGGGTGCACCAACATACATGCAGACAGTACATTCATACACATAAAATAATAAATAATTTTTAAAGATATCATCTCATTCTGATAAGACTGCCTAAGATTAGGAAAACAAAAGACACAAAATGCTGAAGAGGATTGGGTAAAGGGGAACTCTCATCCACTGCTGGTGGGAGTGTAAATTGGTACAGCCACTATGGAAAGCAGTGTGGAGAACACTTAAAAGACTCAAAATGAGTCTACCACTTGACCCAGTCATACCACTCCTGGTATATACCCACAAGACATCCTACCGCAAACGTACATGCACATCTAAGTTTATTGCAGCTCTCTTCACAATAGCAGAGACCTGTAACAAACCCAAATGCCCCTCAGCCAATGAGTGGATAGAGAAAAGGTGGTACATCTACACAATGGAGTTCTGTTCTGCAGTAAAGATGACATCATGGAATTGCAGATAATGGATGGCAATAGAAGACATTATGTTAATGAATTAACACAGTCCCAGATAAACCAGCGACAGTGACAAATGGTATCCCTCATCTTTGGATGCTAGAACCAAATATGTAGTAGTATTGAAAACTTATATATAGTTCTTTACCTGAAAGAACTGTACCATTATAATGTGAATAGCTTGATGGGATCTAGAATTAATCTACCACTTATTTTCAGACTCTGTAATTGTGATATACGGGGGAGGGTATGTATGCATACTTTAGAGTAATATAAAATTAAGGGGGAAAAATGTGAATTCCAAAAAAAAAGAAAAATGAATAAAGACATGTATGGCAGAATGCAAGAATGCATGAGCTCTGATGGGGAGGGGGCAAGGAAGGGGAATTAGGTCTATAATTTGATTAAGACATGTTGTATGAAATACACAAAACTTTCAATAAAAATGAAAAAAAAACTGCACTATTAGGACTGCTAAAAAAATTATAGCCACTAAGGAAAATAGTGTGGAGGTACCTCAAAAAATAAAAAAATGAAGCTTTCAAAAGAAAAACATGAAAATGTGTTAGAAATACTTAAGAAAAATGTCATCATCTTTAGACATTAAGGAAATGCAAATTAAAACCACTTTACGATTCATCTTATCCAACTCAGAATGGCGATGATGCAGAAGCAAACAAGGACCAATGCTGGCAAGGATGTGAGGAAAGGGGAAGTCTTATCCATTGCTGGTATGAGTGCAAAATGATGAGCTGGTATGGGAAATCAGTGAGATATTTCCTCAAAAATCTAGAAATTGATCTGACACATGATACAGCCATTCCACTCTTGGGCACATACTCAAAAAACTCTTACCTTTCTACAGATACTTGTTCATCCATGTTCATTGGTAACCTTTTCACAACAGTCAGAAAATGGAATCAACCTATATGTCTAGCAACTGATGAATGAATAATGAAAATATACATTTACAAAATGGAATACTATTCAACTATTAAAAATGAAATCATGGAATTTGCAGGCAAATGGATGGAAATAGAGGTAACCCAGATTTATAAAGGCGATTATCAAATATTCTCACTCATAGCTACATGCTAGCTTTGAATTCCTAGATATACATGTTTCAGTTGGAAAATCTGAAGAAGTCAGGAAATTAATAAATGACCCAGAAGGATGGTTATAGGATGGACAATATAATGCAGTGATATAAAGGGGGAAGGAAAATAATAGAGTAGGAAGATTTTATTGAGGTGGAGAAAGGGAAGATGGGGGAGTAGGGGAGAGTTAACTAACACTAAAGGCCTTTGGAAAAAGCCACATGGAAACTTACCACTATAGAAGCTTCTTAAAGTATATACATATACATTATAAAAGAAGACAGAGTAGTTTTCTGAAAGCAGGGGCATAATACCTGTACTTGACACCATAGGCTTGCAAAGTAAATGCCCAATGCCAGGGATAAACTTTCTCTTTTGAAGATGTTGACCATGGGTCCCTGGGGCCCTCAAACAATATTGGTCATTTTCCTTGTTCTTGGTAAAACACCAAAAGTTGACGGTATGTCCTTATTGCCGAAGACCCTATGTACATGAGCCATAGAACAAATAAGGAGAACTTAAGCTGGCATTGACTTCAGAACTTTGTCTCTACTGGCTAGTTTTTATAGTGCTGGAAGTTGTTATGCACGCTACCAGAAGAGTAATATCAATCATTATCCTTGCACAGTTGTGAATCCAACCTGCTTCTACAATAATTTGTAGAACCTGACCAGATATGACCTCTGGTTCAGTAGTGTCATGAATATTATGGTAGTAACCAATCACTTTGGCTACTTGGATTGAAGTTTTGCTTAATAAAATGAAACCCATATCTCACAGTGACATCAGGGCTAGGAATATGTGGCTAGACAGGCCATGGGCCATAGGGGAGAACATAATGTTATTCTGCTAAACAGATAAGAGTATTCTAGCCAGTACTAATGACTTATTTATATACCCATACAGTAATGCATCTTTCACCATCTTTTAGCTCTCACAAGTGAAGTTTCCTTATACTGTATATAGTGATTAACACAGAAATGCACAACTGAACAATGTAGAGAGACTAAGAGACTGTAGTCTCTGTAGAGTGATTATCTCTGAATTGGATGCCTATATCAAATTTCTGCCTCCATGTAGGACAGCAGTCCTGGATTCATGCATATCTTGTGCATGTGCAAACACAATCTGCCCAGAACGCTAGAAAATGCTGTAGTATAGGGCATACTCTGTCACATAATGCTAGCACTTGTGCTTGGTGCCATGAGCTGACTTTTTTGTAGGTATGCCCCACTGGCTAGATGATGCATGATAGAATGGAGGTCTAGGATTAGCCACTGGGGTTTGGGGCCATATGATGTAGGTGCTGCCTATTTCAGACCTATGTAAGCTGCTTGTTGCATAAAATAAATGAATTTGCAGCCTTTGATGTGGTTCCCAGGATGTTACTGGAGTAACTCTGCACCATACCTTCTTTAGCCTGTTTGATTGCGGGGGTGACACCCCCACACCTCCAAAGACTCAGGAATCTTGCAGATGAGATGACAGAAAGATTATGAACTCACAGCAATTGTGACAATGTGCACAAACACCATGGTGACTCAAGCCAGACAAAGTCCCAGCATAGACCTAGGGAAGTGGGGAAGAGACCTCAACCATACCTAAGAATCTATTGGAATTCTATAGCTGCTGGAAATGGGAGAGTCAGTATCTTCTAAGAACACGACATTGGTAGGTTAACCAAATTCCACTGTGTAGCTCTGCACTGAAAGACATTTGGGGATCCAAATTTAATTTATAGGCCTGTGTGTGTGCGTGTGTGTGTGTGTGTGTGTGTGTGTGTGTGTGTGTGTATAATACAGTACATGATATTGGGCTGCGGTTATAAGGGGAATAAAAGGCATAAAATACCTTGGTCTATAATAATATTCTTCAGTCCTCATCATAAGTTAATTGAAAAATTAGAATGTTATATTTTAATAACTTCTGCTAGATAACCATTAAAATGTTACATCTCATCTCTAAGTTTACTAAAATTGACTTGAACCCTCATTCCCTGATTACTCTGTCATCACTTTGAAATAAGAAAGGTAAGAAATGATATTGATGTAGTATGCTTAATAAAAATATTCAAAATATGTCTATCAATGTAGATCTACCTATCCATCAAACTGTGTTTCTGATAGAACTGAAAAATATATACCAAAATAAACTGAAGTTGGCTCTGATATTAAATCTATAGATAGCCTATTTTGTGCTGCTTTCTTATATCTTCTGACATTTTAAAGAAAACTTTGCAAAATAACCAGATTTTCTGGCTTTAGTCCTATAGGAGTTGGTCTTAACAGTGTGAATGAATAAATGAATGAATGGGCAAAGTCTAAAACCACAGTGAAAAGCTGCGATTTGTAGAACCTGGAACATATATTCCCTTTTTAATAGGGTGGCAGTAGGTCAGTGACAGCTGATATTTTTAAGGAACTAGTTAGAAATTAGACCTGAAGGTCTTGGAGGATGTACCCCTCCCTTATAATCAGCATCATGTTTTTCCTACCATGTCCCTCGTAACATATTAATTTTAAGGAATGGAAAGGCATCAGGACTGCCCAACCTTAGATTTAAAACATCATATGAAAGATAGCTGTAGGCTAGAAAAAAGAAAGAAAGTTGGAGGTTGTAAGGCTTGGTTGAGGCCCATTAAGGGAAGACTATTTCTTCTTGGCAAGCATGTCCATTTTCATCCATGTACTTTTTATTTTTTTGTCTCTATAGTCATCAGAAACAGTTTTACCAGCTGTGAACCCCATGAACTGCAACTATGACAGATGTAGCAATCTGTGCCCACAGGTACATTAATGACAAGAATGTTATGGTAGTAACTAACTGCTTTCTGTTTGAATTTGAAGCCCACCCCACAGGAGTAAATTCATACCTGTCACTATAAATCAAGCCAAGAATCCATGATTGGGGAGCATACAGACCCTAGGGGTGAACCTACTAATATTAATTTTCTGAAAGGAACAAGGATAAAACTGATTTCTAATTCATATCTCTACACACATAGATTAGTGTACCTGTCAGATCTCATCAAAGATGTTTCTCTGTGCCATGGATGGTAATTAATGCAGAAACTCACAACTGATTGAAATACATAGAATAACTGTCAGTGGAGTACTCGCCCATAAATGGAATACCTATATTACCACACACACACACACACACACACACACACACACACACGTGGCTTAAGACCATCAAGGAAGTTGAGGTAGAATGATTGTAAGAGCCAGAGGTAAGGGAGCACCAGAGTGAAGAGTGCCTTCTAGCCTTGAACAAATTGATGAACTTATGAACTTAAAACAGTTGCGGTTACCTTCACAACATGTGAATAAGACTAAGCCAGTTAACATCCAAATATGGAAGGAGAAAGAGCTCATGAGCCCATTCAAAAAACTATATAGAGTTATTGACAATTAATTGCTTCCATAGAAGGCAGAGCCTGTTTTTTAAGGTTGTGACTCCTGGTAGGTCACTCATAATCTAGTGGACAGCCCTACATCCATGAATATTTTTGATTTGGTGAGGGGTTTTTTTTGTCTTTTTGAGACAGGGTCTCCCTGTAGCCCCAGCTGGCCTGAAACTCACTCTGTAGACCAGGCTGGCCTTGAACTCACAGAGATCCACCTGCCTCTGCCTCTCCAGTGCAAGGACCAAAGGCGTACGCCACCATGCCCTGGCTGGTGACCTATTTTTAAAACAAAAAAGAGGAGTTAAATTGCTCAGTGGTGGGGCTGGAGAGATGGCTCAGCGGTTAAGAGCACCGACAGCTCTTGCAGAGGACCCGGGTTTGATTTCCATCACCCATATGGTGGCTAAGAACTGCCTTTAACTCCAGTTCCAGGGGAATCTGACACCCTCTTCTGACCTTCGCAGCACTGCATGACACGGGTGCACCAATCTACATGCAGACAGTAGGCTCATACACATAAAAATAATAAATAAAAAAAATTAGATTGCTCAGTGGTGAAGAGCATTTGCACAAGCCTCAGGTTCAGTTCTGTGCACCCACATGACCACTTACAGTAAGTAGTCTTTATTTCTAGCTCCAAGAGTCTCCACACCTTCTGAACTCCATGGGTACCTGTACTCATATATACACACTCAAACAAAAATATACACACAATCCTAATTTGAATAATTAAAATAATTTTTTAAAAAGGATATGGCGTTGGGAGGGGTAAAAATGTAGAGGGGATCTGAGAGGATTTATGGGCAGTATTACAGCATGATGGTGATAAAAATATGCATGTGTGAAGTTCTCAAAAAATTAATAAAAATATTTTTAAATGTTTACTAACTAGCCAAAAGTATTCTTGTTAAGTACAAGACTTTCTTGTTTCCTTCTTTATCAGCTCATCTGAATAGGTATCTCAATTACCTGCACAAGACAATGACTCTCAGGAAAGCTGTCTGTTACAGACACTTTAAAACATAGTTTAACTCCTATAGTAGATTCTCATAGTGGTGTTTTGGGTCATTGTCCACTGTAACCTCCCCAGAGTGTCTCATATTTTCTGTAATATACTCTGCTTATCTTCCTCACTGTGTTATCTGTGTCTTATATGAATTCAGTTAGCAGAAACCACAAGGACTGGGGAGTCATAGAGAAGCCAATGCAAGATGCTTCTAACATTACTGACATAGGAATTTTAGACCTGAGTTACTTTGGAATAGTTAAACAATGGGAAATGATTATGAAATGTAAAATATTATAGGTCAAACAAAAGAGGTATGTAGACCCTCAAATCTTCATTCTTTTGAAATGAAGAAATGTACTGTAAGTAAAAAAAAGTTGGGTCTTGACTTTTTAATCTGGTATCATAAGATTACCTAAAGATTCTCAATCAGATAATTTAATTGTGAAGATACAGTAAGAACATATGATCAACAAAGATAAAAAGTGATTTCTGAATTTATTGTTGATAATAATTAGTGTGATTAGATTGATGCAGCTAAAAATCTCAAGATAAGGCAATTGAATTAACCAGAACTTAATTAACCAGAAAGGTTAAGTAACATCCTCCAATCCACACATCTAGTATCTTTGGCCTGGATTATATATGAAATTATACCATCTTCAAAGCTTATGACCTTCTGCTTACCCTTTTTCCAGAGATTAGAAAATATATGGGAAGATATTATGGACTAGAAACCTGGAAGATTCACTTGTTCTTATAGTTCTACTTAGCTACTTACTTGTTACTGTTGAGAACAGACTGCTAAGTTGCTGTATATTGTATAAAACAGTAGTTTTTCAGGCTATACATTGACCTAGGACACTCCGTCACCTTACAATAAACTTTAGACTTCAATTTGAGAGAGGATGACTGTAGCCTCTGAGTAGACTACAGTCAGGGAACACCTATCCAGCATACAGTTGCAAATGAGTTATTCCTGGGAATAGAAAAGAAATTACCCCAAAATTTATGGATGCATATTGAGAAGACAGGATCACATGGGTATATTAAAATCATATCAAGGGGGCTGGAGAGAAGGCCTAGTGGTTAAGAGCTCCGACTGCTCTTGCAGAGGACCCGGGTTCGATACCCAGCACCCACATGGCGGCTGAGAACCGTCTCTAACTCCAGTTCCAGGGGAATCCGACACCCTCTTCTGACCTCCGCGGCATTGCACGACACAGGTGAACAAAGCTACATGCAGACAGTACATTCATATGCATAAAAAATAAATAAAAAATAAAATAAAATAAATCATATCAAGTAAACCAGGCTTAAGAACTTATTGGACATGTCCATCCAAGGAAAGGGTAACTTCATCACCTAGACCTCATAAACTGATAGACACAACACTGCAATTGCATGGACCCTTATAGAGCTATCACAGCACACCTAATATATGCATAAGGGAGGCTGTGTAGGAATGACTTACAATATGTTCATAATCTAAACAAAAATGACTTTCATGTAACCTTGCAACCAAAAAGTTATAATATACATAAACTCACTGAAACATCTGCTGTTCTTGTTAGGTGGGTGTCTGACATTAATTCTTCAAACTTTCCCTTGTACACCAACCAAAGTATTGAATGAATATGGGTGAGCTTAGTTAACATATCAAAGAGCTGGAAGCAGCTTGGTTCTCACATTGAATATATATAGTGAGTAAAATGGAGAAGTATTTCTGAAATTGTGTGTGTGAGTGTGTGTGTGTGTGTGTGTGTGTGTGTGTGATATTCTAGGCCAGGGATCAAAGGGCAGCATTTTCTGATAAGGGTAGACCCTACCTTCTGATTTGCCAATTCTTGCTGGAAATACTGTTTTAATAAAAGCATGAAACATGAATGAAGCATAGTGCAAGACTAGAGTTCAGTGAGCATCTGAAGAAACACATTCTCATAGTTTGGACCCATACTTGGCCTGAAAATGAATTCTAAGAGTCAGGGTGTTTTTTATTCAGGCATAACAATAATGAGGCTTAGAAAAGCTGCAGCCAAGAACTCCCAGAATGTTCCTGCAGCTCAGCAAGCTCCCTCCGCTGTTGACTCAGCTTACACAGCTGCCTGCCTTTCAACCTGTTAACATGTCTGGACCTAGACTTGACACACTATTTCCTGCCCCTGATCTATTTCCTGCTGTGGATGTGCTTTGGCTTTTCTCCTAGCAGCTGAACTCTGCAGCTTTGCTCTCAAACCTGTCTCTAACAGCTCTAGGAGCAGCTCCCTTCAGGCCAGGTCTGGTTTCTTATCAACACAGACGCTTACTCAGGCTAACCTGAAACCTCTTGAATTCTGCTGCAGCATCTTTAATTTGTATTCATTCAGTAACCCATATATATATATGCATGGATGATAGATAGATAGATAGATAGATAGATAGATAGATAGATAGAGATATAGAGATCTATTTACTATGTGTCATGAGATATGTGATATGAATTAATACTAATAATTAAGATTGGAATAAAAAGAACCTACATTCCCCCTCAACCAGGCTAGCAAGATAGGCTGCTTATATGACAAATTACTATCACTAAAAACATTAAAACCAGTGAATTTATTATTACTCAATTCTGATGTTGTGGAAGGACAAAATTGTTTTTCCGGTTTACTCAGGACAGTGACCTGGTCATTGTTGTTGTTAATCTTGATTGTCCCTTTGACTAGATCTAGAATCACTATGAAAACAAACCTCTGGGCATGTCTGTGAAAGACTCTAGTTTAACTGAAATGGGAAACCAGCTTAAATGTGGATAGCACAGTATTTTGTGAAAAACAGAAAGCTAGCTGAGCACCAGCATTCATTGCTTTCTGCTTCTTGACTGTGAATGCAGTGTGACCAGCTGTCCATCATGGCTTTCCTGTCATGAAGGTGTGTATCCTTAAACTGTGAGCCAGAATAAACCCTCCCTGCCTTACATTGCTTCTGTCAAGTATTTTGTTGCACCAACATGATGTCTAACTAATATAAGCCTCATTTTTCAGAAATATAAAAACGGAATTGCATTCAATAAAGGAGTATTATGAGAACCAAACATCTGATACAGAGTAACAACTTAAAATGACAGCTAGTAGTATTTTCTGTGTTTTATTTCTCTTGTGATTGAAGATGGCATGGAGTCTCAAAGTTGCTAATGGGGAATGAAGATTTATTTGGCTAGTGTGCAAATAAAGAGAGGAAAAATACAGTCTAATTTTTATGTGTCTTGACACTAAGCCATGCTAGAAGTTGTTGAGTCTCTGGAAAGGGCCTCTGAAATCAGCATGATTATTTTTTTTACTTATGAAAAAGATCTATTTAAGATTCACAAGTTGAATCTTGGTCTCCCTTGATTCATGTTGCTTTTAATACTAAAGATTGGGCAGCATCTAAATAATAAAAAAGTATTTTTTTCACAGTTTTTGAGGTTGAAAATTCCAAATACAAGATGCTTATGCACTCATAGCAAGGTTTGTGTCCATTTCTTACCTCACAAATGTACTTTCTTATGTCCTCACATGGCCAAGTCTCTGGAGTCTCTTTAAAACACTGATTACTTTCATGAATGCAACTTTTCTTAGGATCTAACAACTTTCCAAGAGCTCAACTTCGAATGAGATCACATTGAGGATTAATCTTCAATCTACAAATTTATGAGGGGCATTGCAACCATACTATTTTTTATGAAAATTTATTTATTTATTTATTTATTTATTTATTTATTTATTTATTTATTTTGTGTATGAGTATTTGCCTGCATATATGGGAGTGCAACACAGGCCTGGAATGCCTGCAGAGAGTCCGGAAGAGGATGTTGGATTCCCCGAAACTGAAGTTAAGACAATTGTTACCAACAATGTGCATGGTGGGCATTGAACCTGGGACCTCTGCAAGCGTAGCCAGTATTCTCAACTATGAGCCATCTCTCCAGCCCAACCATAGCATTTTCAATCAAGGTTTCACTAACAGATGGGATCAAAATACAACATGTAAAAATAAATCTCTATAATTTCTCTGTTGTACAGTATCACCTTGTAGCATTCTCTTTAAGATGATTTAACATAAAAATTAAGTTTGCTTCCCAAGTTAATCATATATAGTCACCCAAAACAACATGGGTGAATTTGATGAAATCTGTGCCTTGACTCCACCCTATAGTCATGTATAATACAACTGTCTTCTGGAGACTCATACGCTAAAAAAAAGGGGGGGGGATACAGAAAGACATGAAACCTTTTCATCAAACCCTTGCAATTCAAATCTTAAAACTAACTATGGGAAAAGATTTGTTTGTTCCAACAGGACAAAACGTCACCAACTTAACGGCTGAGAAAGAAAAGATACAGGTTTGCATTGAGTAGGATGTACCAAAAAGTGGCAACGGAAAGGCTGACCCGTCTGAACATTCAAAGGAAGAAAAGCCTCAGATTGCCATAAACATCGAACCCCTCTGTGGATCCTACATGTAACAACTAGTTATAATGAGTCCTAATGAAACTTACCTTCTAGGTGCCACAAAGGTTCTGATATGAGAGACTTCCTTGCCTTCCCACCCATAGAACAAGGAGAAATATGACAATGATGAGGTCGCTCCCCAACTGTAAATTGGAGACAACTATTGTAGAGGTAATCTCTTATAAAACCGGTAAAACTGCTTTCTTTAATTGACTACTAGACATGGGAACTGTGGAAGGGATTACTCTCTGTTCAGAACCAAATATAATACTAAAGTCCTAGGGCTATGCACTCAGGCAAAATATATTAATACAGGAGCTCTGACATCAGCAATGGATTGTTCTACCAGGTGGATGTTGGCCAGGGGATCCAAGGCCCCACAAAAGGTAAGGGCTCCTTGCCTCTAAGTTGGGATACCTACAGGAGGAGAGGCAATAAGACCCTGCTGCCGAAGACCTGACGTTAACATGGGAGGGATGTATTGAGACCACACATGCAAGTGTACAGATGGCCTCTGGAATGCCAGAGAGTGTTACCAAAGGCCACTAAACCAATAAAGCAAATATGGGTCTCCCTGAGTCAAGCAAGACTCCACCGTCAGCACCAGCTACACCTCACCTGCCTGGAAATACTGTGCAGCAGAGGCAGCCATGTGCCTGTATATCCCAAATCTAATTGGCTATTGGCTCTCCCCTTGGAGAAATAACCCATGGCTGATGCCACAAGCTTACATCCTCTACAGGTTAGGAGATGTTATAAGCCACAGTAAGACCCTGTCATATTTAACAGGGGGGAAAATTGTAATTCATGGATTAACATATCCAAACATGTGTCTATGCTAAAGTAACCTACCATAACTATTAGTGCTGCTTAAATACCTATATATCTAATTGCTTGTTCTTCATTAGTAGGATCGAAAGGTTATTCCTGGACAAACTGTCAGCCCATGAAAGGAAACAGCCAGAATTGACCAGAGTCCAAGTCAACAGCTCCAGAGAGAGTGGACTGTTTTACCTCTCATCCACCTGTGCCCCTTTTCTAAGCCTAGGGAACAACCTGCGGAAGAGGGGGCGTGGTAGAATGTAAGGGCTGCGATTGGGGTGAATGGTGAAACTACAGCAATGTAGTCTGGACACTCATTTGATCAACTTGATTGAACAAACAACCTGTCACCCCCCACTGGATGGTGGGGCTGTAGGTGTTTGGGCACAACAGCCTGCAGATTGGTTTTGCATGAAGGATGCTTGTACTCATGGATTATCACTTATAGCTAAAAAATGAAAAAAAAACTGAGAGAAAGATGCAGGACAGTTATGGCAGAATGCATGATCTGGGATGGGGTGGGGGTGGGGGGGAAGGGAAAGGGAAATAAGCCTGAACTGAATTGGAAAATAATGTATGAAATGCACAAAGCATCAATAAAAATTAAATTAAAAAAAATCACTTTTGCATAAGGGTTATTTTGAGGTGACAGGAATTAATAAAAAAACAGATATAGGCCAGGTGTGATGGTACACACCTTTAGTTCCAGTACTTGGGATGCAGAGTCAGGTGAATCTCTGTGAGATCCAGGCCAGCCTGGTATACATAGTGAGTCCCAGTGAGAGAAGTTTCTGCCCTTTCCCCCCTCTCCATCTGCTGAGATGTAGGGCTTAAATTTTGGTTTGTGATAATATCTTCTCTTCCCTTTTCCACACTTGGAAAAAGAGAACAGCTATTATTGAAGATAGAAATGTGACACCATGGTGTTTCTACATATACAAACTGTACTAAAACAGTCCTGATTCATTAGTTTTCCCTTTACTAGATGCAGTCCCCTAATTTATCACTCCTGCAAGCTAAAACCTCTTTTTCATTGTATTGTCCTATCTCCACTGTTAATTTCCCTTTAATATGATATACAAGCTTTCAAGCCTACTATTTTAGTTACTCCCTTTGATATTTTTATATGAAAGATGTCTTTTTTATTTTCATTACTTCGATTTTCTTTTTAAACTAACACACTATGTATTAAAAATTACATAGAGTAATAGGGTATAAAATAATGTTGGATACAATTTTATACTGCACAGTATTTAAGGCTGAACAGATGTATCTATCTTAAATTACTTCCTTATCCTAAACTCTTTTCTTCTCATTTTTTCAATATATACTACATAATGTTATATATAGTCAACGTAATAAAGAGTAGTAAGCCATACATCTCTCTTGATTTACCTCAATTTTTAAATTTTTATTGAATTTTTGTGATTTTCATAAAACACAAAGTTGTTAGTACTTAGATCTCTTTCCTTCTCCTCACCTTTCTGTGAAACCATTATTTTCATAGGAAATCAACCTTTTGTCTGATTAATCTGTCTTTTGCCAGTTGAATTTGTGGAGTTTAGCTACTGAACCCTAGAGCTTAAAAGAAAAACTAGTCCTTCAACTACACTAAGTTCAGTACATTTTAATGTAAACCAATTAGTCCCAGGATAAACAAACTCACACCAAACTTCATGTTGATTTTATTCTGACTCTTTAAATTATTAATATAATACTTTTATTGGCATTTTGTGTATTTCATACATAATTTTTAAGTTCAATTTAGACATATTCCACTTTCCCTTCCCCCTACCCTGTTATTCTGACTTTTAAGGCTATACATCATCTTGTACAAAATTACTAAGCATTTCAGTGCCATAAATCATACTGAATATTATCTAAAAATATTTAGTTAGATATGTTTTTGTTTGTTACTGTAACCTGCCTATTTATAAATTATATTTGCTGGGGAGTTTATCAACACTTTAGTAAAGTAAATGGATCTCTTTGTCTAAATATTTTTCCTCACTAATGACATTTCAGGGCCATTCGTTGCTGAAGACAAAATTTGTGGTCTCTTGAGGTTTGTAATTTTAAATGTTCCTACAGCTCAGAAACAAAAGAGCACAAAAAAACCTACGGATCTATATTGTACATAACAATGAAAATTATAATGTCTTAAAACTTTATTATCTAGTTTAAGGGAATTATGTAAATTCATCCATCTTCTGCTTGCTAAGGAGTGTTAATTTAGGATAAAAGCAGTCATTTCCCTTTTAAATTAAATGGAAATCTTGGACAGTATCTGCAGGTTTTATCCCACTGAATTGTAAAACAAAACTCATCTATCTACCTTCAAATGTTCAAAGATACAAGCAGAGACTGGTAAATGATGAAAATGCTGCAGCAGGGAAGCTGGTCTGCTTCACATGTGCTAAAACAAAGATGACAAGTATATGTGTTAATTATAAGTTGAAAAGCTATAAAGACATTCTGAAGATCAATGAGAATTTGGTATAATTTCTTTTGAACAGATGATTATGTGTCTGGCGATAAAGGAACTCTGCAAATGGCATTATTGTTTAGCAGTCAGTAGAGTAATTACACACTCAGTAAATCCTGGGATGTTCAAAGTGCAAAAGTGTTGATGGGTACCATATTAAGTAGAGTCCTAAATAGATGACAGACTCTATTTCAGAAAATTTGTTTGCTACATACAAATGTCCATCTCAAAAGATAGGGCTGTTTGACACGGGAGGAAAGGGAACTATTTATATTGCTTCTATATAGATCTGTAGTTAAGTCTTCTGTGAGAAATGAAAAGCTCCATGGAAATTAGTTTCCCATCTTTTTTTTTTTTTTTTTGGTTTTTTTGAGATGTGGTCTCCCTGTAGCTCCAGCTGTCCTGGAACTCACTATGTAAACCAGGCTGGCCTTGAACTCACAGAGATCCGCCAGCCTCTGTCTCCCAAGTGCTAGGATTAAAGGCATGTGCCACCACACCTGGCTCCCATCTTTTCTTAAAGGCCTATCAGAATGAGATTTGAGAGGTGGATTGACACCAAGCTTGGCGGCTTGAAACAATACTTCTTTATGATCTCCCTTGGTTAGGACAGCATGATAGCTTAGCTGGATCTTCTGCTGGCTCTCACCAAAGTACAGTCCAGATGTTGTCTAGGACATCAGGCCTCTCCAAGTTGTTCTGAGAATTATCTCATTCCAAGGTCATTCTTGCTTTTGGAACAATTTATCTCTATTTTGTTTTAGGATTGAAGCCTCATTTCCTGAGGGGCAATGAGCCAGAAGCTGCCCTCTGACTCCTGAAACTTCAGGCTGTTCTATCCTTTTGGCCTTCTCAATAGTCTGTCTTATATTATGGCAGCTTATTCCTTCAAAGTCTGCATTGAAGAATGTCTCAATTTGCTAAGATATTGTCTTCTAGAATAGTATGACACAGGAGTGGCAACATATCAGCTTTGCCATATTCCTTTAATTAAAGTAAATCTTCATGGACATAAACAGGTACTGGTTATTCAGGGGTTGTCTTAAGCCTGTTTTTCATTATCAGAAAAAGAACCAAATTTCTTTTCTTCTCTTAAACCTCATGCTGGATAGCTTTATTTGTCAACTTGGACTTGACACACCTGGGTGGAGAAGGCCTCAAATGGGGAAGTGCCTCCATTGGACTACCCTGTGGCCGTGTTTGTGAGGCATTTTATTGATTGTTGAGTGATGTGAGAGAATCCAGCCGACTGGTACCACCCCTGGGCACGTAGTTGTGTGTTGTATTAGAAAGCAAGCTGAGCCGGGTGTGATGGCACATGCCTTTAATCCTAGCACTTGGGAGGCAGAGGCAGGCAGATCTTTTTGAGTTCATAGCCAGACTGGTCTACAGAGTGAGTTCCAGGACAGCTGGGGCTACAGGGAGACCCTGTCTTGAAAAGACCAAAAAAAAAAAAAAGAAAGAAAGAAAGCTGAGCACAGGCCAGAGGTGCAAGCCAGTAAGCAGCAGTCCTCCATGACTTGTGCTCCAGATTCCTGGTCTGAGTTCCTGCCTTGGCTTCCCTTGATGATGAACTAACTGTATGCTGTAAGCCAAATAAACCTCTTCCTCCACAAGTTGGTATTGGTCAGAGTGGTTTGTCACTCCAATTGAAAGCAAACTAGAAAAAGCCTCCAATTCATTTCTATATCTTAAATAATTAAATAGCAAATAATTGATCACTTATTGGGCTCTTTCAATTGTTTCTAGAAGTTTTAAATCCAAATGTGTTTACACTACTTCTAGGTAACAATAACACACAGTTTAGGCCTTGATATTATCCTACCTTAATTTTACCTTATGTCTTCTGTTCTTTTCTTTCTGACTTTTCTTACTTTTTATCTTGTGTATTATGTAGGAAACTCTGTGACCTACTGCAACTCATTTGTTACATGAGACAGAACTTAATGTAGACATCAAGAAATAATTGAAAGAATGCATCAATAAATCTTTCTTAGGAAACAACTTTCAGGATTTCCTTAATATCAAGTTCACATGTGTTTCTAGGACCTTGTTATTCTTGCAGATGATTCAATACATGTCACCAAAGCTAGGCTTTTAGAGTCATTTAAAATTATTTCCAATTTTTATAGGGTAAAGATAAAACCAATATTGATTCTTTTCTGAAATTTCTCAATTATAGAAGCTTCTTAAAATATATACATATATAAAAAGACGTTAAATGGAATTACCCTATACTAGGGGTCAGTGCCCCTGAAAGCCAATACAAGCTAGCAAATAATTTTGGAGTTGTTGACAAGAGATTGACAGACTCTTAAACAACATTAGCTAATGCCTCTGCTATTAGTTACCCAACAGAACTTGACAGTAAGTACTTTTTGCTTAAGACACTACATAAGTTGTAGAACAAACCTGGAGAAATTAAACTGGAACTGACCTTGAAGCTTCATCTCTACTGGTTAGTTTTCTTAGTGCTGGAAAGGTGCTGTTCATGGAATCAGAAGAGAAATGTAGCCATTGGCCTTGCCCATGTGTTAACCTTGTTGGTTAAAATAACAACTGCCCTACTAGGATATGGCGACTGTGCCATAATGCCAAAATGTTACGGGAGTAACCAAGCAAATTCTTGTTGGATTTAAGGTCAGCCTCACAAGATGGAGCTCATGCATGACAATATTATCATGGCCAAGAACCTATAGCTAGACAAGTCACAGGCTACAGAGGAGAACCTACTACTATTATCCTGCTAAATGGAAATAGTATTAAACCAACTCCTAATCGCTTATTGTTATATATAAAGATTAACGCATCTTTTGACTCTCACCATAAAATACTTCTTGCTTACAGCAGATGGAGATTAGCACAGAGTCCCAAAACTGGTCTGCAGAGTGCTCAGCCCTAAATGGAATACCTATATCATACTTCTGCCACCCAAGGCTCAAAGATCTTTGCAGAAGTAGGAACAGAAAGATTTTAAGAGCCAGAAGTGGTGGATGACTACAAGGCACAACACAATAGTTACACATATGGATCCACATGCTTGTGACAGCATTGTTTTCTAGACACAAAAAGATGGTTACAGATATGAATCCACATGTTTATGACAGCATTCATAAGAAATTCACAAGTTCAAGCCAGAAAAAAAAAACCAGTATAGAGTGAAGGATTTTCCCAAGAAGCCCCTGGCCTATGTGAATAAGTATTGGCAACAAATAAAGGTTGAGAACGAGGCAAGTCCATTTTCTTTAAGGGTGTGGCTCCTGATAGGTTGACCAGGCTCTAGAGGATGGATTGACATGGAAAGCATTTGGGCAACACAAATTAGAAGCCATAGGTCTTAAAAATAATAGAGGACACAAAATAAGTTTGGGGAGTGTCCCTTCTAGGTTGATCTGATCATCTTTTTGGTATTTCTGCTGATCTGTGCTTCTTCTAGGCAGTATAGCTTCTCTGAAAGTCTTCTAGGCAGCTTGGCTGATCTGAGAGTTTCTCTCAGCTGTCCTTCTAGCTTAAACATGCTTGGGGAGCCTAATGAATCTGGCAAGTTTTAGTGACTTCCTGAAACAATTGAGCTGTTTAGTTTCTGAGCTTCAAGGTCTCCCCTGCAGGATGGAAGTTTTTCTTCCCTGTAGAACATCTTGTGTCTAAATGAGCTTCCCTCCAAAATGGAATTACTGCAAAACACTCCATCCCTTCCTTTGGCTCTTACATTATTTTCATCCTCTGTTCCAAAATGGACCCTGAACTTTGATGATGGTGAAATAAAAGTCTGATTGTGGTCTTCTAACTCTTGTGTGGTAATGAACATTTATTAAGGTCTTTGTTTTAATTGATCCATCTGTGCATCAGTGGTATTTATTTTGCTATAAAATATAAGAAAGGAAAAGGCAGAAAATAAGAAATAAAAACCTATCTAAATAAACAGCCACAGCAATAATAAAATATGGTCATAAAAACAAATGTCGAGAAGTACCTAAGTTGGTACATTATATTCATTTATCAAGGCAATAGCAGTTGTGTTTGGGTCGTGGCCTATGGCTTCACAAGGCACAGTTTTTTTTTAAGTTCCCAGTATGAGATATGAATTTTCCTATGTGGAGCAGTTCTTATGTTCAATCAGAAAGTTGGTCCTATTCATAACCACATGTGCCACTATTTTCCTAGCTGACACATCTTGTCTTCCATTTCCATCATGAAGAATGCAAAATCCACTGAGTAGAACATTGGGCAATAATTCTCTCCAGCAATCTATAGCATGTTCCAGCACTATGGAGAGCTAGACCATTGAGACAGGGTACTTCCTCTCAGTACTAGCCTTATTTCTCCAAGACCTGTAACAAAAGCATGTGATGTGTTCACCAATAGGGTCTTAGCTCTCAGTTCTGGAATGCAACCAACAAGGTAATAGTCTTTATTGTTTTAAGGGCCTCTAGAGCCTCCCTGGCCAACACATACTAGGGAGGTAACCCATCCCTTACAGGGGAATTTTAGCTATTTAATGGCTTTTGGAGGCACCTATTTTTATTTTCACTAGATACTTTGTTTACAGATTTTTAATCTGTACTCTTTTTGGTGCACCTGTGTATCTCTCAAATGGGGCTTTAAATACTCTAAATAAATTAAGTACTAGCATTATGCTTTCTGCATATAAAGGAACCATTTTACAGGGAGTGGGCAGGACAACAAATGGGAAGTCCTGAACTACTATCCCAAAACAAATAGTTGAGTTATGGAGATAGCCTTGGTTAAGCATTCTGAAAATCCTTTGTCTTCTATTCCAAGCAAGTGTTAGGTGATAGCAGAAGTTCACAACTAAAAAGACACTAAAGCAACTATTAGCAAGGTTGAATATAGCATGGAAATATTTTATCCATTTGAATCAATTGTCTTGTCTCATCGTGGGGGTGCTTTGATGGGGCCTATGTGCATTTCTCTCAACCCTGGTAAACTTGCTGAGGCTAGCTCTGGTTACTAAGTCTAGCCTAGGAAAAATGGAAGAATAGTCACTCATGTCTTTGGCTGTGCCCCTCCTGCCTTCTTAGCTAGGTGAGCAATTTCTTTGCAGAGGAGAGAAGTGTATACTTTTTACTAAAGGGAGACACCTGCTCACTCCTTAGTCAAGTTAATTTCTTTAACCTGTTTCATTTTTGTATTTATGTTTACCAAGTGATATTTATTGCCTCTGAGGGCCATGAAAAACTGACACATGTCTGCTTTCAGTATACACACAATAATAATTTTATTTATTGATTTTTTCAAATTTTATGTACAGGAGTGTTTTACCTGCATGTACGTAAGTGTATCATGTCTGTGCAATACATGCAGATGCCAGAAGAAGACATCAGAACTTATGGAACTAGATTTACAGAAAGCTGATAGTTGCCATGTAAGTGCTGGGAATGGAACACTTGTGCTCTGTAGGAGCAGCAAGTGCTCTGAATCACCGAGCCATCTCCTCAGCCCCAGCCCCCAAAATGTTAATATTAATTGAAGACCAATAAACCCCAAGTTCAACATGGGGCTTTTCTTCATGCTCCATGATCTTTACCTGTAGGTAATTCTGGGTACTCTGTTAGGGAAGTGGTTGGAGATGTTTCCTTACCTGGAGACCTCTTCTTTCCATAGCAGGAGTGCAGAAGGGATTACTTTTCTTTTTTTATCTTTTTGCTCTTTTTGAGACAGGGTTTCCCTGTAGTTCCACCTAGCCTGGAACTCACTACGTAGACCAGGCTGGCCCTGAACTCACAGAGATATGCCTGCCTCTGCCTCCCAAGTGCTGGGATTAAAGGCTTGCTCTACCATGCCCGGCCTTTTTCCTTTCTTTTATTTTTTTATTTTTTTTTTTCCATTTCGATGAACTGTTGGTTAGATCTTAGGGTTGGCCAAAGGTTTGACCAACACTGAATTTTTTAAATATACTTTATTTATTTTTATTTATTTATCTACATATAGGAGTATATTGCCTGCATGTGTATAAGTACACCTCTACCATGCAATGCCCATAAAGGTCAGAAGAGGGTGTTGGATCCCCTAGAACTGGAGTTACCGGTGGTTGTTAGCTGTCATATGGGTACTGAGAATCAAATCCAGGTCCTTTGCAAAAGCAGCGATTGCTCTTAACCACTGACCCATCTCTCCAGCCCCATCAGTGAATTTCTTTTAATCAAGTTTTTCTTTAGAGACTATGGCTGGATGCAAGTCTATCTACATTTGTCTACAATTGATGCAGTGAGCTGCCTTTTTGTTTTGTTTTTCTTTTCATTTATTTTTAAGTTAATTTTTATTGAGTGCGTTTCATACAACATTTCTCAATCAAATCTAGACTCATTACCCCATCCATGACCACCCCTTATGTCCAACCCCCCCCCTCCACCGCCAGAGCTC
The DNA here is from genome assembly GCA_009823505.1 of Rhizomys pruinosus. NCBI lineage: Eukaryota > Metazoa > Chordata > Mammalia > Rodentia > Spalacidae > Rhizomys > Rhizomys pruinosus. Next base: position 1,555,801 of record VZQC01013712.1, read on the forward strand.
ATGGACTCTGTCATACATGTTAAGTCCTGTCTTGCATTTTTTTCTCAGTCTTTTATAACCTTTTCGATTTACTGTTTTGGTCAGTTTTTTATCATGTTTTTCTCTCTCTTTTTTTGTTCCTTTTAATTTTATATTATTCCAAAATATGCATATATACACTCCACACATGAATCAAAATTACAAATTCTGAGAATAAACTATACATTAATTCCTAAACACATTTAGAGATTCACATTTTAGCAGTAAAGTTGCATGCAGATAAACAGAATATGAATAGAAAACAAATACATATCTTCCATTCATATATGGTAATTACAATGTGTGAATACAAGTGTTAGGACAATTCTAGAGCCCATTAATAGGTTCATATTGGAATAGAACAGTTGCTTTCAGATATGATAAAATATAATAATAAAGTTGCTCAGTTTGCTTGCCAACTGGGGATTTGGTGTTAGCATCCACAAATGAGGAAAACCATTCACCTTTTTTTTTTCTGGGACTGTTACTTCACTTAGCATAATGGCTTCAAGTTCCATCCACTTACCAGCAAAGCTCATGATATTATCTTTTTTTACCACTGCATAGAACTCCATTGTGTAGATGTACAACATTTTTGTTGTCCAGCCATCAGCTGAGGGGCATTCGGGTTGGTTCCAGCTCTTTGCTATGGTGAAGACAGCTGCAATATACATAGCTGTGCATATATCTTTGCGGTAGGATATGTCTTGTGGGTGTATACCCAGTAGTGGTCTGGCTGGTCAGGTGGTAGGGTCATTTTGAGTTTTTTTTTAATTTATTTTTGTATGAGTATGAATGTACAGTCTGCATGTAGGTCTGTGCAGCCGTATCGTGCAATGCTGCGGAGGTCAGAAGAGGGTCTTGGATTCCCCTGGAACTGGAGTCCTCCTGGAGTTGGAGTTACAGACAGTTCTTAGCTGCCATGTGGGTGCTGGGGATCGAACCCGGGTCCTCTGTAAGAGCAGTCAGTGCTCTTAACCGCTAGGTTATCTCTCCAGCCCCCTCATTTTGAGTTTTTTAAGGCTTCTCCACACTGCTTTCCACAGTGTTTATACCAGTTTACATTCCCACCAGCAGTGGATGAGTGCTCCCTTTTCCCCACAACCTCTCCAGCATTTGGTGTCTTTTGTTTTCTTGATCTTCGCTTGTCTTATTGGAGTGAGATGATACCTTAGTTTTAATTTGCATTGCCTTAATTATTAATGATGTTGAACACTTTTTAAGATGTTTCTCAGCCATCTTTACTTCCTTACTGGCGAAGTCTCTGTTGAGCTCTTACTCCATCTTTTGGGCAGGTCATTTGTTTTCTTACTTTTTTGTTTTTTTAAGTAGTTTATATACTCTGGATGTTAATGCTTTGTCAGATATATCAGTGATGAATGTTTCCTCCCACTATGTGGGTTTTCTCTTCACTTCCTTGATTGTTTCTTTAGCTGTACAAAAGCTTTTGAGTTTGATGAGGTCCCACTTGTCAGCTGTTGTCCTTATTTCCTGTGCAGCTGCTGTTTGGTTTAGAAAGTCCTTTCCTACACCTATGTCTTGTATGTTGCTCCCAAATTTCTCTTCTATCACCTTCAGGGTTTCAGGTTTCAGGTTGAGATCTTTGATCCACTGGGAGTTGATTTTTGTACAGGGTGAGAGGCAGGGGTTTAAATTTGTTCTTGTACAAATGGTGATCCAGTTTTGCCAACACCATTTGCTGAAGATGCTATCTTTCCTCCATTGAGCTTTTTTGGCCCCTTTGTCAAATATGAGGTAGCTGAAGCTATATGAGCTCAAGTTTGCATCTTCAATTTTGTTCCATTGGTCAATGATTCTGTTTTTGCCAGTACCAGGCTGTCTTTATGACTATAGCCCTGTAATATAGCTTGACGTCTGGTAATGTAATCCCCCCAGTGTTGCACTTTTCACTCAGGTTTGCTTTAGCTATCCGTGGTCTTTTGCTTTTCCATATGAACTTAAGGATTTTTTTCTAAGACTGTGAAAAAGCTCATGGGGTTTTTGATTGGGATTGCATTGAATGTGTATATTAATTTGGGTAGAATGGACATCTTATTATGTTAATTTTTCCAATCCACTAGCATGGGAGGTCTTTCCATGTTTTGATGTCATTTTCAATCTCCTTCTTCAGGGTTTTAAATTTTTTGTTGTAAAGGTCTTTGGTATCTTTGGTTAGGTTTATTCCTAGATATTTTATTTATATTTGGGCTACTGTGATGGGAAAGGTCTCCTTGTATTCCTTATCCAGCTGCTTATTGTTGGTATAAAGAAAGGCTACTGATTTTTCTAGGTTTATTTTGTATCCTGCCACTTTACTGAAACTTTTAATCATTTCTAAGAGTTTTCTGGTGGAATTTTTAGCATCCATTAGGTAAACATCATATCATCTGCAAAAAGGGATAGTTTTACTTCCTCCTTTCCAATTAGTACTCCTTTAATTTCACTTTCTGGCCTTATTGCCCTAGCAAACATTTCAAGCACTATATTGAAGAAGAGTGGTGATAGTAGACAGCCTTGCTGTGTTCCTGCCTTTAAGGGGATGCTTCCAACTTTTCTCCATTTAGGATGATGTTGGCTGTGGGTTTCTTGTATATGGCTTTGATTACATTGAGGAATGATCCCTCTGGTCCAATTCCCTTTAGGACGTTAAGCATGAAGGGATGCTGGATTTTGTTGAAAGCTTTTTCTGCATCAATTGAGATGATAATGTGTGTTTTGTCCTTCAGTCCATTTATGTGTTTTATGATATTTATTGATTTACAAATATTGAACCATTCCTTCATGTCTGGTATGAATCCAACCTGGTCATGATGAATGATCTTTTTATATAGGTCTGTATGCAATTTGCAAGTATTTTGTTGAGCATTATTGCATCTGTGTTCATTAATGATATGGGTCTATAGTTTTCTTTCTTGTTTGTGTCTTTACCTGGTATTAGAGTGATGCTGGCTTCATAGAAGGAATTTGGGATGTTTCCCGCTGTTTGCATCCTCCTGAAAAGTTTGAGTAATGGTTGTAAGACCGCTTTAAATGTTTTATAGAATTCTGCTATGAAACTATCTGGGCCTGGGCTTTTTTTAGTTGGGAGGCTTTTTATTACATCTTAAATTTCCTCAAATATTATGGGTCTGTTTAAGCTGTCAATCTCTTTTTGGTTAAGCTTTGTTGGTTCCCAGGATTTCAGATATTCATCCATTTCTCTTAGGTTTTCAAATTTAGTAAAGTATAGGTTTTTGAAGTATTCTCATACGATTGTCTGGATGTTTTCTTTATCTGTTGTGATGTTTCCCCTTTCATCATGAATGCTATTGATTTGGAGTTTATCTTTCTTTTTTTGGAGTTGATCTTTCTTTCTTTTGGTTAACTGGGCTAGAGATCTGTTTATTTTGTTTATCTTTTCAAAGAACCAGCATTGGATTCATTGATTTTTTTTTTTTGTATTGTTTAATTTTGAATTCTGCTCTGATTTTTTTTTATTTCTTCCTGTCTGTTGGACTTAGGGTTTATTTGTTGTTGTCTCTCAAGTGTTTTATCTAAAGTGTTATATCATTTATTTGTTTTCTTTCTGGGGTGTGTGTGGCCTGGCTGTCCTATACACACATGCAGTTCCTCTCTATGGTTCTAGCATTGGGCAGCGGGTGCTGGGTTGGGCCTGCACAGGCCTGCATGCCAGTAAACACACCTGGGCAACTGGGCACAGAGTGTGTGCAGCCTGGCTGTCCTTCTATCTACTCACACAGTTCCTCTCTATGGTTCTAGCATTGGGACACAGGTGCCTGGGACGAGCCCGCACAGGCCTGCATGCCAGAAAACCCACCTGGGCAACTGGGCACAGAGTGAGTGCAGTCTGCCTGTCCTTCTATCCAAGCACCTTCATTTATTTTTATTCATTTTAACACCTAACAGACTCAATTCACATGCTGGTCTATGTCATTTGACTCTGTTAAAGTCTCTGTTATTCATAAACTTCTACTACCATGGGCATACCAAAGCCACTAAAGCTCCATCCCAGTCCCAACATACCTGATAAATCAAATTCTTTACCATCTCTTGGATGGTAAAGGAATCTCAATTGGCCTGGTGAATTAGCTACCAAGCAACTTTTTTAATCTTTAGGTATCTTTACTATTATATTTTTCTCTTTCCTCTCTGACTCTTTCCATGAGTTCTAAGTGTTTGGATCTTTGAAAAGATTCTTTAGCACAAATAAAACCTGTACACTTTTTTCCTTGTATCCTGACAACTATAAGAAGTTTCAAGACTGCATCCCCATCTAGTTCCTTTTTGACATGCATTCTCACTGAGCAACTTATTCAGGTTTAGACACATTTTTTACCATATCTAGCAATGCGCACACAAATTCTGGGCCATTTTACTCTCCTGCTATTATCCATGCTCTGGCCTCCAAGAAAAAAGAGGCTAAGCAGGTAGTTATTAACTATTTGCCAGAAACTTAAAATATGTATGGTGTTATGAAAGGATATAAAATCATAAAAGACTACCTTTGGCCTATAGGAATTTTTATTGATTCAAGGTGATAATGTAGGTATGCTCATCTCCATAATATAAAAGAAAGTGTAGTATGATTTTTTTTATTTCTACAGCACACACTTACTGAGTGCCTCCTATATGCTAGAGTTCTGAGGTAAGAGATGATGAAGAATTCAGGAGATACTAGTCATAGTTTACACAGTCAAAAAGGAAATCGATTAAACAAGCAATTACTAAACATTGTGTTGAGTGGCATGGTAAGGGGAAGGAACTCAGAAATATGGTATAAAGTTGAAACTTAATTCCTCAAGTATATTTCCTACTGGAACAGTGTGCCAGAAACTAAAACCAGGATGTCTTGAGATTCAGAGAGCTGAAAAGAAATCAAAGTCAGCAAGCAAGAAAGATGCATATAAAGAATTAAAAATTCAGTAAAAGTGAAGAGAAGCCTGCAAATAAAAGAGCAACAAGATATGAATGATCAGTGGGAATTGGCACTGCATGTCTTGTACAGCATGTTACAAATTCTGGGCTTTATCTACAGCCCAGAATTTGTAACATGCCCACACATAAAACTACACCTTAAAACTAGCTTCTACATCAGGAATGTACTGCAAGGCAGAAGAGCACAGTGTGTTCTGACCTTTTGTTCAGTGAAAGGAATAAAGGATTAAAGCAGGCATATGCAAGATAAATTCTGAAGGTAAAGTTGACAGGGTTTCATGATGAATTAGATATTGGTGTAGAAGTGGTAAAGCACATGTTCAGGGCTCTAGCTTGAGCAATTGAGTAAATGGTGATGCCTTTTGATGAGATGAAATGCAATTGTTCAAAACCCAGAGTTTAGTAACCACTGATTCCTTCCAACACTACCATTTAATGACTCATAATCCCTAGAAGTTCATTTAACAAGCATTGAGAGTCACTGGATGTTTTAGGCGAGTGACAGTATCAAAGCTGTTTTAGCAAGTTATGTGGGAAATATTGGAAGTACAAAAGGGAATAGTTCAATCATGGAAAACTGAAATAAGTTTATCGAGAGTGTCAGATTCTGGTAACAGTGAAAGGATCCTATGCAACTCAGACTTCAACTGGATGGGTCAGCTAGCATCTTTAGACAAGTCCTGCTTCAGCTCAGAAGGTTTATTTGCCCCATCTTCTCATCCTGGGAGGATTTTCAGGAAGTTGAATCAAAACCCTTTTTTTCCCCTGACACAACAAATATAAACCACAAGATATAATGCCTCTGAGAGGAGGGTATTATTATTTATACTGTGATAAATAGATGACGAATCAATTGCTTCAAAGGGATGAATCATGGAGAGGAAGCATATGTTAATGTGTTACATATAATGAATGCTTGGAGAGGTCACAAGCAAAGTAGTAGGGCTCAAATAATATCAAAGAAAAAACAACCACTTTTATATCCATGGCTATTTTTGTTTCAATCTTTTTCAAATGAAAATTTAAAATAAAAATAATGGGGCATCATGTGAAACTTGATTGATTAGGTACTGTTTTCTAACATTTTTGGATGAAATTCTCATAACTATACATTTGTGAGAGTTGCAAAATTTGGAGGTTTAAGGGATAGCTGTATACATGTATAAAATCACATAATATTAAAAAGAAACTGCATTTTCTTTTATTTTACTCATTAAACAAGTAAAACTACAACACAAGTATAGACCTTGAAAAAGCTGTGTAATTACAGGGTGCTGGGACTGTGAATTTTGAGTCTGGATATCTTTTTTTTGTTTGTTGGCTTGGTCTTTTTGAGACAGGGTCTCCCTTTAGTCTCAGATGGCCTAGAACTGGCTATGTAGACCAGGCTGGCCTTGAACTCACAGAATTTCTAAAGTTACTGTTATAGAAAAAATCACTAGACCAGCAGCTTAAGTCAGGCAAGGAGAAGGAATTTAAGTTTACTCTAGCATGACAGACACATGGAAACTTCCATAAAGGAAGCAGCCCCCTCAAGGTTTTTTTTTGGGGGGGGGGAGCTTTTATAATGCATGTGATGAATGCAAGCAAATAACCAAAGAAAATAGTAATTTAACAAGTGGTTCACAGGTCACAAAGTTTACAGGAATGTGGAAGCTTTGGGAAACAAAGACTTCTATCCTGGGTAACCTCAAGAGGCCCAGGGGAAAGAGTCCTGTTTGCCTCCCCCATTTCTCTCTCCTTGCTCAAAGCTTTTTTTGTTCAAAAGTTTTTTAATTACCATTGCATTGCAGGCTCTTTTAGCAAGCATTTGATGTGTTTTTCTGTTTTATGGAAACTTTCTCCTTAAATGGTGGCCTGGTGTACCACATTGACATAAATGGTCTGCGTATGACTAAGGTATTAATTTTGATTCCCTCAGTAATTGAGTGATGGCAGCCTCCTTGTGTTATACCAGTTTGGTAGACAAATAAATATAATTTTCAACATGTACTATTGCTTGCCAAAGTTAGCAAGCTTAGAAGTTACATTATTTTATGCTTTTTTTCTTCTATGGGAGTCTTTATGATGAAAATAAGTCATTCATACATCATATATAGCAGGTATCACTGTCACAAATGTATGTCGTTGAACTCATTTAATCCCACAACAACTCTATGAAATGCTGGCTATTAATATCACTCTTTTATAAATGAAGGTAAATAGAAAGGTTAAAATTTAAAGTCACTAAGTGGTCAATAATTGGAAGAGTAGGATGTAAAACTCATGATGTCTGGCTCCATATTTTTCATTTTTTTTACCCTGAGATATTTATGAACAAAAATAATCTGGAATCCAGTACAAGAAATATTTTCATGTGATATATAGCATATAAAGATGAACTGCTTTTATTTCTAGAATTATAAGAACCCTAGTTCCCATATGATAACTCTCGGTAATAAGCATGCCTACAACATAGTACACGTTAAAGAGCAGTAAGTTCTCCCTGGCAATGATTACAAGCAATTAAAAGTTATATTGCCATATCTTGTATAGGGATGGAAACATCCAACATTTTTCTTTGTAACAAGAAATGTGGTTGGTGAAGATACAGAAAATAGATTACCAGGTGAGCTTTCTGGATCCAAAATGTGGCAGAATTCAGCTATCGCTGGAATCTTTTTTTGACTGCTTATGTCACCATTTCCCAGAAGATAAGAATTTACTGTTTATGCCAACTTGTAATTTGTTAGGGCTAGCTCTTCTGTGCTGTGGGGCTGTGTGCTAGACGAGTATGTCTGCTCTCTTCCCCACTGTAAGGAGACTAAGAGCTCCTCCAAAAACTGAGTAGCCGTCATTTCCTGAGGCAAGTGCTCTGGTTGACTCAGGAGATCTTGTATAGCACTTTGGGCCTCTCAATTCTGATGTCGGAAAACTGCTCTGGAGTTGATTAATTCATCTGCCATTACCGTGCTTGCAAGGAATTTACTTCTCCACACATCGCACTGTATTGACATATGTTCCAGTTGTTCAGAAAGCTGGGCTATGTTTTGACCCAGGGTTTCATTTTCTAAAATAAGCCGATTCTTCTCCCGGGATAGACATTCAAAGTGATACTGAAGATCTTCTCCAACACAAGCCACCAGCAATTTTTTTTAGCTCACGATTTACTTCGGCCTGTACTCTGAGCTGGTTTGAAAGGCCTTCCCTGTGTTCGAGCAACCACCTTTCAGAATTCTTAAGCTTTTCCAAAACATTCTTTACTTCTGAGAGTTCCTTCCTAGGTTCCTTATCTCCCTCTGACTGACTGAGTTCACCTTTATGAAAGCCTAGAGACCCAACCGTTGCATTTTTCCTGGGGATATAATGAGTTATAGCAGCCTTGGGAACAAATATTCTCACAGCTTCAACTTCCATTCCTTTTTCAGTAAGAAGATTCCCCGGCTGAAGAACTCCCGGGCTCTCAGAGGGAGCATTCTTCAGGGGATGCTGAAAGACAAGTGACTTTGTAGGCAGGGCTCCAGAGGAGATTTCAACAGACATGGGGGGGGGGGGTCCTTAGTTTTCATTTATCATTTGCTCTTCAGAGTGGGGTGAAGTGAGGCTGACTTTCATAACTTTATTTTTCCATGTGACACACTTAGAAACCTTTATTACATCTGTGCTGGGTAGTTCAGGGCACAGTCATGAGTGATTACTTCCTTTCAAGAGGGAGGTTCCAGCTCTGTAATAAGGAGGGACGCTGAGGACAGCAAAAATGCCAATCTTCCTGATCCTCCAGTCTTTGGTTTCTAAACCTTCAAGAATAGTCTTTATTTTATTATTTATTTTTTTGTCTTTTCGAGTCTGGGTCTCCCTGTAGCCCCAGCTGGCCTAGAACTCTCTCTGTAGACAAGGCTGGCCTTGAACTCACATAGATCCAACTACCTCTGCCTCCCAAGTGCTAGGATTATAGGCATGTCCATCATGACCTGGTCTTTTTTTTTTTTTTTTGTAACTAATCAAAATGCACTCCAAGACGTCCACTGAAGAAACCTCTAGGGCTCTTCCTCCTGGGATTTCAGGCTGTTTCACTTCATGCCACCCTACCCCCTCAGCACCCAGCAACTCATAAACTTCCTCTCAAAGCCACCCCACCCCACCATCCTTCCACACACCTAGCTGCTTGCTCACAAGCACTTCTTATTACTCAGGGTTTCATTTCCAGAATGTGTTAAGGAAAAGGACCAACACTCTATGCTTGGTTAAATTGCAGACACACAGGCCTTGCAGGTGAAGACTCCATGAGCGAAACGTAGCAATGCTTACTTTAAAATTACCAGTATTTGGAATGTAGCCGTGTATTGGCTTGAACTTCCAGGCACTTCACCAGAATTTTCAGCAACAAAAAATTAAAAGCTCTGGTAGGAAGCCACCAGAAATTGGCAGCCAAGGGCTAAGAACACAAGTAGAGAGAAATAAGTTGTTAGTTCAGAAATCTATTTAGGTTCAGAATTAGATGTTGCAGAGTTTCTGTTTTGAAACAAGGTAAATAAAGAATGAGATTTAGGAGCGCGCCCAATTATCCTGCCAGATTAGTCAGCACCCCTCCCCCCATTGCCATTACTATTAACTTGAACCATAGACCAACTAATTGGTAAATGATCAGAAAACAATAAAGCTACACAAACAATAAATCATAACCAAACTTCAATTCAACAAAAGCAGGTTAGAATTTCATACCCCAAACACAACCAATAAAAGAAGTCCATACACCAACATTATAGTGCAAAAACACAGGTAACATGAAAAACCAAGATAATTTGTTCCTACAAAATCCTGCCAGTCCTTTAGATGTGACCCAGTCATACCACTCCTGGGTATATATCCACAAGACTCACCACAGAGATACATGCTCAGGTATGTTTATTGCAGCTCTGTTCACAATAGCAAAAAGCTGGAACCAACCCAAATGCCGGTCAACTGAGGAGTGGATAGAGAAAATGTGGTACATCTACACAATGGAGTTGTATGCAGCATTAAAAAAAAAATCAGGGGCTGGAGAGATGGCCTAGATAGATGGTTAAGAGCGCCGACTTCTCTTGCAGAGGACCCAGGTTCGATCCCCAGCACCCACATGGCATGGTGGCTGAGAACCGTCTTTGACTCCAGTTCCAGGGGAATCCAACACCCTCTTCTGACCTCTGTGGCATTGCACAAGCGCACAGGCCTACATGCAGACAGTACATTCGTAGACATATAAACCAATCAATCAATCAATCAATAAATAAATAAATAAATATTTTCAAAAAGACATCATGAACTTTGCAGGTAAATGGATGGAACTGGATGATATTATGTTAAGTGAAGTAACACAGTTCCAGTAAAACAAATGATGAATGGTATAGTTCATCTGTGGATGCTAGCGCCAATAACCTAATTGTAAGCATTTCTTGCTGGGAGTGATGCATATTGGAAAGAACAACATCACCAACAACAGAGGGGACTGCATCAAAGAACTGACTGAAAGGGTGAATCTGGTGGGGTGGGGGGGTTGGGAAGGGGGCACGGGTCTGGATTTGATTTGTAACATAATCTTGTACAAAAAATATATGTAAAACAATAAATTTAAAAAAATCAAGTAAAGTTGAAAAAAAAAGATGTGTTGTACAATGAAAAGTACACATAGGAACCCTAGGGAACAGGACTAAAAGAATAATCATAAACATGATTAAAGACTTTAAGGACTTTAAAGAACACAATTGGTCTTCTTTAGGGGAGTGACTCTAGATAGGTAGAGAAGTCTCCACTGGATGGACTCATTCTAAGGAACATCTGGGATATGAGCGTGACTTGATAGGCCTTGTCATATATAACAGAATGCATGAAATCTGGCAGGGGGGACAATGGGGGTGCAGATAGGGAAGGGGGTATAAATGTGATCAAGAAGCATTTTAAGAAATACACAAAATTCTGTAAAAATTTTAATGAAGAACTGATAGTGGATAAGAATAAACTCTACTGAATCTCAAGATAAACATAGATATAGATGAATGCAATGGGAAAAAATTCAAGATTTGAAAATTGAATTCTTGAAAAAGGATAGAAATGTTGAAGAAGTGGCTGAAGATCATGCTCAGCAGTTAAGAGCACTGGGCCTGCTCTTGCAGAGGACCTAGGTTCATTTCCCAGCACCCACATGGCATCTAATAAATGTCTGTAACTCCAGTTTCAGGGGGATCCAACACTTTCTTCTTACCTCTATGGGCATGGCAAGACACAGGTGCACCCATATATTTGTAGACACTCATACACATGAAGTAAAAATAATAAAATATTTTTAAAAGACATATTAAAAAAACTCAAGGTGAAATGAAGAAGGAATTGAAAATCTTAATAAGCTTATTTGAAACAATAGAAGAAACCCTCATAAACAGAATAAATACAATGGAAACCTGGATCTCAAGGCCAGAAGATAATGCTGTAGAATTGGACTGGTAAAGCAAAGAACATTAACAAGCTTAAAAAAAACACAGGAACATGGAAAAGATGTATGGAGACCGCACTTGCAAGTATACAGATGGTCTCTGGGATGCCAGAGAGTGTTACCAAAGACCACTAAACCAATAAAGCAAATATAGGTCTCCTTGAGTCAAGCAAGACTCCTCCGTCAGCACCAGCTACACCTCATCTGCCTGGAAATACTGTGCAGCAGTGGCAGCCATATGTCTGTATATCCCAAATCTAATTGGTATTGGCTCTCTCCTTCTGGGCTCCCCCACGGCTGATGTCAACAGCTTACATCCTCTAATGGTTATGGAGTGGTTATAAACCCACGAGGACCCGCCATACTTGACAGAAGAAAATGTCAGATCCATTGATTGACCATCCATCCAACATCTGTGTCTATACCAAAGTAACCTACCCATAACATAGTATGTTTTATACCCCATAATCTTATTTTTGTCTTCATTAGGAGGATCATAAGCTATATATTATAACTGTTTAAATACTAAAATATCTAATTCATGTGCTTCATCGATTAGATCGAAAGGTTAAGCCTGGACACGCTGGATGGCCCATGAAAGAAAACAGCCCAGAATCTGACTAGAGACCAAGACATCAGCTCCAAGAAAGTAGAAGTGTTTTGCTTCTATCCACCTTGTGCCCCTTTTATTACTCTGGGTTTTTCTGTCGCAGCTAGTGGAACAATCTGCGGAAGAGGGGGCGTGGTATTGAATGTAAGGGCTTCATTGGGGTTAATTGGTGAAACTACAACAATATAGGACTGGATCACATCTTTGATCCAACTTGATTGAACCTAATAGCCCCCCCTTTCAGGATGGTGGGACCATGACTGTGTGGGTTTGGGCACAACTGCCTTGCAATTGTGTATATACATGAAGGATTGCTTGTACTCACAAATTATACCTTTTTAAAAAAATGAAACAACACAAAACAAAAACGCAGGAAGAAAGATGCAGAGAAATTTGGCAGACATGCACCTCTGCGAGTGGTGAGGGTGTGGGGTGGGGGAAGGAAGGGGATATATGCTGAAATGAATTGGAAATGATGTATCAAATACACAAAGCATCATATAAAATCAAATTTAAAAAAATAAACTTGAGATTTAGTAAAAGACAAAAAGAAAAAAAAAAAAAACAACACAAGAGGTATCAATAGGACAATGTGCTTACTGGATTTCATTGGGTGACACATGGGAGGGAAGACCCCAAGTGGAGCAAAAGTGCAGGGATTGATGGTTGTTTGGGATGCCAAGGGGAAATTACAGAGCACCTCCTTAAGGAAAACACTGACATCCTATTAGGGGAAAAATCCTCCAATTCAGACTGATTATGGTAGTTGTATGCTGATTAATGTAATATATATATATATATATATCCTATTATATTATATTAGTATATATGTATATATACTATAGCAATATAAGTTGGAGAGAACAACAAAAGAACTGAAAGAAAAAAAACTCTGGAAAGACTCAGAAAAAGATGCAGGACATGTAAAGCAGTGTGCAAGGACTTGGGTGGAGTGGGGGACATGGAAAGGGAAGTGACTCTGGATTCGATTGAAATGATGTATGACTTATGGAAAAAGTTTAATAACAATAAAAAATTTTTGAAAACACAGGAATTGAGTATGCAGGAAATGTGAGACACCATCAAAAGAACAAATCTAAGCATTATAGACATAGAGGAAGGAGAAGAATCTCGGGTTAATCAGATTGATCAGCTCTTTAAGAGGACTATATAAGAAAATTTCCGGGCTGGAGGGATGGCCTAGTGGTTGGGAGCGCCGACCGCTCTTGCAGAGGACCCGGGTTCAATCCCCAGTATCCACATGGTGGCTATGAACCGTCCGTAACTCCAATTCCAGGAGAACTCCAGTTCCAGGGGAATCCGAGACACTCTTCTGAACTCCGTGGCATTGCACAACATGGGTGCACAGACCTACATGCAGACAGTACATTCATACACATACAGAAATAAATAATAAAATAAAAAAATTTAAAAAAAGAAAATTTCCAAAATTAGGGAAAGACACATTAAGATACAAAAAGCACCCAGAAAACCAAACAGAAACTCTCCACAGCATGTCGTTGTTAAAACCCTAAATGTAGGAATAAAGAACATGTACTGAAAGTGGCAAGAGAAAAACAAGTTACAAATTAAGGAAAATCTGTTGGAATTACAGCTGACATTTCAACCCCACAAAACCGTCTATCTCAGTCAAATGCAAAAGAAAATTTTTCCATGATACAAATAGGCAGAAAGAATAGGCAGAAAGAATTAATTTCTACCAAACCAACCTGTGCTGGATAGCTTTAGTGTCAATTTGACACACATGGGTTGAGGGATCCTCAGTCTAGGAACTGGCTCCATTGTACTGGCCCGTGGCCATGTTTGTGGGGCATTTTCTTGATTGTAGAATAATATAGGAGGGCCCAACCCATTGTGGGTCATGGCACTCCTGGGCAGGTTGTTGTGTATTGTACAAGAAAACAGGCTGGGGGCTGGAGAGATGGCCTAGCGGTTAAGAGCACCGACTGCTCTTGCAGAGGACCTGGGTTTGATCTCCAGCATCCACATGGAGGCAGAGAACCGTCTGTGACTCCAGTTCCAGGGGAATCTGACACCGACACCCTCTTCTGACCTCCGCGGCATTGCACGACACAGGTGCACAAACCTACATGCAGACAGTACATTCATACACTTACGAAAATAAAATTTAAAAAAAAGAAGAAAACAGGCTGGGGACTGGAGAGATGGCCTAGTGGTAAGAGCTCCAACTGCTCTGGCAGAGGACCAGAGTTCGATCCCCAGCACCCACATGGTTTCTGAGAACCGTCTTCGGCTCCAGTTCCAGGGCAATCAGATACCCTCTTCTGACCTCTGCAGCATTTCAGGACATGGTTGCACAAACCTACATACAGACAGTACATTCATACACATACAAAAATAAATAAAATTTAAAAAAAGAAAAGAGGTGGAAAAAAAAAAGCCTGGCATGGTGGCACTCCTTTAATCCTAGCACTTGGGAGGCAGAGGCAGGAGGAAGGATATGATCTTCAGCAAATGGTGCTGGCAAAACTGGATCACCATTTATAGAACAAAATTAAACCTATGACGCAGAAGTTTGGTGTTTTCATTTTCATAGTGTCCCACATTTCCTGGTTGTTCCAACCTTGTGTTTTTTTTTTTTTAATTTTTATAATCTTTACTTGAGCCTTCTAGTTGCTCCGTGTTATCCTACAGGTCTGATATTCTTTTTTCTGCTTCTTCCACTCTGTTTCTGAGGCTTTTTCCCATCCTTTACTTTTGATTGGTTGAATGCTCAATTTTCTTTTTCATTCCATCCTGTGATTTCATTAGTATTTCTGCTTCCTTCTCGATCCTGTCATTCTCATCATGTAGCTCTTTGTTTTGTTTGTCAGTTTCTTTTTTCATTTTGGCCTAGTATCTTTTCAGCATTTCCACTTCTTCTGGAGTTTATCATTTTCTCCCTTTAGTTCTCTGATTTGTTCTTTACATTCTTTGATTTCTTCGAATATGTCTACAATTGTTCTTCTAAGGTCTGTGTCTTGGTTTCCTTCCAGGGTGATCACATTGTAGGAATCTTCTGTAGAGCTGGTAGAGTTTGGTGTGGATTTATTATGAGATTTTCCCATGTTGTTTTTTTTCTTTATGTCTTTGGCATGTGGATTTGTTTTTTTTGTTGTTGTTGTTGTTGTTGTTTCTTTGGATTCTGTTCCCTCAAGGTTGGCTGCACAGACTACAATCATTAATACTGCACCTGCTAGATCCTCTGCACCACAACTCCACCAGGTTGTGTGTGTGGGGGTGTTGCTACTTTGGCCCATGTGCCTGGTACCATGTTGGCCTGCTGTCTACCAGTCTGAGTCTACTCACACCATGCACTGGAACTCATAGGTTGGGGGTTTCTGGGTGATACCAAGTCTCCACAAGCCAAGAGGTATGCAAAAGAATGAAGTCAGGTAGGCCTCACCTGGGCACATGCTGGTGTTGTGTGGTCCATGAGTGTATGTAACTCACACCACACACTGGGCACATGCTGGTGTTGTTCTGTCCACCAATCTAACTTGGCCCCTGCTTTGTGCTGGAACCGAAAGGTTGGAGCTTTCCAGATGATACCAAGCCTCCACGGGCCAGGAGGGGTCCACAGAGCACAAAAACAGGTGGGCCTCACCTGGTGTAGCCAATCTTCTTTTTTTTTTTTTTTGTCTTTTCAAGACAGGGTCTCCCTATAACCCCAGCTGGCCTGGAACTCGCTTTGTAGAACAGGCTGGCCTTGAACTCTCAGAGATCTGCCTGCCTCTGCCTCTCATCTTCTTATTGGGTTATTTAGTTTTTTGCTACTTTGTTTTTTGGATTCTTTGTATCTTCTGGATATTAATCCACTTTGAGATTTATCTTACCTCAGTCAGACTGGCTAAGTTCAAGAGAATGAAGGACACAAGATGTTGGAGAGGATGTGAATAAAGGAGAATAATTATTCACTGTTGGTAGGATTGCAGACTAGTACAGCCACTATGGAAGGCAGTGTTGGGAACTCTCAAAAGAATAATATAAAAGTGAGCCTACCATATGACCCAGTTATACCACTCCTTGGTATATAACCAAAGGTTTCATCATATTGTAAAGAAAGCTACATGTAAATGGATGGAACTAGAGAATGTTATTCTGAATAAAGTAACACAAATTCAGAAAACTAGGCAATGTATCTTCTTCCTCATTTGTGGATTGTAACACCAATCCCCTTACTTGAGTATATATCCTCATGTAACACCAGGAGCCTAGAAATTGGGAAGTAGACATGGAGGTAAAAGAAGTGAAGGAACCTGAAACAGGGGGACAATAAAGAACATATATTACTAGGGGGTGGGGTTTTGGGGTTAGGAGAGGAAGAGGGAGACATAAATAAGGGGCATGATGGAGGTAGGGAAGGTCAGGAGAGCAGGAAGTTGGGGATTATATGGGCCCTGGGTGTGGGGAGGGAGAAGGGAGTGGGAATGGAAGAAGAAAGAATAGAGATTATTAGACCCTGGGAGACGAGGAAACCCAGACTGTAATGTGATGGCTCTGAGAACCCATGAGAAATTTGAATACACTGTCTGAACATTACTGCACTGGTGGTGTGATGTGGGGCTGTGTGGCAGAGAACATAGAGCAAGACAGAGGATATTTCCCTTTGAATGACTGGTGAGAGCAATCCAAGTGACTCTCAAAACAATGGGGGCTATCTCCAATGCTCTTGATTACCTAACAGAAATAGAGAACAGAAACCTACTGTTCAGAAAAGAGCACTCTTCAGGAATAGGACATAGGTTAATGGAACAGGATCTGACCTGAAAGCCTTCTACTTGAAGTTAAGCACTCATAAAGCTAGACAATGAGCACACTGCTAAGAGAGAAAATCAACCAATGGTACAACTCAACCCCAAAGCCTAACAATAAGTTGCTCAGCAAACTACCTCTATTGGTCCAGTAGAGGCACTGTTGTTTGAGGAATGGTCAATAACTATCTAATTGGACTTGGAACCCTCTCAATGGGAGTGAAACCATGGGAGCCACTGTAAACTCAGCCAAATGCACAATGCTGGAAATGAAATAGAGTCTAGAGAAAACTCTATCAATGTCATATTTCTGGACAAGTGAAATTTCTTACCATAAACTAACTATAGAATCTTATATTTAGAGACAAGCATATCATATGCCTCTGATCAATTGCGTTAGTCTTTGCTACAGTGGAGGCCACTGCAGAATCCCACAACTGGTCAGACATGGAACATAAATCTGAAAAATACCCGTTCTACACATCTACAATTGAAACTCTACATGCAGAATGAGGGGTAGAGAGAAAGTGAATACAACCCCCAATTCTTACCAGTAAAGCTTCCTTACACAATGGAGTGTGATGCAAAAAAGAAGACCACAACTAGTCAAGCTTCAAAGAATTGGATCCTCCAGATTACGTATCCATGTATGGGTCCCCTATATTAAACCTCACCCACTCTTGGCTCAGGGATCATTGCAGAAGAGGGGGTGCATGAACATAGAGAAGCAATGGCTTATGGCCAACTGTAAGCTTTCACATGTGAACTTGTGGCAATGTCCACATCAGGCATAAGACCCATGCCAACTGGGACAAAGTCTCAAATTGGAGGAAGAGAATTGGGTGGAGGACTGACTTTGGACCAAGAACTACAAGAGATAGGGTACTGTTGGGTGAGGAATAAGTGTGCCTTACCTAAGATTCCTAAATATGCTAACCTGGCCCCAGCAGATCTGTTTGCACAGAAGGACATCTGGGTTTGGGAACTTGATTGGGCAGGACTTAGCTTGGATGTTGTAATGCATGAGTACTGATAGGGGGTTGGGGCATGAGGGATATTGGGTTTGACTGACAATCATTGTATGAATTATATGAAAGCTCAATAAAATTGTATAAAAATTCAAATTCTAAAAGAAATTGATGAATTTATAAATTCATGGAAATAACCAAAGGTAAATCAAAAAGAGATCAACAGATTAAACAGACACATAACAAAGAAAGAAATCAAAATAATAATACAAAGTCTCCAGACTGAAAAAAAAATAAAGCCCAGGTGTTGTTGGATTCACAACAGAAATTTATCAGGCCTTCAAAGAAGATCTCCAAAACAAATAGGGGATGGAGTCTAAATACAGTCAAACTGTTTTATAAGAAATGTGAAAAATTTTAATATTTTTTCAAAAAGAAAATGTAGTATTCATGTATAGGAATTAAGGGGTCTGGGGTACAGCTTATAGTGGTATCTAATGAATAGCAAGTGGCCAGAGTTGATGCTAAACAGGGAAAGTCTATTCTCATCACAACCAATAATTATTTTGGCCCAAGTGTCCACAGTCTTATGATTCTGTGTTTACCATAGAGAGAAAAGTGACTAGAATAGCTATTCAACTATATATGTTCTCCTAATAACAGAGCTTCTTAACTTTTTTCTATTCACAAATGCATTTCACTTGAGAAATTTTTATAGCACCCCAGGTATATAGTGTATAAAATAGATATACAAATAAAATATTTGATGTTAAAATATCATAAAGAATTATATTTAAAACAAGTCCTTGGCATACATGTAATTTTGTCATTTGTTAAAGGTAGAAGTATACTTGTTATTAATGATATGGATATTTGTATTTTTGTATAAATAGTTAAATATGAACTGAATATTTGATACTGTAGGACAGAGAATCTACAAGATTTTTTATACTTAAATGAAATTTTGATTTAATAATCATCAATGCTACAAACATCATTCTGCATAAATATGTAGTTAAAATAGCAGTAGTATATTTAGTACCATTTCAGTAATTATTAGAATTTTCATCCTGTTCCCAAGCCAAATTTTGGTTAATGAGTCTTTATGACTCTCAAGTTAGCAACACAAAGACAAGTTTTAAGAATCAATTATTCTAAATCCAAAGATGTATGTGGTTGTTTGAATGAGTGTCCCCCATAGGCTCTAGATATTCAGACGTTTGTCTCCAGTTGGTGGCGCTGTTTATGGAGGTCTTAGAAGGTGTGGCCATGCTGGAGGAAGTGCGTTGTTGGGGGCAGGCTTAGTGAGTTTAACAAGCCTCGTGGTCTACAGTCGCCCTCTCTCTGATTCCTGTGCTCTTTGCTAAATGTGACCCTCGGTTTGCTGCTCCAGTCTCTAGCCACCACGCCTCCCACCACAATGGATTCTAATTCCCTGGAACTGTCAATCGTAAGCTCAAATAAACTCTTCCTTTTATAAGTTCCTTGGTCATGGTGTTTTATCACAGCAACAGAAAAGTGACTAATACAGTAATTTGGTACCAGAGAGTGGGCTGTTGGCTGTGAAGAACCTGACCATGTGGATGTTTGGAGAAATGTGGAAGACTTTGGAACTTTGGGCTAGAAAGGCTGTTGACTACTGTAAGCAGAGCTTAAAGGGCCATTCTAGTGGAGGCCTGGAAAGAAAGCATTGCTGCAAAAGATGTGGTCCAGAGGAGGAAAAGACTTAGGCAGCAACTGGGATATTTTATAAAGAGTCTGCAGCAGTTTTCCCACAGCCCAAATGCTTGCCTGATGCTAGTTGAAAAGCAATGGACTGATGTCTTTGGTGGAGGATATTTCAAGACCGCTAATGTACAAATGGTGGTGTGGCTTTTAATGGTGAATATTGTGCAGATCTACAGTGAAGAAGAGCAGATCGGGCAGAAAGAAATGCAGAATGTGCAGTTTGGATCTGATAACTGCACTAGGAAGATTAAAGGTGGGGCCAAGGATGTGAAGGAGAAGCTCCCTTTCATAAGGAGATTAAAGCAATTAAGGAGAGGCCTGGGATTTACAAGTAAACAAAAGAATCAGTACCTCAGGGCAAGACCACACCCAAGCTAATCCGCTAACAGTCCAGGGCAGAGAAAAGTTGCAAATGTGGTTGAAATAGGCCAGGATCCATCCCAAAATTGTAGCCAAACCTGGCACGTTTCATTCACGTTGGTGCTAGCTTTAGAGGCCTGAAGTTTGCAAGAGTGAGGGGTCATCCGTTCTTCCTCCACGGTTTCAGGAGCTGCCAGGTCAGCAGAGCGCAGCAGGGGTGTCCTGATAAAGTAAGCCCTGATAGGCCATTGCATGAAGCTGTGAGTGTGAGTCTGGTTTGGCAGCGGAGACCCCAAGAAGACATTCGAGATGCCAGACCTGTTGAGATATTTGCCAAGGAGAGCTGCATACAGGAGTGGTACCAGCCTAAGAAAGAGATGTATGTTGCAAGCAAGCTGGAAGAGCTGAGCCATCTAGCCCTTTGGAAGTCAAGTCCAGAGTGCATGTAGAGCTACTGGACCTGGTGTTTGCCTGCAGGTTTTCGGTCTTGTTTTGGTCCGGTTATTTCCCTCACTATGCCTCTATTCTTCCATTTTGGGATGGGAATGTGGTATTCAGTTCCACTATTATGGTGGAGTTGTTAATTGTCTTTTGATTTTACAGGAGCTTACAGTTTAGGATTGGCCTGAGTCTCAGAAGAGTCCTCGACTGTGGGCTTTTGAATGGCATTGAGAACTGCTTAAAGACTGTGGGGACTTTTAAGCTTGGACTGAACTGAATGACGTTTTGCATTTTATATGGTCAGGGTCTATGGGGGCCAGGGGAGTGGAATGTGGTGTTGAATGAGTGTCCCCCATAGGCTCTAGGTATTCAGACATTTGTCTCCCGTTGTGGCACTGTTTTGAGAGGTCTTAAAGGTGTGGCCGTGCTGGAGGAAGTGCGTTATTGGGAGCAGGTTCTTAGTGGTTTTAACAAGCCTTGTGGTCTTACCGTCCCTCTCTCTCTGCTTCCTGTGCTCTTTGCGTGATGTGACCTTCGTTGCTGCTCCAGTCTCCAGCCCCGCCATGCCTCCTGCCACAATGGACCTAATTCCCTGGAACTGTCAATCCTAAGCTCAAATAAACTCTTCCTTTTATAAAGTTCCTTGGTCATGTGTTTTTATCACAGACAGAAAGTGACTAATACAATGTACTAGTTGATAACTTTATAGCTAATAAATGATGACAGGAAATATCAAACTTATTTCTCTGATTAAACCACTGCATGTTTTAGGAGCAAAATATATATATATATATATATAATATTTACTATATATATAATATATGTAGATTTTATATATATATTTGTATATATATATATATATACATACATACATACATATATACATATGTATATATAAATTTAAAAAAATCACTGCAGTTCATGACAGTCAGTAATCTTGAATCTACGTCAACATGTTTTAGGCAGTGTGCATTGTGTCATGTGGTGTGGTAACATACACAGTGCAAAGTGCACATACTGAATTTTCAGAATCAAGTTTGCAGTGACATTGTGTGGCACAATATGGATAAGCACTGCAATATATGTCTCAGGCTCATTATGCATTTATTTTGAATTAATTTTTGGTTGTTGCATATTCAGTAATCTTTTACTATTGTCCACTTATGTGTGAAAGCAAATTTTTGGCCATGTAAACCCAGATGGGGTCACATACACAGTTTAACAAACTGTTGTTTACAGCATAAACTTAAATAAAAATATAATTTCTAGTGTACCTGTTGAGAAATTGTGGAGACATGACTTTCATAAGGCAGCCTTTATAAGATGATACCAACCTTGCATGATGATCATTATACAAATGAATTATGTATTACAACACATCCACAAACAGTAAAAACAGAATTTATTTTGAGTGTTTATTAGACATAGTGTCAAGCTCTTTATTACATTAACCTGATTAATCTTCAAAGCAACACTATGAGGTAGGTAATATTATTAACCCCACATTACATTATAGAAAATGAGTCTCAGAGAAGTTACCTTGTCAAAGATTACATAACTAAGAAATGATCCTTTCCAGGGTCACATCAAGTTTGATGACCTCATTGGAATACACCATTAAACTCTATAATATATGTGGACTTCTCTAAGGACTTACACTTGGTTCCATAGTTAGCAAGGATTCCACACATTGATAAATCCATTTCCAGTTGTGTGTGTGTGTGCGTGTGTGTGTGTGCATCTGTGTTTTATTTGAGGAGAATTTCAGGGGAAAATACTGATATAAATCAATGAATTTTTAAAAAGATTCTCTATCAGTCTATAAGCCACTCTGTATGTCATTTGATGGAAGAGGCCATTGGTAATCAGCTTATTTCGAACTCAATTCCACATTTATACTCCTTTCAGACTTGCAGCTAGCTTTCTATCTCACCAAGGACAACTTGTGTATTATCTCTGCTAAAAGTAGAGAAACCTGTTTCAAATCGCTACATTTACTCTTGGTTTCAATGTTAAGTCATTGCACAAAGATATCATTTAAAAAAATGGCTTTAAAACTAGAATAGTCCCCCCACACCCCTTATACGCAAGCTGCTTATGATATCCAGGGGCTACAGTGCATGTTAGAAATGTAAGAACCCCATTCAGTCAAAGCCAGCTATACTCCTGCTAGCTTGTGACATCAATGTTAATCCTTTCCCTTAAAACCGGCATTACAAAGGCCTGACAGTCTTTTTTTTTCAGGGCCTTTCAAGTCAGATCTTATTTTCCTGCTGTCACAAAATGCAGCAGTCAGTCGGTATGACACCTACTTCTCCATTTGGTAGAAGGCTCTTCTGTGACAATGAAAATGAAGGTACTTTCTTTTCTGATGGATTTTAGAGCATATTCAGAGGCAGAGCTTTTGTTTCTTCATGGGAAGTATCTCAGCACTTCAGTAGTTTTTGTTTCTCTTATTTTTATGACAAAAAAATGTGCTGCCTAAAGAAACCAAAAGTGAAATGCCTGGAGTTCATTCTCTGCATTGTGTGTTCAAAGCCCTCAATATTCCTAAACATCTTTCATCTCACTTTATTTTCCTCAGATGTGGAGTCACTGACTTTGGTTTATAGGAGTTAATAAACTGCATTTCCTAATACAATCAGAGTTTATTATGCCCAAGTGAGAGGCATATTGTTCTATAGCTTTGTATTATTAATATCCCCCTCTCTGTGTGTATGTGTGTGTGTGTTTTGTTGTAGGTTTACAGCATTATATGATCAGATTTGAGATGAAAATAAGATGGATATTGCTTCTGACCTTAGTAGTTCAGATAATAACTTCTTATCTGGAGCCTGTCACAAAGGGGACAACAGTTTTGTCCTGATCTTCAAATGTCTTATTACCTTCCTCATATGCTTTTCATATTGTTTCCCAGAGTGTGTGATTTTCCTATTATGCTCTGGAATGGCTATGCAGACACGTGGCTTAGGTGTATTCCTGGGCTCATGCCATGACTAGCATACACCATCAGTTGGTGTCTGTAAATTAGAAGATTAGGAAAATGAGGTCCCTAACTGCCTCCTGAGGAAACATTTTGCTTAAGTTCAATGCCAATCATAGAGTTGTAATGATATACAAAGATTAATTTTGAAAGACAGCTTTACTATCCTCTCATGTTCAAGTGAGAGCTAATTATGGAATGTAACCATGGCTCTCTGGTTATCATGATTTCACCTTCAATGAAATTCATCTGGAGAACAGAGATGACAGTATATACATATGGAATAGCCAAATGATCTTGGCCTGTGATTTTGTTTCTCACATTGCTTCACTTCTTTATTTAAATCAAGCATATTTGTCCCAGGAATAGATGCACTGGACCACATTGTCAACATTAGAATTTCAGAGTTATGATCAGAATGAGGATTGGGAAATGTGAATTGCTGTTTCCAACCTAAATAACGCTTGTTGACATTTATGGTGGTGTTTGTAGTATGGCAGATATTGTTCTCAGTAATTTACATGCAGCTCATGAATTCTCACAATACATATTATATAATCTAAACACCATTTTGACATATACACCATTATTCTTCCAATAAACAAGCAATCTAGACACAGCAAGATTAACGTAGTGCCATTGCCATTTGGATCTGGAATTTCATGACAAAAGGTAATGTTTTGAATGTTTACTCTGCAGCTGGTGGAATTTTGAGGAGTTAGTAGTGGAAACTTTAGAGCATGAGGCCTAGATGAAAGAAGATAGCAACTGGGGGCATATCTTTGAAGGTAATATTTTGACCTTCATCTTGTCCTGCCATGAGGTGAGAAAGTTTGCTCCACTGTGCTTTCTGCTGTGATGTTATGCTTCATAATCAGCCTACTAGCAATCAAAATGCAGCCAATAGAGCTAAACATCTGAAACTATAAGTCAAAATGCATATTTCCTCTTTTATGTTGTTTTGGTCATGATAATGGAAAGGTAAGTAAAGAATGCACTTGCTGGAGATTACAAAATTAATAAATAAAAGATGAAATTCAAACCTTTCAGGTTTGTATCCCAAAGCCAGTGATCCAAGTCACAATACTATTTTTGTATGGCTTATTTATTTAAATAAAATTTTATGTGTATGAGTGTTTTACTTGCATGTGTGCCTAGTGCCTGTGGAGGCGAGAAGGTGTCAGATGCCAGAACTAGAGTTACAGACAGTTGTGCATCACCATGTAGGTGCTGGGACTAGAACCTGGATTAAATGCTCTTAACCATTGAGCAATCTCTCAGCCTGATTACCATTCTTTAAATTTGCAAAGTAATTTTTTTTTTTTTTTTTTATTTTTAAAGGTAATAAATATTCATTGTAGAAAATTTTTATAGTAATGGAATATAAAAAGAATAATTATGTATTTGTAGACTTACCAATGAAAGTAATCAGTTAAGTTTAAAGTATGTATATATTATACTCCTCACACCCATATTATCTGCTAAAAAGGAAACATTATTTTATAAATGAGATGTATTTTTGACACAATAGTTTGATTTGTGAATGCCTATAATAGAGAAAATATCCAGTTTATACAGAAATAATTATGTGATACCTGCCCACCAAATAGTTATTTATAATGGTCTAAATTAGAAAAAAATTCCAAATGTATATCCTAGTACATGTATTCTGGGTCATTTAGAGAACTGTAAGAGCCAAGATTATTAAAACTTTGCAAAAGTCTGGAAATCTTTATCACATAATATTAAGTTCTATAATGCAATGTACAAAATATACAACTATGCCATTATAAATATATAACATTTAAGGATTTAAAAAAAAACACTAAAACTTATAAACAGGCGTAAAGAATTTTTATACAATGGTCATATTAAGGTAAATATTTTTATGTTTGCTATACATTTTACAAAATATTTGCAAAATATTTTTTCTAAATAACTGTCTTTTAAATAAACAAAATAGAAGAAAAATACTTCAAAGAACATGCCACCTGTCTATAATGCTAGCCTTGCCTTACTTGATGGAGAGGTAGAAATTCACTAGGTATGTCTAATGATTTTCTGAGGATAAATAAGCTGTCCAAGGACTATGACTTTTCAACAACTACCAGACCTACCTTGTACAGAATATACTCTATCTCTGAGGATGCCTCATTTTTTTCAACTGAGTAGTTATGTCAGATCTATTTACTAGGCTCCAGTATACAGCCAATTGCTATACTTTCCTGGTTTGCTTTTAAGATGAAACATGACACACTAGTCCTTGAAAAGAGAGAAATGAGCTTTCCCTTATGGTGGACTAGGAATTCAAAAAATTTATCAGACAAAGTAATATAATGTCATATTCAATTACCAGAACACCTTGGTTTAAAGGTTAAATTTATTACCAAAAATTCTTCTTTTTCCTTAACTCAGTAAGTAATCTGCTGTACTTTCATGTACATTGAATAAGAAACAAGTTTAATATTACTATATAATTGATTGTTCATATATTTTGTCCCAGAAACAATCTAGTTGTTTTGCTTCCTGGTTCAAGTTTTATAACTATAACTGAATTAGTTGTCCCATTACTACTTCAAGGGGAATAAACTGAGTGTGCTGGATAGCTTTAGTTGTGAATTTGACACACCTGGGTTCAGGGATCCTCAACTGGGGAATTGGCTCCATTGGACTGGCCTGTGGTTATGTCTGTGAGGTATCTTCTTGATGGTTGAGTGAATTGTGTGGACTCTGCCTACTGTGGGTGGTGCCACCCATGGGTGGGTTGTTCTGAATTGTATAAGAAAGCAGGCTGTACATGGGCCAGGAGGAGCAAGCTAGTAAGAAGCCTTCCTCCATGGTTTGTTCTTAGCTCCTGCACTCAGGTTCTTGCCTGAGCTCCTACCTTGACCTTCAGTGATGAACTGAGATCCAGTAGATGTAAGGTGAATAAACCCTTTCCTCCTCAGGTTGGTCTTAGAATGTTTTGTCACAGTGGTTGAAAGCAAATTAGAACAGAAATTGGTAACAGGATCATAGTATATTGCTGTGACAGACTTGAACTTGGTGTTTTGGGGAGAATTGTGAAGTGTTTAGAACTTTGGGCTGGCTAAGTCATTGAGTGCTTAGAGTTTGCTCCTATGGAGTTTGGAACAGTTCTGCTGAAATAGCTGTAGATGATGGAGGCCTGGTTTGTAAAGTTTCAAAGGGATGAAAGACCATCAGGACTGGTATGATATTTTGAACTGAGAATCTATGGGTTCTGGTCAGTAGGGGCTGAAGAATCAGCTGTGATTAAGAAGAGACCAGAACCTGAAGTGAAACCTTTGTTTTACTGGGGCAATTGATACTGGTTAGTTAAGTCTAAAATGTAGGCTGTGATTAAGAAGAGACCAGTATGGTCAAGGTGAAATCTGGGAAGACCAGCATCATCAAGGTGAACTCTTCTGGGAAGAATTTTCAAAGGGTCAGCACACAGAATATGTGGTCCAAAGGAAGCCCAAGCCTCCATCTCAGGCTGGAAGAAGTACTTGGTAATGTGTAAGAGTCTCCTGCATTGTTCTGATATTGAATTTGTGACAGATTCACAGAGAGAAGTTGAGACTTGCTACCCTGAGAGGCCAGGAAGAGCCATTGGTGAAAGTGCAGCCACAGTTGCAGTGAAGACTCCCAGGATTGAAGGGAACAATGAAGAGAATCTGAGGCTTTGCACCTTGAGAGGCCAGAAGAGACCATTGATGAGGGTGCAGTTTCAGTGGAGACCTCAGGTTTTTGGAGATGCCAGGACCAGGAGATGATGACCAAATCCAGCAGCAGGTGTGAAATGGAGCCAACTTGGACCTTAGAGACAAGCTGTGTGGGTGTGGATGGCAGAGTTAGAGAAGCAGAGCTGCTGAAACTCTTCGGAGCACAGAAGATTATGTGTGAATCTCAGATGTCCAGCCTTGATCTGATTTGGTGAATGAAGGTTTTATTTAAGAGTGCCCGCTGGGCGTGGTGGCGCATGCCTTTAATCCTAGCACTTGGGAGGCAGAGGCAGCAGGATCTTTGTGAGTTCAAGGCCAGTCTGGTCTACAGAGTGAGCTTCAGGCCAGCTGGAACTTAAAGGGAGACCTTGTCTCAAAAATACCAAAAAAAGAATTTCCTTTCTATTTTCTGCTGCAGTTGTGCAGTTAGACATGCTTTCTCTTCTCAGCTGCTGACTAGAAGAACTCCACTCTAGTCATCAGGATATAAGTTTCTTTGAATGGCATTCTCACTGCCTGTTGTGAAGAGAATAAGATTCTCTCCCTCCCCCCCCTTCCTCCATCCCTCCCTTCCTCCATTCCTTTCATTCCTGGTGTTCATGCTCATTTTTCATACTATCAATATTCCCAACTACACACACATTTACACATATGTACACATGTATGTGTAGAATGTCTAGAAATATATATATATATATATATATATATATATNCATTGTATGAATTATATGAAAGCTCAATAAAATTGCTATAAAAATTCAAATCTAAAAGGAAATTGATGATTTATAAATTCATGTAAAATAACGCATAAGGTAAATCAAAAAGAGACAACAGATTAAAACAGACACATAACAAAGAAAGGAAACTCAAAATTAAATAATACAAAGTCTCCAGACTGGAAAAAAAAATAAAGCTCCAAGGTGTTGTTGGATTCACAACAGAAATTTATCAGGCCTTCAAAGAAGATCTCCAAAACAAATAGGGGATGGAGTCTAAATACAGTCAAACTGTTTTATATATAAATGGAAAAATTTTAATATTTTTTTTCAAAAAGATAAATGTAGTATTCATGTATAGGAATTAAGGGGTCTGGGGTACAGCTTATAGTGGTATCTAATGAATAGCAAGTGGCCAGAGTTGATGCTAAACAGGGAAAGTCTATTCTCATCACAACCAATAATTATTTTGGCCCAAGTGTCCACAGTCTTATGATTCTGTGTTTACCATTATTAAGAGGAAAAGTGACTAGAAATAGCCCCCACCCCCCCACCCCCCCCCATCAACTATATATGTTCTCCTAATAACAGAGCTTCTTAACTTTTTTCTATTCACAAATGCATTTCACTTGAGAAATTTTTATAGCACCCCAGGTATATAGTGTATATAAAATAGATATAACAAATAAAATATTTTGGATGTTAAAATATCAGTAAAGAAATTATATTAAAAACAAGTCCATTGCATACATGTAATTTGTCATTTGTTTAAGTAGAAGTATACTTGTTAATTAATGATATGGATATTGTATTTTTGATATAAATGTTAAATATGAACTGATATTGAACTGAGGAAGGAATCTACAAGAGTTTTCATTATGATAATTAAATTGAAATTTTGATTTAAATATCTACTGCTACCTCATTCTGCATAAATATGTAGTTAAAATAGCAGTAGTATATTTAGTACCATTTCAGTAATTATTAGAATTTTCATCCTGTTCCCAAGCCAAATTTTGGTTAATGAGTCTTTATGACTCTCAAGTTAGCAACACAAAGACAAGTTTTAAGAATCAATTATTCTAAATCCAAAGATGTATGTGGTTGTTTGAATGATAGTGTCCCCACATAGGCTCTAGAATACAAGAACGTTTTGTCTCCAGTTGGGTGGCGCTGTTTATGGAGGTCTTAGAAGTGTGGCCATGCTAGATGAAATACGTTATTGGGGGTAGGCTTAATGAGTTCAACAAGCTCGTGGTCACAAAAATCGCCCTCATCTACTGATTATCCTGTGTTCTTTGCTAAATGTGACCCTCGGTTTAACTGCTCCAGTCTCTAGCCACCACGCCTCCCACCAAAATGGATTTCAATAATTCCCTAACTGGTCAATCGTAAGCTCAAAATAAACTCTTCTTTAATAAGTCACTTGTCATGGTGTTTTATCACAAGCACAGAAAAGTGGACTAATACAGTATTGGTACCAGAGAGTGGGCTGTTGAGCTGTGAAGAACCTGACCATTGTGGATCGTTTATGGAAGGAAATGTGGAAGACATTTGGAACTTTGGGCCTAGAAAAGCTGTTGATACTGTAAATCAAGCTAAGGACATTTCTACTTAGAGGCTTGGAATAAAGCATTGCTGCAAAAGATTGGGTTCCAGAGGAGGATAAAGACTTAAGGCAGCAACTGGGATATTTTAAATAAGCAGCTCATGGCAGCAGTATTCCCACAGCCCAAATGCTTGCTAAGCTAAGTTGAAAAGCAATATGGACTGATGCTCTTGGTGGGGATATTTCAAGACAGTCTAATTTAGAAATGGTGGCGTGGCTTATTAATGGTGAATATTGTTGCAGATCTACTGAAGAAGAGCAGATCGCGGCAAAAGAAATGCAGAATGTTTGCATTTTGGATCTGATAACTGCACTAGGAAGATTAAAGGGTGGGGCCAAGGCATTGTTGAAAGAAAGCTCCCTTCAATAGAAAAGATTAAAAGCAATGTAAGGAGAGGCCTGAGATTTACAAGTAAACAAAACAGAATCAAGTACCTTCAGGGCAAGACCACACCCAGGCTATCCTCTAACATATCCAGGGCAGAGAAAAGTTAAAAATGTGGTTGAAATAGGCCAAAATCCATCCCAAACTTGCAGACAAACCTGGCACTTCATTACAGTTTGGTGCTGGCTTTAGAGTTATGAAGTTTGCAAGAGTGAGGGGGTCTTCAGTACTTCCTCCACGGTTTCAGAGAGCGCCAAGGTCAGCAGAGCAGCGCCAGGAGTGTCCTGCATAAAGCTAAGCCCGAATAGGCATTGCCATGAAGCTGTGAGTGTAGAGTCTGGTTTTTGGGGGGGCCCAGGGGGGGGGAAAAGAGGACCCACCAAGAAGACATTCGAGATGCCAGACCTGAGAGATATTTGCCAAGGAGAGCTGCATACAGGGAAGTGGTACCAGCCTAAGGAAAGAGATGTATGTTGCAAGCAAAGCTGGGAAGAGCTGAGCCATCTAAGCCCTTGGGAAGTCAAAGTCCAGAAGTTGCATGTAGAGCTACTGGACCTGGTGTTGCCCTGCAGGTTTTCGGTCTTGTTTTTGGTCCGGTTATTCCTCACTATGCCTCTATTCTTCCATTTTGGGATGGGAATGTGTATTCAGTTCCACTATTTGGGAGTTTGTAATTGTCTTTTGATTTTACAAGGAGCTTACAGTTAAGAGATTGGCCTGAGTCTCAGAAGAGTCCTCGGACTGTGGACTTTTGAATGCATTGAGACTGGTAAAGACTGGTTGGGACTTTGAAGCTGGACTGAATGCATTTTGCATTTTTATATGGTCAGGAGTCTATGGGGTCCAGGGAGTGGAATGTTGGTGTTAATTGATGTCCCCCATAGGCTCTAGTATTCAGGACATTGTCTCCAGTTGGTGGCACTGTTTCTCGGAGGTCTTAGAAGGTGTGGCCGTGCTGAGGAAGTGCGTTGTTGGGAGCAGGCTTAGTGAGTTTAACAGCCTTTGTGGGTCTTACAGTTGCCCTCTCTCTTGCTTCCTGTGCTCTTTGCGTTTGAATGTGGGAAACCTTGGTTTTCTGCTCCAGTCTCCAGCCGCGATGCCTCCTGCCACAATGGACTTTAATTCCCTGGAATGTCAATCATAAGCTCAAATAAACTCTTCCTTTTATAAAGTTCCTTGGTCATTGGTGTTTTATCACAGCAACAGAAAGTACTTAAATAACAATGTACTAGTGATAACTTTATATGCTAATAAATTGATTACAGGAAAATATCAAAATTACTTCTCTGGAATTAAACCACTGCCATGTTTAGGAGCAAAATATATATATATATATATATATATATATATATATATTATGGTATATATATATATTATTTGTATATATATATATATATACATTACATACCATACATATATTACATATGTATATATAAATTTAAAAAAATCACTCAGTTCATGACAGTCAGTAATCTTGAATCTACGTCAACATGTTTTAGGCAGTGTGCATTGTGTCATGTGGTGTGGTAACATACACAGTGCAAAGTGCACATACTGAATTTTCAGAATCAAGTTTGCAGTGACATTGTGTGGCACAATATGGATAAGCACTGCAATATATGTCTCAGGCTCATTATGCATTTATTTTGAATTAATTTTTGGTTGTTGCATATTCAGTAATCTTTTACTATTGTCCACTTATGTGTGAAAGCAAATTTTTGGCCATGTAAACCCAGATGGGGTCACATACACAGTTTAACAAACTGTTGTTTACAGCAATAAACTTAAATTAAAAAAATATAATTTTATACCTGTGAGAAATTGTGGAGACATGACTTTCATAAGGCAGCCTTTATAAGATGATACCAACCTTGCATGATGATCATTATACAAATGAATTATGTATTACAACACATCCACAAACAGTAAAAACAGAATTTATTTTGAGTGTTTATTAGACATAGTGTCAAGCTCTTTATTACATTAACCTGATTAATCTTCAAAGCAACACTATGAGGTAGGTAATATTATTAACCCCACATTACATTATAGAAAATGAGTCTCAGAGAAGTTACCTTGTCAAAGATTACATAACTAAGAAATGATCCTTTCCAGGGTCACATCAAGTTTGATGACCTCATTGGAATACACCATTAAACTCTATAATATATGTGGACTTCTCTAAGGACTTACACTTGGTTCCATAGTTAGCAAGGATTCCACACATTGATAAATCCATTTCCAGTTGTGTGTGTTGTGTGCGTGTGTGTGTGTGCATCTGTGTTTTATTTGAGGAGAATTTCAGGGGAAAATACTGATATAAATCAATGAATTTTTAAAAAGATTCTCTATCAAGTCTAAAGCCACTCTGTATGTCATTTGATGGAAGAGGCCATTGGTAATCAGCTTATTTCGAACTCAATTCCACATTTATACTCCTTTCAGACTTGCAGCTAGCTTTCTATCTCACCAAGGACAACTTGTGTATTATCTCTGCTAAAAGTAGAGAAACCTGTTTCAAATCGCTACATTTACTCTTGGTTTCAATGTTAAGTCAATTGCACAAAGAATTCAATTAAAAAAAATGGCTTTAAAAACGGAATAGTCCCCCCACACCCCTTATACGCAAGCTGCTTATGATATCCAGGGGCTACAGTGCATGTTAGAAATGTAAGAACCCCATTCAGTCAAAGCCAGCTATACTCCTGCTAGCTTGTGACATCAATGTTAATCCTTTCCCTTAAAACCGGCATTACAAAGGCCTGACAGTCTTTTTTTTTCAGGGCCTTTCAAGTCAGATCTTATTTTCCTGCTGTCACAAAATGCAGCAGTCAGTCGGTATGACACCTACTTCTCCATTTGGTAGAAGGCTCTTCTGTGACAATGAAAATGAAGGTACTTTCTTTTCTGATGGATTTTAGAGCATATTCAGAGGCAGAGCTTTTGTTTCTTCATGGGAAGTATCTCAGCACTTCAGTAGTTTTTGTTTCTCTTATTTTTATGACAAAAAAATGTGCTGCCTAAAGAAACCAAAAGTGAAATGCCTGGAGTTCATTCTCTGCATTGTGTGTTCAAAGCCCTCAATATTCCTAAACATCTTTCATCTCACTTTATTTTCCTCAGATGTGGAGTCACTGACTTTGGTTTATAGGAGTTAATAAACTGCATTTCCTAATACAATCAGAGTTTATTATGCCCAAGTGAGAGGCATATTGTTCTATAGCTTTGTATTATTAATATCCCCCTCTCTGTGTGTATGTGTGATGTGTGTTTTGTTGTAGGTTTACAGCATTATATGATCAGATTTGAGATGAAAATAAGATGGATATTGCTTCTGACCTTAGTAGTTCAGATAATAACTTCTTATCTGGAGCCTGTCACAAAGGGGACAACAGTTTTGTCCTGATCTTCAAATGTCTTATTACCTTCCTCATATGCTTTTCATATTGTTTCCCAGAGTGTGTGATTTTCCTATTATGCTCTGGAATGGCTATGCAGACACGTGGCTTAGGTGTATTCCTGGGCTCATGCCATGACTAGCATACACCATCAGTTGGTGTCTGTAAATTAGAAGATTAGGAAAATGAGGTCCCTAACTGCCTCCTGAGGAAACATTTTGCTTAAGTTCAATGCCAATCATAGAGTTGTAATGATATACAAAGATTAATTTTGAAAGACAGCTTTACTATCCTCTCATGTTCAAGTGAGAGCTAATTATGGAATGTAACCATGGCTCTCTGGTTATCATGATTTCACCTTCAATGAAATTCATCTGGAGAACAGAGATGACAGTATATACATATGGAATAGCCAAATGATCTTGGCCTGTGATTTTGTTTCTCACATTGCTTCACTTCTTTATTTAAATCAAGCATATTTGTCCCAGGAATAGATGCACTGGACCACATTGTCAACATTAGAATTTCAGAGTTATGATCAGAATGAGGATTGGGAAATGTGAATTGCTGTTTCCAACCTAAATAACGCTTGTTGACATTTATGGTGGTGTTTGTAGTATGGCAGATATTGTTCTCAGTAATTTACATGCAGCTCATGAATTCTCACAATACATATTATATAATCTAAACACCATTTTGACATATACACCATTATTCTTCCAATAAACAAGCAATCTAGACACAGCAAGATTAACGTAGTGCCATTGCCATTTGGATCTGGAATTTCATGACAAAAGGTAATGTTTTGAATGTTTACTCTGCAGCTGGTGGAATTTTGAGGAGTTAGTAGTGGAAACTTTAGAGCATGAGGCCTAGATGAAAGAAGATAGCAACTGGGGGCATATCTTTGAAGGTAATATTTTGACCTTCATCTTGTCCTGCCATGAGGTGAGAAAGTTTGCTCCACTGTGCTTTCTGCTGTGATGTTATGCTTCATAATCAGCCTACTAGCAATCAAAATGCAGCCAATAGAGCTAAACATCTGAAACTATAAGTCAAAATGCATATTCCTCTTTGTATTGTTTTGCGTTCATGATAATGGAAAGGTTAAGTAAAGAATCACTTGCGGGAGATTACAAATTAATAAATAAAGATGAAATTCAAAACCTTTCAGGTTTGTATCCCAAAGCCAGTGATCCAAGTCACAATACTATTTTTGTATGGCTTATTTATTTAAATAAATTTTATGTGTATTGAGTGTTTTACCTGCAAGTAAGTGCACAACATGTGTGCAATGCCTGTGGAGGCGAGAAGGTGTCAGATGCCAGAACTAGAGTTACAGACAGTTGTGCATCCACCATGTAGGTGCTGGGGACTAGAACCTGGATTAAATGCTCTTAACCATTGAGCAATCTCTCAGCCTGATTACCATTCTTTAAATTTGCAAAGTAATAAATATTCATTGTAGAAAATTTTTATAGTAATGGAATATAAAAAGAATAATTATGTATTTGTAGACTTACCAATGAAAGTAATCAGTATTTAAGTTAAAGGTATGTATATATTATATCCTCACCACCCATATTAATCTGCTTAAATAAGGGAAACATTATTTTATAAATGAGATGTATTTTTGACACAATAGTTTGATTTGTGAATGCCTATAATAGAGAAAATATCCAGTTTATACAGAAATAATTATGTGATACCTGCCCACCAAATAGTTATTTATAATGGTCTAAATTTAGAAAAAAATCCAAATGTAATCCTAGTACATGTATTCTGGGTCATTTAGAGAACTGTAAGAGCCAAGATTATTAAAACTTTGCAAAAGTCTGGAAATCTTTATCACATAATATTAAGTTCTATAATGCAATGTACAAAATATACAACTATGCCATTATAAATATATAACATTTAAGGATTTAAAAAAAACACTAAAATATAAACAGGCGTAAAGAATTTTTATACAATGGTCATATTAAGGTAAATATTTTTATGTTTGCTATACATTTTTACAAAATTTTTTGCAAAAATATTTTTTACTAAATAACTGTCTTTTAAATAAACAAAATAGAAGAAAAATACTTCAAAGAACATGCCACCTGTCTATAATGCTAGCCTTGCCTTACTTGATGGAGAGGTAGAAATTCACTAGGTATGTCTAATGATTTTCTGAGGATAAATAAGCTGTCCAAGGACTATGACTTTTCAACAACTACCAGACCTACCTTGTACAGAATATACTCTATCTCTGAGGATGCCTCATTTTTTTCAACTGAGTAGTTATGTCAGATCTATTTACTAGGCTCCAGTATACAGCCAATTGCTATACTTTCCTGGTTTGCTTTTAAGATGAAACATGACACACTAGTCCTTGAAAAGAGAGAAATGAGCTTTCCCTTATGGTGGACTAGGAATTCAAAAAATTTATCAGACAAAGTAATATAATGTCATATTCAATTACCAGAACACCTTGGTTTAAAGGTTAAATTTATTACCAAAAATTCTTCTTTTTCCTTAACTCAGTAAGTAATCTGCTGTACTTTCATGTACATTGAATAAGAAACAAGTTTAATATTACTATATAATTGATTGTTCATATATTTTGTCCCAGAAACAATCTAGTTGTTTTGCTTCCTGGTTCAAGTTTTATAACTATAACTGAATTAGTTGTCCCATTACTACTTCAAGGGGAATAAACTGAGTGTGCTGGATAGCTTTAGTGGAATTTTGACACACCTGGGGTTCAGGATCCTCAACAATCTCATTACTGGCCTGTACCTATTTATGTCTGTAAGGTATCTTCTTGATGGTTGAGTGAATTGTGTGGACTCTGCCTACTGGGGTGGTGCCACCCATGGGTGGGTTGTTCTTGAATTGTATTAAGAAAGCAGGCTGTACATGGGCCAGGAGGAGCAAGCTATAGAAGCCTTCCTCCATGGTTTGTTCTTAGCTCCTGCACTCAGGTTCTTGCCTGAGCTCTCTACTCTTGACCTTCAGTGGATAACTTGAGATCCAGTTAGATGTAAGGTGAAATAAACCCTTTCCTCCTCCATGGTTGGTCTTAGAATGTTTTGTCACAGTGGTTGAAAGCAAACTACAACAGAAATTTGGTAAACAGGATCATAGTATATTTGGCTGTGAACAGACTTGAACTTGGGTTTTGGGGAGGAATTGTGAAGTGTTTAGGAACTTTGGCTGCTAAGTCATTGAGTGCTTAAGAGTTTGCTCCTATTGGAGTTTGGAACAGTTCTGCTGAAATAGCTGTAGATGATGGAGGCCTGGTTTGTAAAGTTTCAAAGGGATGAAAGACCATCAGGACTGGTATGATATTTTGAACTGAGAAATCTATGGTTCTGGTCAGCTGGGGCTTGAAGAATCAGCTGTGATTAAGAAGAGACCAGAACTTGAAGTGAAACCTTTGTTTAACGGGGACAACTGATTACTGGTTAGTTAAGTCTAAAATGTAGGCTGTGATTAAGAAGAGACCAGTATGGTCAAGGTGAAATCTGGGAAGACCAGCATCATCAAGGTGAACTCTTCTGGGAAGAATTTTCAAAGGGTCAGCACACAGAATATGTGGTCCAAAGGAAGCCCAAGCCTCCATCTCAGGCTGGAAGAAGTACTTGGTAATGTGTAAGAGGTCTCCTGCATTGTTCTGATATTGAATTTGTGACAGATTCACAGAGAGAAGTTGAGACTTGCTACCCTGAGAGGCCAGGAAGGAGCCCATTGGTGAAAGTGCAACCACATTGCAGTGAAGACTCCCAGGATTGAAGGGAACAATGAAGAGAATCTTGAGGCTTTGCACCTTGAGAGGCCAGAAGAGACCATGATGGAGGGTGCAGTTTTCAAGTGGAGACCTCAGGTTTGGAGATTGCCAGGACCAGGAGATGATTGCCAATCCAAGCAGCAGGTGTGAAATGGAGCCAACTTGGACCTTAGAGACAAGCTGTGTGGGTGTGGATGGCAGAGTTAGAGGGGAAGCAGAGCTGCTGAAACTCTTCGGAGCACAGAAGATTATGTGTGAATCTCAGATGTCCAGCCTTGATCTGATTTGGTGAATGAAGGTTTTATTTAAGAGTGCCTCGCTGGGCGTAGGTTGGCGCATGCCTTTAATCCTAGCACTTGGGAAGGCAGAGGCGGGCAGGCATCATTTGTGAGTTCAAGGCCAGCTGGTCTACAGAGGAAAATTCCATGACAGCTGAGGCTACAGGGAGACACTGTCTTGAAAAAATGCAAAAAAAAAAAAAAAAAAAAAAAAAAAAAAGAGTGCCAATTCTTCCCTTTGAAATAAAAACAGTACTTACTTTTGTTTTTGTAGGAGCCCACAGTAGAGATTTAAAAGAGAAACTATGGCCCAGCGTGGTAGCACATGCTTTTGATTCTAGGACTCGGGAGGCATAGGCAGGCAGATCTCTGTGAGTTCAAGGCTAGCCTGGTCTACAGAGTGAGCTTCAGGCCAGCTGGAACTTAAAGGGAGAGCCTGTCTCAAAAATACTAAAAAAACGAGAGAGAGAGAAACTATGAACTTTTTAAAGTCATATTGTTTTATGTTGTGATATTAAAATCACACCTTGGAGATGAGAAATGGAAATCTTGTGGTTTAATAGTGATGTGTTTGTGAGCCAAGTTGGCAGGGTTCAATTGGGTTGGATAGCTTTAGTTGTCAACTTGACATACCGGGTTGAGAAAGCTCAATAGGGGAATTGCATCATGGGACTGGCCTGTGCCATGTCTGGTGGGTATCGCTATAATATTGAACATTGGATGCGGTAAATGGGAAGGCCCACACAGTGGGCTGGTGCCACCCTGGCAGGTTTATCCTGTGTATGATTAAAGAAGGCAGAGTGAGCATGCACCCAGGTGAGCCAAGCCCCATAAGAAGACATTCCTCCACATGGGCTGAGTTGGTGCACGACTTTAATTCTAGCACTTGAGAGGCAAGGCAGCAGTATCTTTGTGAGTTATCAAGGCCAGCCTGGTGTACACAGTGTGAGTTCCAGGACAGCTGGGCTACAGGGAGACCCTGTCTGAGAAAATACCAAAAAAAAAAAAAAAAAAAAAGAAGAAGAAGAAGAAGCATTCCTCCATGGTCTGTGCTTCAGCACCTGCCTTCAGGTTCCTGCCCTGAGTTCCTACCTTGGGTTCCCTCTGTGATAAACTGTGACTTAGGAGATGTAAGCCAAATAAACTCTATCCTCCCAAATTGGTATTCATCAGTGATTTGTCAATGCAATTGATAGCAAATGATTACAGTGAGTTTTTCCTAAGTTTCTTCCATTCTATTTCTAAGACTTATTTTCTGAGCAAAAGCTATCAGGAATAATTTTACTGGATGCGGATAAAAGCACCACTTGGATTTATTTGTGACAAGTTCTAGGGACAAATAGAGAGAAAATCATCAGTAATGTTAGAAAAAAGGATAATTCAAATATTTTTAATGAAATACTTCCAAATAGGCTCAGCCTCCTCAGTGAAGTTATTGAGTTACATTCTCTGCCTGCATAAAGGAAAGAGTAGTCCTTAATGTATGTCTTGGTTTATTAAATGTTTCATAAGGTTATATAATAAAGGCTTGGATTTATACAGAAGCTAAAGCAATAAAGTAATATATTTACTGACCACTTTGAGATTAAAGTTTAAAGACTCCAGTTAAGTAAGTGTTAAACCAGGTAAGTTTCTTAATGATTTCTCTCACTATGATACCTTTATTATCTCCAGAAATACCTGTATTGATTTAACATACTGTTAAACAAGTATGCTTAGTTTTAATAAGACCTGTGTAATTACTTCCAAAATAATTCTCAGTAAATTGATAAAAAAGAACAAAACCCAATCTCCAAGTATATCAGAGAGAATTAGAGTAACTGGCATTGTTTTGAAGCAAAGGAATTGTTCTTACAATATACTTTTCTTTTTTTAATTTTTTATTTTATTTTATTTTATTTATTTGTATGAATGAACTGTCTGCATGTAGGTTTGTGCACCCGTCTCATGCAATGCTGTGGATGTCAGAAGAGGGTGTCAGATTCCCCTGGAACTGGAGTTCTCCTGGAGTTGGAGTTATAGACAGTTCTCAGCTGCCATGTGGGTGCTGGGGATCGAACCCGGGTCCTCTACAAGAGTGGTTGGCGCTCTTAACTGCTAAGCCATCTCTCCAGCTCCACAATATACGTTTCAACTTGACTATCAAGAAATAAGTATTTGGGGTTTGTATGAATAATCCCTTGAAAATTCTGTCAACAGTGAGGAAATAAAAGACAATGAGGTTATAATAGAAACAAAATTTAAAAAATCATGGATTCTCCATCATGTAATATGTCTGTTTCAAAGTGCCTAGATTATTTTAATGTTTTATGATGGTTTTAAATTTATTCTTTGGAAATTTCACACATGTTATATAGCCATCAGGTATACACACGCACTCAGGTTTATATTGTACACAAAAATCAGGGATTTTATATTTTATTTATTTATATATTATTTTTTGTCTTTTTGAGACAGAGTGTCCCTGTAGCCCCAGCTGTTCCGGGACTCACTCTGTAGACCAAGCTGGCCTTGAACTCACAGAGGTCTGCCAGCCTTTGCCTCCCGAGTGCTGGGATTACATGCGTGTGCCACCATGCCAGGCGGATTTTAGATTTTACAGGATATTTTGCTTTGATAATTTTGTTTAAATTTCATCCCCCTTTAAGTGACATGAAGCTCAACTTCCCCACCACCTCTTCAACTTTAGTTAGTTTCCAAATTCTTCATATGCTATTAATTAAGAGATTCTGAAAATATATCTGGTGAGAAAATGTCAACAGCTAAAATCTGTGATCAGTTGTTAACACAGAGGCTATATTAATACATGATAATCTACATGCTTTTAGGAAATCCTAAAGTTTCCAGAAAGGAACCAACATGACAAGTGACAGATGCATCCAAGAGAAACCATCAAAGACAATAGTAGCTTTCTGGGTTAAAACCCTTGCATCTACCCTGGCAGCAGTTTGCTAGATGCCCCACCTCACTTGATCCAGTGTTTAGAGTTTTAGTGACCACACATTCTCTGCTATCAATCTGTCTAATACCCATCGTGCTGCAAGAAAGTACCTGACTAGGAAACTAAAACATCAAAATAAAGCAACTATATTTCCCATTGTGTTTTGCCTGACTAACCTTCAGGGTTTAGATAACATCTTTTTTCCTCTGAGAATTCTCCGATGGTAACTGTACATGAGTCATTTGCATATTGGTGACTGCAAAAGCA
The DNA here is from genome assembly GCA_009823505.1 of Rhizomys pruinosus. Classification (NCBI taxonomy): domain Eukaryota; kingdom Metazoa; phylum Chordata; class Mammalia; order Rodentia; family Spalacidae; genus Rhizomys; species Rhizomys pruinosus. The sequence continues at coordinate 1,596,158 of VZQC01013712.1, forward strand.
AAAAGCACAACCAGATCATAAAGGTGTAGAGAAAGATTTATTGCCTGCAACAAGCAAGGAAAGCACAAGAATAATTTCCAAAGCAATGTACTTCCTGAATAAAGGAAGCATGAGGATTTTATTCAGGTGCCCTATGCATATTGAAATAGGGAGGCACGTTAGGAACAGGCATAATTTTAGCTTGCTTAAAGTCTACATTTATGACAATACTCAATTTGAGGCCACAGGTCAACATGGAAAGATAACAGACACATTTCTGGCCCTGTTCAATTCAAGGTCCTGAGTGCATATTCCAAAAAGGAAGGTGGCAGACAGCTACAATTGTGGGCAGTCTTATTTCAGGCCCCTAGAACAGATATTCATAAAGCGAAGATGGAAGGCCGAGAATTGCTTGACATGATCAGTTCAATGTTATAATGAGCCTTGCTTACTTTACATTGGCTGAAAGAATGAACAGCAAGTGACTAAGTGGCATTGGATATTTCCTCCTATGACTCTCCAGGGTTTCTTTGAAACAAGAAGACTAGATTTGAGGGTCCATTAAAAGTCTTTACAAGAGACAGTAGGTTTTTCTCCCACAAGTACAGAAGTTTTCCCCAAAGGTACCTGCCTGACTTTGTAGCTAACATAATTATACTCACATTGATCTTCTTTTTTCTTCATTTCACAGAAAACTAATTGCATACTATATTTTCCTGTGATATTCTTATAGTCTGCTGTGAGTTATTAAGAAGTAATTTCATTTACATGGATTTCATAATTTCTAGCCAGTTTATAAGCTTTCTTATGACCAAATTCATTGCTTGACCATCTATTGCATACAAGGTACTGGGTCAGTACTAGAGAGTGGATCCAAGATAGAAATATGCTGTTCTATAATATGACAATTTTTTTGTTTCATTTTGTTTGGGGGACAGGGTCTCCCTATAACACCAGTTGGCATGGAACTTGCTATGGAGAACAGGATGGAGTTGATCTCTGTAAGATCTACATGCCTCTGTCCCCAGAGTGCTGGCCTTAAAGGTATGCACCACCACATGTGGCCCAGTATATATCCATTATATTATTCTTTATTTTAGTTGTTTTTTTTTTGTTTTTTTTTTGAGACAGTGTCTCACTACATAGCCCTGGCTGGCCTGGAGCTCACTATGTAGACCAATATATAATATATATACTATTATATATATATATATATTGTATGTTAAGCATATTGCCAAGATACTCCCCTAACCTCTCTTTTGTCAACTCTTTATTCTCCCATTAGTCCCCTCTGTCACCCTAGCCACTGTTTCTTCTCCTTACATGCTGTATAAGTATACATGATTTTATGTATCTATAAAATCTAAAACCACAAATGTGAGAAAACACATGATATTCTTCTTTCTGTGACTGGGTTAATTTATGTGACACGGATTTCTCCAGTTGCATCCATTTTCCTGCAAGTGATATAACTTTCTTCTCTATGGCTGACAAATTTCCATTGTGTATATATACCATGTTTCCTATTAATGGAAACCTCTCTTGGTTCCATATCTTAGTTCATAAATATTAATGTGCAAGTACTTTGCTTGTCTTGACTTGGAGACCTTTGAGTATATCCTGATAAACCACGGGAATCAGAAAAAGGGAAAGTAACCAAGAGGGGAATGGAGGACAAGGAGCTTGAGAGATAGTGATAGTAGGAAACAGGAGTTATCAAGTAGGAAATGGGGAAAATGGTGAGGAAGGAGGAAGAGATGTAAATGTGCAAACTGATTAAAGAGAGATAATATTTAAACGGTGTGAAAAAAATCAAAGAGAAATGGAGTATACGAAAAGCCTACTGAAAAATACACACATAATATAAACCTGAGTACATGTGTATATCTGATGGCTATATAACAAAAGTCATAGTGCCAAGCATTGGAAACTTCCCATTGAGTTGTTAGTCAGAATAGTCCAAGAAACTCCCAAACAATATAGACAATTGCCATAGTACTATATTGCTTTCCAGAACTTGAAGTTAATACCTTATTTCTGAAGATGGGATATAATTTAAATCCAGGACTTGGAGCAAATGAGCTGGAATTGACTTGGATGCCTCCTTCTTGAAGATTAGCTCCCATACAAGCTGCCAAGGGAGAAAACCAATCAACAATCCTACCCAGCTATAACGTCTATGAGTCACAACAATGACAAAGCCAGGAAACTAATTTTATTGATACAACAGTGGCATTTATTAACTTTGGGGTAGTTCACAGCTGTTTAATTGGTCTTAAGTTCTACTCAATGTGAGAAAAATCCTGTACAGTGTATAAAATATAGCTGAGGAAGTCATAAACCAAGCAAAAGCTACTTCTATTACTTCCCTAGACCCATGTAAATTCTTACTGTATTCTAAATACATACATATCCTTTTATTCACAGACAAATCTACCTCTCACCAGACTTTAAGGAAAGTTTTTTTGCAATAGATGCATACTATTACAAAGTTCCATAACTGGTCAAATACAGAGAGTAAGTGACTTTGAAGTTCACAGCCCAAAGTTAATTGTTTCCTTAATAACTTCAGTTCTAAATGGGATAAGATGGAATCTCAATATATTTTTTTTAATTTACATGAATATCATAAGTGAGTATTATCTTTGCATTATTTCCATCCCCTTCAACTCCTTCCAGGTCATCGCAACTCTCTCTCCATTTCCTGTCCTCTTCTTGGTTATTACTGCTATATGCATATTTATAATTAAACATATATAATAAACTGAGTCAATTTATTGGTGTTCATGCATACCTGGGTTTAGGTCCTCCACTTGGAATTAGATAATTAAATTGTTTATTTTATTTTTATGCGTAAGAGTATTTTGCCTACATGTGTGTAAGTACACCATATATGTGCATTGCCCGTGGAGGACAGAAGTGGGCATGAGATCTCCTGAAACTGGAGTTACATACAATTGTTAGCCACTATGTTGGCGCTGGTAACTGGTTCCTCTACAAGAGCAGTCAGTGCTCTTAATGTCTGTGCCATCTCTCTTGCCCCACAATGTAATTTTGATTTGAATTTCTCTATGTGCAATAAAGTGAAAGGCATTCTCATAAGTTTATTGGAGAACTATATCTCATCTTTCGAGAGCACAGTTATTTATATTTAACAAGTTTTATTGATTATGTTTCCAAATCAAACAACATTAAAACCATACACACATAGTTTGACATTTAAGGTAATTATGATTTCTAAAGTTTCCTTAAATATTACATTATCAAACATCAGATCATTTTGTTCATTTTAGTAGCCAATTTATTTGTGGGTTTCTTTTAGATCTTTGTATACTCTAGATATTAATCCTCTGTCAGACATATAGCTATCAAGGAGGTTTCTTTTTTCTCATTCTGTAAACTTTCTCTTCATTTGATTCACTGTTTTCTTTGCTGCATAAAACTTTTGGGTTTCAGCCGGGCGTGGTGGTGCAAGCCTTTAATCCTAGTACTTGTGAGTTCAAGGCCAGCCTGGTCTACAGAGCGAATTCCAGGACAGCTGGGGCTACAGGGAGACCCTGCCTGGAAAAGACCCCCCCCCAAAAAATCTTTTGGGTTTCATGAAATCCCATTTGATGATTGATATTATTTCCTGAGTGATTGGAGTCCTATGCAGAAAGTCCTTGACTATGCAAATATTTTAAAATGTTTCCCTGAGCTTTTCCTCTAACACTTTCATAATTTCAGTTCATGCATTAAGGACTTTGGTCTATTTGGAACTGATTTTTGTGCAGCGTAAGATTGGGATCTAGTTTCATTCTTTTGCAGGGAGATATCCATATTTTCCCAGAACCATCTGTTAAATAGGCTGTCTTTTCTCCAATGTACGCTTTTGGTATCTTTGTTAAAGGTCATATGGCTAGAGCAGTGTGGGTTTACATGTAGGTCTTCTATCCTATTCTATTGATCTGTATGCTTATTTTGTGCCAATATGTGGTGGTTTTATTTCTATGGTTCTGTATAGTAACTGGAATTTAGGTATGGGGCTTCCTCTGGCATTATTCATTTTGCTCAAAATTCCTTTGACTAGTTTTGGGTCTTTCATATTTCCAGATACATTTAAACACTTTTTTCTGTATTTGTGAAAGAATATCATTGAAATTTTAATGGAAATTGTATTGAATCTATAATTATTTTTCATAATACAGCTACTTAGACAATAATGAGCATGGAATGTTTTTCTATCTTTAAGTGTCTTAATTTATTTCTTCACTGTTTTAAAGTTTTCAGTTAAAAAACTTCACCAGAAAAATTTCAATCTCACAAACCCTTCACCAAATCAGCAAGATACAAAATCCACAGACAAAAATCAGATCAGCAGCCTTTCTATATATTGACTGCAAACATATTGAGAAGGAAATCAGGGAAATAATCCTACTTATATATAGTAACCTCCCCAAATACCTTAGAATAATCTTAACAAGAAAAAGAAAGACCTTTAGAGGGTAAAATATTTTAAAAGTAAACATTGTGCTGTTGGAATAAACACCTATGATCTGTAGGTTGCCAGTTTGTAATTACTAATCTAATGAAACCTGCTGGGAGGGTGGCAGAAGTGAGACATGCAGCAAAGGCAAAATCAGCAGATTATGAAAGTTGATTTGATGTCTAATAGAAAGGGATAAATGACATTGGAGACTCCAAGGCTTCTAACCTGGAGAACAGATAATATAGCACTATCATATACTAGCAAATGTCATAAGGAAGGAAGAGTAAATCTGGAAGTGGAACTGGTAGCTAGGCAGAAGATAATATATATGTAGTTAGGATCATGAAGGCCTTGCCAGTATGGCACCTTAAAGTTCAACTATAGAATTCAGAAGAAGAGTTAAAGATACAGCTTGTAGAAACGTAAGTGTAGAAATCATGGTGAATATGTGATGCATCTATGGAGCATGTGGAACAAGAGATGAGCAAAAAGCAAAGCCCCAAGGAATACTGATTATTTATTTATAGGTAAACAGAGAAAGTATATGCTGTAACTATGACTAACAAGCCCAAGAAGAAGAGCAAAATTTCACAGGGCACAAAATAAGAGAAAGTTTCAAAGAATAGCATATTTTTGAAGGACTGTCAAAGTGTTTGGCACATAGAAGGAAAATGATGAAGACTTACTGGATGATTGAATAATGTTGTGAAGTATCCCCAGGATAGAAGGCAAGAAAAGCAGGCCACATCAGACTCTTTAGGAAACAAGCATCCTAGCTACCATCAACACCTGAGCATCTCAGTCATAACCATAGCATATAAGGGATGGACTTTATCATTTTACAACTTTATGTTATTTGTTCTGTAAGTTTCAACAAACCTCCTGCTTAAATGGCTATCATCTTCTTTTGACCCTAATGGCTCTCTGATCACTTGTATTTTAGGAGTAGAACATGTGCTGCTATTCACTACTATAACTAAAGAGAGTTTCTGTGATTGTGAAGGATACAAAAAATTTATACACAGTAATCATAAAAGTTCTAAATAAGAAACACTTAGGGCGAGTAGGATGACTCAGTGGCTAAATGCACCTACCTGCTGTCAAGCCTGATAACTGCACTGAATCCCTGGAACACATATGGTGGAAGGAGAGAACCAGCTTCTACAAGTTGCCCTCTGACCACCAAATATGTGTTGCAGCATGTGTGTGTGTGTGTGTACGCACACACACACACATACACACACACACAGAGAGAGAGAGAGAGAGAGAGAGAGAGAGAAAAAATGTAACTTAAAATTTCTTTAAAAAGGAAATGTTTACACTTAGCCTGTAACTATATTGATCAGATGTGCATTTTTATTGGAAAATATTCTGTGTTAAAGCACAAAGTCAACCAGACTTCAAACTATACTACAGGGCTATAGTCATAAAAACAGCCTGGTACTGGCACAAAAACAGACCTGTTGACCAATGGAACAAAACCAAAGATCCAAATCTGAGCACATACAATTTCAGACATCTCATATTTGACAAGGGGGCCAAGAAGCCACAATGGAGAAAAGACAGCATCTTCAGCAAGTGGTGTTGGCAAAGTTTACACTTTTAACAAATCTATCCGAATCTGGATGAGATACAAGTCGAGAGTAACTTGCAGTGCCAAGAAAGGTGCAGAAAATCTAAGACATTGTATACACCAAGAAATTAAGAACAAGAAGTCACCAGGAAAGTGAAGATATTTACTAAGGATATATAAGATGGGAACAAATAAAGTTAGTTTAGTGATAAATTCCAGTATAATTTTTTTTACCATCAATGTAAAATGAAAAATGTAAATAATGTTCAGTTTGTGTTTAACAGAAGAAATCTTGAGTTTCCCTGTGTGTATTGTCTTTAAAAGTCCATATGAAGATCTTAAAGGGGGTTACCAGGAATCTCAGTAATAACAATTCAAAAGTTTGGAAGTAGGCAGGTGCAAGTGTGGCACTCCCTATTGCACAATAAAGCCCTAAAGTTCACAAAAATGTTACACGTATAAGACTATGTAGGACCAGATATTCAATTCCAAATCATGCCTTAAATTAATCATCAAGAACCAGAACTCATTCTAATGCAAATGTACATAAGATTCTCACAATGCATTTGAAACATTTTATCCTACCCTTTTCATAATTGGATCCTCTCTTATTTTTCAATGTCTAGCTAAAAACTTGCTTAGCTCAGTGTTCAGTTTCAATTTCTATATAAGGTACCCAATAAGGGATAAACTCATTTAGACCAAGCCACTTAAAAAATTGAACAGTGAATAGAATCAGCACTGGAATAGTGTGGAAATAGAAATCCAGTCCTTCAAGTATTCCTCCCCATTTACTTGCTAGTTGACTTAAGACATAGTAAGTTTCACCCAGTCATACCACTCCTAGGCATGTACCCTGAAGACTCACCCCACCGCAGAGATATGCATGGCCATGTTTATTTCAGCTCTCTTCAAATAGCAAGGAGCTGGAACCAACCCAAATGCCCCTCAACTGATGAGTGGATAGAGAAAATGTGTTACATCTACACAATGGAGTTCTATGCAGCAGTAGAGAAAGACGGCATCATGAGCTTTGCAGGAAAATGGCTGAAGCTAGAGAACATCATGTTGAGTGAAGTAATACAGTACCAGAAAAACAAACTTCGAATGGTATCCCTCATCTGTGGATGCTAGTGCCAATTACCTAGTTGTAAGTATTTCTTGTTCATGGCCCCTTGAGCTTTTGTCCAAAGCAGTTGGGAGTGATGCATATTGGAAACAACAACAGAAAGGACTGCATCAAAGAACTGACTGAAACAGTGAACTTCTGCTCAAAACAGTCAACTTCCACATGGAGAATATTGAGAAAGACTGAGAAAGAGATAAAAAGCATGTTTGGCAGAATGCATGAGCTCTGGTGGGATGGGGGGATGGGGGAGACACGGATCTAGATTTGATAAAAAAATATAAATAAATAAATTTAAAAAAGACATAGTAAGTTTCATCCAGAGTAAAATGTGATAAAAATTATCTCTAAGGTTTCCTCCAGTTCTCACTTTTTAATAAACTGTATCTAATTCTATGCAGGATAAGCTCATTCTAATTATAAGCTAACACTTGGAACAATTAATGGGTATTTGCCAAAACTTAAAGATCACAGGTCATCTCAGCATATATCAGTTATGCTAATTAATGAACTTCAAGGGTGAATCTATACCCTAATACTTTCTAATGAGTAAGCTTATACTCAATCAAGCAAAAAAAAATATATATAGCCTTTGGTACACCAACAGTGACATGCTAGAACTAGAGTTTGTGATGAATGCTACGCTAAAATTCAATCGTAATTAGCTTCCTAAATTCCCTACTCAATCTTATAAGGTTTTCCAACTGTAATATAGAATGTCAATGCTAAAATAAGATAAGTAGATACAAACTAGCATGAGATGGAAAATACACTACACTCCCTATAATTTTTCTTATGGCAAAAATCACAGTAAATTGAAATCTCTTTTCCAGTTGAATTTGGGCACTTTTACTTAATACAATGTACACGATAGGGTTCTGAATTATGTTGGAAGAGATAAGAACCATGGAAACTAATGCACTTAACTAGATGAAACCAGAACAGTCAAAATCATAAAACATAAAGCACAATTGTATTTTAACATGATGACCTTAGCCAATAGCTTTCATGAAAGACAGACAATATTTTTTGATAAATATTTTTGAAATGTTACATAGGTGTGGAAGATCAAAAGAAATCTGAGAGTTCAAAATAGAATTTGAGAAAGGGATCAGATATACTATATAGATCAAATTAAATTATTTTTTCAAGCTGTATTCCTGGTTCTTTTATATTTTTAAGATTTATTTAATTAATTATTATCATGATCCAAGAACTTTCCACTTCACAACTCATCTCTTCCCTCTGATGGAGTAGAAATAGGCATCATAATGGAAAGAAGGTTGAAATCACATGATGGCATGGGGCCTTATTGGAAAGTTAGCCTCAAGAGCAATTTTCTTCAGAGGTATGGAGATAAAAAGCTCATACCTGAGAAAACATGGTCTCCCAAAACATGGTCTCCCAAAGTTTGCCAATTAAAATGGGTACATATATAGACTTACATAAACATACATAATAAAGATTGATTGTACATGAAATTATGAGCAAAATTAGGAGAATGAAGGGGGCTAATAGTGGGAAGGAGCGGCAAAGGGAAGGTCAGGAATATGGGGCAAGTGGATAAGCTCAACGTTGGATATAAAGTTGCATTGAAAGATCCTCATGTAGCACAGTATCATGTACAAAACGCACAATAAAATATTTTGCTAGACTGTAGCATGGCATTGAAGGGCCTAATCTAAGGAATATGTCTTTTAGTAGCCTTTCTAGTTATATANTATATATATATATATGTATGTATATATATATATATATATATATATATATGTTTAAGTCATGATTTCTACTTACAACGTTAAATCAGCTACTTTCATAACATTTACTGTAATAGACATAAGTTTTCATCATCCAAAATTTAGCCCTCCCAATAGCCACTATGATCTTCCTACTCAGTAAGATCTTATGATATAAAAATGAGAAGCAAACTGTTATGTAGAATCTCAGACATTTATCTAAATGGTTCCATAGCAGGATCTATTGATACATCTTGCACAAAGAGTTACTAAGTTAATTGGATCCAGCCCCATTCCCTTTGTTACTTCCTTTAGGAATAACAAAAATTCAGTCAGGCAAATGAACACAGTGACAGCTTGATTGTAAGAGAAATTATATTGGAGAATATTTGGGATGCCATGATACTGCAATTCAAGAAATATTGGTTCCAGGAATGGAGAGACGGCTCAGCTGTTAACAAAACCAGCTGCTCTCGTTAAAGACGAGGTTAATAACAGCCTTTCATAACTCCAGTTCCAAGTGAATATGACACCCTCTTCTGACCTCTTTGGGCATTGCACCACAGGCGTGCCCTTACACACATTAAGGCAATACAGTCAAACACATAAAATAATGTTATTTTTTAATCGGGGGGTAGTAAGGAACAGTTTTTACTGGGGGGAGGAGGGGAAAGTACGAGGGTTGGGCTGGGAGGGGAGGAGGGAGGCACATATAGGGGGACAGGGGGAGGGGCAAGAGAACTCGGGAGAGGGGGAAGGTGGAGATAATGGGTGTACTGGGGCTGGGCCAATGATGAGGGGGTAGGAAGAGAAGAAGAAAGAGGAGAGATGACTGGACATTGGGTTGCTAGGGAACCCAGAGGGTAATGTGATGCCCTTGTGACTCTATAAGAAATGCACACACACTATCTAAACTTTAGTGCACAGGTACACCTAGGGGCTGTATTGCAAGGAACACAGTGCCAGACAGAAGACACCTCCCTTGTTTGGAGTAGTTGGTGAGTGTGATCCAAGAGATTCTCAAAACAACGCAGGTTATTGTTAAAGGTCTTGATAATCTCCCAGAACTAGACAAGACCCTACTGCTCATTACAAGACCATACTTTATAAACAGAACTTGGAGTGATGGAGTAGGAACTGACCCGGAAACCTGAAGTTTAGCACTTATAATGTTAAATAAAATGTACACTGCTAAGGAAGAAAAATCAGTCAGTGGTCCAACCCATTCCTAAAGACTAATCAACATAATGACCAGCACAGAAAACTACCTCTAATGGAGTAGTAGTGATACTGTAATCTGAGGGATAATCAACAGCTAATTGGGCTTAAAACCCTCTCGATGGACTCATTGGTGGCACTGTAAACTCAGTCAAATGCACACAGGTGGAGAGAACATACATCCTAGAGACAACCCTATCTCTGTCATATCTTTTAACTCATTGAACTTCTTACAATCTGCTTAATATGGTATCTTGTATTTACAAACAAGCATACTGTACATCACTCATCAAGGAAGGTCCTCGTTACAACACATGGAGGGTACTGCGGAGTTCCACAACTGGTCAGACCCAGGAAATACACATGTGAAAGGTGCCCAGTCCTGGCACACATATCTATAGTTGAGCTCCTACAGCTAGGACTCACAGGACACAGTGGGATTAAGGGCAGAGAGAAAATGATATAATCCATTGTTCTCACCAGGGAAGCTTCCTAATACAGCAGAGTGCGATGCACACAGAAAGCCACAACTGGCCGACTTTCAAATAATGGAAGCCTCCAGATTATGCTTCCCTGGATGGGACTCTTTTATTAAACCTCACCCACCAGTGCCTCAGGGATCCTTTGCTGAAGAGGGGGCAGAAAGAACCAGGACTGGTTCATGAACATAGGGAAGCAGAGGCTTTCAGACTACAGGAAGGTTGCACATGTGCACTTGTGAAGATAATGTTATCAGGCACAGGACCAATGCCAAACTCAGAGAAGGTCCCAGAGTGGAACAAGAGAAATGGGTGTTTGGCTGGCTCTGGACTGAGAGCTACTGGAGACTGATTATTGCTGAGTGAGGGAGAGTATCCTATACTTAAGATTTCTAGATTTGCTCCCTAGACTCCAGTGGATGAATTTGCACAGAAAGACATCTGGGTTCAAAACCTTGAATAGAAGGGACTTAACATGCATGTTGTAATGCAGGAGTTCTGGTGGAAGGTTGGGGTATGGAGAGGGGACCAGAATTTAAGTGAAACCCATTGTATGAAATGTACAAATGCTCAATAAAAATAAATAAAATAAATAAAATTCATACTGGTTCTTTTGCTACAATAACAAATTGTTCTTCTCAAGTTCTCCTGAAAAGAGACAAGACCTTTGCTTGATAGTACAGTGTGTGTGGGGCTATTAGACTACACCTCCTAGACATCTAACCATAGGAAATGAAGTGATCAAGGGCTCTAACTGCTGTATACTGACTGAATCTATCATCCTGGTTTTTGTTTTTTTTTTTTGGTCTTCAGCCGCCATGTGGGTGCTGGGGATCGAACCCGGGTCCTCTGCAAGAGCGGTCGTCGCTCTTAACCGCTAGGCCATCCCTCCAGCCCCCATCCTGGTCTTTGAAGTTTTTTGTCTTCCATGGATAGACTTGCCTTTGGGTCTCTGCCGTATTTAGTTATCGACCGAAAGAATCCTTGTGTGATACATCCTGGTTTTTGAAGCAATGTATCACACAAGGATTCTTTCGGTCGATAACTAAATACGGCAGAGACCCAAAGGCAAGTCTATCCATGGAAGACAAAAAATAATTTGGTTGCTGGACTCTTTTTTTGAATAGTCAGTCATTCTTTTAATTTTTTGGTCTTTTTGAGACAGTGTCTCCCCATAGCCCCAGCTGGCCTGGAATTCACTCTGTAGACCAGGCTGCTGCAGACCAGGATGTCCTTGATATTACAGAGATCCACCTGCCTTGACCTCCTGAGTGACACCCAGCTGTCATTCACTCTTTTAAAACTTTAAATTCTTTTGATTGCTGAGTTTAGAATAAGTCTACTCTACTTTATTTCCATCTCTCTTTTACAGGAGTTTAAGTTGGCTTTGTAGTCTGATAGTTTTCCCAGATCCCTTCTAATTTTTTTCTCACATGGGTATTTCCCCTAAAATTATTGCATGTTGAATTTTATCTTGCTCCCTGATTTTTATAAGAATTGGACTAACTTATGTCTGTACAGTCTAGACAAGTTTAGATGGCAAATTCCTACTCATTCCTTAAGTGTCAACGTTCATGTTTCTTCGTATGTGGCCCCTTATCAAGCAAGTAGCTATCAAATGTCTTCACTTATGCTTCTTTTCAACTCATACTTTCGATGTAGTCATTGCTAATTTGTTTTGAATTGTGGTGTCTATAAACCTGTTGGGTATAAATTGTATTCTTTTAAAATCAATATTTTCTTAATGCTGCTTAAGTATTTAATAGAAAGTCATATAATTAATGGATGAAGTATATGGTAAAACTCTCACTATACCAATAAAGCAAATATGGTTCTCCTTGAGTCAAGCAAGACTCCTCCGTCAGCACCAGCTACACCTCACCTGCCTGGAAATACTGTGCAGCAGAGGCAGCCATGTGCCTGTATATCCCAAATCTAATTGGCTATTGGCTCTCTCCTTGGAGAAATAACCCATGGCTGATGCCACAAGCTTACATCCTCTACAGGTTAGGAGATGTTATAAGCCACAGTAAGACCCTGTCATATTACAACAAGAAAAAAATGTAATCGTCATGGATTAAGATAACCATCCAAATATCTGATGTGTCTATACCAAAGTACCTATGATAACAATCAATATGTTTAAATACCTATACTAGATCTAATTGCTTGTGCTTCCTTGGTTAGGATCGAAAGGTTATTTCCGGACAACTGTCAGCCCATGAAAAAAAAACAGCCAGAAGCGACCCAGAGCCCAAAGACAGCGCTCCAGAGAGAAAGCGATGTTTTGCTCCTCCACCTGTGCCCTTGTCTAAGCCTAGGAAAAATCTGTGGAAGAGGGCGTGGTAGAATGTTAGGGCTGTGATTGGGGTGAATGGTGAACCTACAGCAATGTAGCCTGGACACTCATTTGATCAACTTGACTGAACATACAAGCCCCCCCTGCTGGATGGTGGGACCAAGGGACTGTGTGGGTTTGGGCACAGCTGCTTGCAGATTGGTTTTGCATGAAGGATGCTTGTACTCATAAATTAACACCTATTGCTAAAAAATGGAAAAAAAAAACTGAGAGAAAGAGGCAGGACAGTCATGGCAGAATGCATGATCTGGGATGGGGTGGGGTGGGATGGGGCGAAGGGAAGGGGAAATATGCCTGAACTGAATTGGATAATGATGTATGAAATACACAAAGCATCAATAAAAAAATGAGAAGAAAAAAAAAACTCTCAAGAATGTCAGAAAATAGAGTTTGTATTTACTCACCATCTCCATTGTCTTTTACATACATGCAGCCTATGCAGAAGTCACATTGAAGACCTTTACTATTTTATCCAAAGTACTGAATTTACTTATGTAAGAAATATATATTATTAGAGAAGATCCAAACTGATGAACATTTAATGTCTGTGGGATTAATATTTGATGTTGAGACCACAGTTATCTTGAACAGCAAAATAAAGAGAGAGTACTTTCGAAGATAAATGATAATATAAAGATATAATAATTAACAGAGTGTAGTACCAGCAAAAAACATACCTAGAACAAATTAAAACCATTGTTTTTATGCATAATTTTTATATATTTAATGTTCATCTAATACATAAAAATTGTATATATTTATGTACTATTATGCAAAATGTTGATACATTTTGGTTATGTGTTCAAATGAGGGTAAGCCTCTTTATGTCAAACATATAATTTATGGTGAAGATTTTCAAAATTAATTATAGCTTTGGAAGTGTATTATAATCACCCTCTAATAAAACAGTATGCCAGAATGCTTTTCTCCTATCATATCTACTGTAAGTTAGTACTTTTTGATTTACATTTTCCCAGACTTCTCCAATCTATTTTACTCAGATCGAGTAAATACCATTCTATTTGAAACATTTTCCTTTTAAAAATTTGAAATACGGTGCCACAATGTACCTCAGGCTAGCCTGGAACTTTGCCTGTTCCAACCAAGTGTTAGCATTTCAGGCATGTACTATGACAGCTGGCTCTCTATATTCACCTGTATGAGATAAGCAGTATATAAAGGTATTTCTATTTTACCAATGACTGATGAGAATACTTTTAATGATGTGGAGAAATTGGAAATATTGTATATCATTTTTGTCAATGTAAAATGGTAAAGGTATTTTGGAAAAGAATCTAGAAGTTTCTCAAAATGTTGAAAATAAAATTGCCATATAACCTGATATTTCCACATCTATGTATATATGCAAATGAAATTAATTTAAAACATGAACATACAGAAAACTTGTGTATGAATATTCACAATATCTGTATGTGGAAAATGCAAATGTCCATCAAAGTTTGAATTTAAATAAACAACAATGATTGGCTCAGCAAACTGTCCCTATTGGTGCAGTAATAGCATTATTTTGTAGGTAATCAGCCACTGTTTAATTGGAATTAAATCCTGCTCAATGGGAAGGAATTCATGTATAGTATGTAAATGTATCCAAATACACACATCTGCAAAGAGCATTGGTCCTAGAGGAAAACCTACTTCTGCCACATACCTAGACTAACATAATTCCTTTTTTTATTCTAAATTCTCATCCACATATTTATAGGCAAGGGTGACTTTGACCCCTCTACACTGATACTACTTTTTCTAACAGATGGAGACTATTACAAAGTTCCAGAAATGGGCAAAGATAGAGAATATGTGTCTATGAGATGCTTAAACCTAAGTGACAAATCTTCAATGATCTTTCAACTCTCACCAGAGAAGTTTCCATATACAGCAGACAGTGATTAACACAGAAACCTACATTGGCCAATGTACAGAGAACAAGAGATTGCAGAGTGCTTATCCCTGAATAGGATACATGTTTCAAATCATTGCCCACCAGGACTCAGTGATCATTGCATAAGACAAGGAAGAAATATTTTAAGAGCCAAAGGAGTGGATGACTACAGGGAAACAGAGTCATCCAGTCAGCTGGTGAGTTATGCATATGAACTCACTGCAATGTTTCATGTGCAATCCCTATACAATCTCAAACCAGAGCAAATCTCGGTATATACATGGGGAAGTGGGTAAGAAATCCCACCTGAACCTAAGAAATGGCACTTGATGGCTTCCGGGAGAAGGAGAGACAGTGATTTTTGCAGGGATGGGATTCTTGGTGTACCCAGTGGACGAATCAACACGGAAAGACATTTATGAAACACAAATCAGGTTACACTCATAATCTATATATATATTCTCGATTTTACTATTACTATATATATTCATATGTATACAAGAAAGTACATTAAATTGGGCTTGAGGCAGTGGCGGGAGTGTGGAAAAGGAAGGGATCTAAAAACCATCAAACTATATTAATGGAAATTACAAAAATTCTGTAAAATAAAAACAATTTAAAAGTGACAAACATAGCATGTGGCATACATCTAGATCTCATAATTATATGCAGTATTAATACATGTTACAATATAAATGAATTATCAAACATTGAGCTAAAGTAAAAGTCAGAAAAAATATACCATATAATGTAGGACTCCATTTATATGAAATATCCAGAAAAAAGGTAAATCTATAGGGATAGGAACTATATTATAATCTGAAGATGAAAAGCAGAAGTGACTGCTAATGGGTACAAAAGATGTTCCTGGGATGAATTAAACATACTAAAACTGGACAGTGGTAACTATGCTTCCTTAACTTTTCAAATTCGAAAAATATTCCATTTGTTCTCTTAAATTAATTTTATGGAACATAAATTCTACCTCATTCAGTCTGTTAAAATATGTATTAAACATCTGTGTTATATAGGATGTAGGGTTATCAAGCTGAGTTATAATCATCCTTTCTCACTATTTGTTCACGAAGAAGATAAACTACAATGAAGTGAATGTGCCTGATGATTTAAGTATTTTATCTAAACATCTATTCTTGTTTAGTTTTGTTTGCTTTCCTCTTGCTGTGACAAAATTCAATGACCAACAGTAACCTTGAGAATAACAGGTTGATTTTGTTTAGAGGTTATTATAATTCATCATCTACAGAATCAAGGGAAGCAGCTCAAGGCAGGAGCCTAGAGGCAGTCACTGAAGCACAGACCATGGAGGAGTGCTGCTTACAGGCTTGCTCCCATCTGTGTTGCTCAACTACTTATCTTATTCACCCCAGTCCCATCTTCCTAAGGATGGCACCACCCACAATGGGCTTGCCACATGGACAAACAATTAAGAAAATATCCAAAAGACATGCCCAAAACCAATCTGATGTAACTAATTTTGGAATTGAGACTCCCTCTTCCCAGGTGTTGACAACCAAGTTTAGCTATCACTACATCCGAAGTAAAGTGGTCAAAATTAGCACCATTTTATGGAGCTGGAGAGATGGCTCAACAGTTAAGAGCACTTGTTGTTCTTCAAGAGGACCTAGGTTTCATTTCTAGTACCCACAAGACTGAAAACAACCAGTCCCAGGGGATCTAAGGTCCTCTGTTCACCTCTGCAGTCAGTTACATACATGCAAGCAAAACTCACATAAATAAAAGGATTTTTTTTAATTACCAACATTATGTCATTTTTCTTTACTGCCGCATATAATTCCATTGCATAGATGTACCACATTTTCTTTATCCTCTCATTGGTCCGTTGAAGGACACTTGGGTTGGTCCAGCTCTTTGCTATTGTGAATAGAGCTGCAATAAACATGGATGTGCATGTATCTCTGTGGTAGGATGAGTCATGTGCTATGACTAGGTCAGCTGGTAAGCTCATTTTGAGTCTTTTAAAGGTTCTCCATACAGCTTTCCATAGTGGTTGTAAGGGTTTACATTCCCACCAACAGTGAATGAATGTCCCCCTTTCCCCACACCCTCTCTAGCTTTTGGTATCATTTGTTTTCTTGATCCTAGCCAGTCTGATCAGAGTGAGATGATATCTTAAAGTGGTTTTAATTTACATTTCCTTAATTATTATTGATGTTGAACACTTTTTAAGATGTTTCTCAGTCATCTTTACTTCCTCACTCGTGAAGTGTCTGTTCAGCTCTTTACTCCATTCTTGATTGAGTCATTTCTTGTCTTACTTCTTTGTTTTTTGAGTAGTTTATATATTCTGGAAGTTAATGCTCTGTCAGATGTATCAGCTGTGAAGGTTTCCTCCCACTCTGTGGATTTTCTCTTCACTTCACTGATTATTTCTTTCACTGTACAGAAGCTTTTGAGTTTAATGAGGTCCCACTTGTCAATTGTCAACCTTATTTCTGCACAGCTTCTATCTGATTTAGAAAGTCTTTTCCTATGCCTATGTCCTGAAAGTTCCTGCCGATTTTCTTCAATCACCTTCAGAGTTTTGGGGTTTTACCTGGAGGTCTTTGATCCATTTGGAGTTGATTTTTGTACAGGATGAGAGATAGGGGTTTAATTTTATTCTTCTACAAGTGGTGATACAGTTTTGCCAACACGATTTGTTGAAGAACTTTGCAGGTAAATGAATGGAACTAGAAGATATTATGCTAAGTGAAGTAACCCAGTCCCAGAGAAACACTGACTGGTATCCCCCATTTGTGGATGCTAGCACCAAGTACCTACTCATAAGGCAAACTGAGTAAGGTTAAAGTTTTATTTCTCTTTATCTAAAAGCAACTGTGCTCTTAGAATGTGAATCCCTTAATGGGCTCTAGAATTAACCTACCACTTATTTTCAGATTTTATAATTTTGGAGGTTATGTATGCATATTTTAGAGTAATACAAAATCAAAAGGGAAAAATGTGAATGCCAAAATATGATTTGAAAATAAAATACATTTTATTTTCAGATGACATGGTTTTAGTATAAGTGTGACACACACACACACACACACACATATATATATATATATATGTATATGTATATGTATATGTATATGTATATGTATATGTATATGTATATATATGCATATGTTGAAACAATATGGACTGGAGGGAACAACAACAACAAAAGAACTGGGTCAGGGAACCGAATGAAGCAGTAAAGTTCTTCCCCCTCAAAAAAATAATAGTCTGCTTTGAAAATCATTGAAAAGACTCAGAAGGAGATACAAGACATATATGGCAGACAGCATGAACTCAGGAGGGGTAGGAGGTATAGATGGGGAAATGAGTCTGGATTGAACTGAGGAGTGATCTATGAAATGCACAAAACTTCAATAAAAGATTAAAAAAAATGAACATTATAAATATTAGCAAAAATGTTTGTCATCTTTGTAACCTGTGCACATACCAAGTGATTTGGTAAATAAAATAAAAAGAATGTCTTAGGTATAAATTCTAATAATTTGGTTTCCACCATGGTTCTACTACTAGCTGGCAGTAACCCCTAGGAATTTTGGAGCCTCAGTCTGTAACCAAGAAAACAGTAGAAATAATGTATGAGGATTTGCTTTTTTTTATTGATGCTTTGTGTATTTCATACATCATTTTCCAATTCAGTTCAGGCATATATCCCCTTCCCTTCCCCCCACCCCACCTCTACCCATCCCAGATCATGCATTCTGCCATAACTTTTCTGCATCTTTCTGGGTTTTTTGTTTTGTTTTCATTTTTTTTAACAATAAGTGATAATTTGTGAGTACAAGCATCCTTCATATAAAACCAATTTGCGAGCTGTTGTGCCCAAACCCACACAGTTCATGGGTCCCACCATCCAGCAGGAGGGGCTTGTATGTTCAATCAAGTTGATCAAATGAGTGTCCAGTCTATATTGTTGTAGTTTCACCATTCACCCCAATCGAAGCCCTTACATTCTACCACACCCCCTCTTCCACAGATTGTTCCCTAGGCTTAGAAAAGGGGCCCAGGTGGATGAGAAGCAAAACAGTCTACTTTTTCTGGAGCTGTTGTCTTGGTCTCTAGTCAATTCTGGCTGTTTTCTTTCATGGGCTGCCAGCTTGTCCAGGCATAGCCTTTCGATCCTACTAATGAAGCACTCGCAATTAGATATATAGGTATTTAAACATTACTAATTGTTATGGACCTCACAGACATCTATTGACTATTCCACCCAAACACCTGAGGATTTGCTTTTAAATAGAAGTTTCAACATAAATTAAAGGGAAGTTTTCTATCAGTATTGTGGTAGAAAAGATGAAACACAATTATGCATAGCTACGGTAAATAATGAAAAATAAATTAAGAAATATATAAATGGAATTTTCTGGACTTTTAAAGAGAGAAATTTTGCTCTGACTAAAAAGAAAAGTTTCATGAAGATGCGAGTATTTGAACTAGGCCTGACAGAAAATTTCATTTGTGTTCATAAAGTTGGGTTTAATGGAATTTGCCACAAATAGTATGGGAAGTGTGGACCACATGGAGGGAACTCACCACACTCATTTATCTCATATGGCTTCTGGTTTTTCAAATCCTTTCCTAAAACAGCCTTCCTCCATATGTATTCTGTTTCTATTTACTACTCATTCTATTTGTTTTACTGTGCTCTACTCTGCCTCAGTTCCCTGTGTAGCCTACCTCCTAACCCATGAGATGTATGTGATTGTTATTTGATGTGATCATTTCTCTTCTACCTTTCTTATGGCATTATCTGAACTTTATGTGGTACTATATTTGTTATGATTATCTAATATTCCATGGATTCTAAATATGTGGCACAGATTCATTTCATATTCTCTATTATTATTCTTACATACATCTCTTCCTCGAAATACTTTGCTGAATAGATAAATATTCACTGGATATTTACTGAGGGCTTATTTTTTGTTCAGTATAGTGCTAGGCAGAATAGATAACAGAACATCATTTCTGCCCTAAGTTTTTTACAGCCTAGCCAGAAAGTCCAAGATTCATGTGAAATAATTTTATAGAATTAGAAAACAGAACATAATGCATAAATCACTGTGATTACCCAATATCCACAGGGTCAGTAAAATATAACTGACTTAACCATTTGTGCAATTGTTATACATTTTATAGAAAGCCATACATACAGAGCAGTTAAGGAAATATGGAACTGACTGGCAGATTTTTACTTAAATGGAAAAGTTAAAATATACAATTAAATTGTTGTTTAAATCTGTTTGGAAACACCAACTATTTATTGGTTTAAAGTTGCAATTAAATGATTTCAAATTAAGGGGCTGGAGAGATGGTCTTGCGGTTAAGAGCACCTACTGCTATTGCAGAGGATCCAGGTTCAATCTCCAGCACCCACATGGCGGCCGAGAACCACTTTAACTCCAGTTCCGAGGGAATCCGACACTCTCTTCTGATCTCCACGGCTTTGCACGACATGGGTGCACAATGCAGACAGTACATTCATACATATAAAAAAAATAAATAAAATTTAAAAAAGATTTCAAATTAAAAAAGCCATTTTATGTATCATCTCAATAAATACTGCATTATATTGATCAGGTCCCTGAAGATAGTTTGGGTAAATTCTCTCTTAAGTAAATATTTAATTCCGGTTCACTATTTATCTGCCAATGAATATTTTGGTCAGAGTTCCTAATAGTACTTGGATAATGAACCTCCTTTTCTGAAAGCTAATTGGCTTTTACAAAAAATGAAAAATCAGAGAATTTTCTATGTAAAAATTTGGTAGACATGACCCTAAATGTGTATCCATGGGTCTTGTATTAAGTAAAATTCCAGGTGGCTTCCCAAGAACCCCAACCCCTGGCATGTATAGCTTCAGTTTTAAATAGTAGGTTAGAATTATTGTGATTTATATCCTAAAGGTGAAAAATTTACAGATGTAATTAAAGTCCCTAATCAACTGGCATTAAGTTAACAACAACAACAACAACAACAAAAGTGATTATCTATGACCTAATGAGATGTAACCTTAAATGACAAAAGTCTGAGAGATTCTAAACAGCAGAGTTGCTTGCCTCTTGTCTTGAAAGAAAGCAAATGCATTTCAAATTGCCATAGGAGAGAGTCCTTACTAGGGCATGAAGGCAGAATCTAGGAGATAGGGCTAGCCACCAGTTGTTCAGCAAGAAAATGATACCTCACCCTTATAACCACAAGAAAACAAACTTCAATTCTGGCAAGAATCTAAATGAGTTTGAAATCTCACCCTGGGTTTCAAATGAAAATATAGACCAACCATTGATAACTTGGTATCAGACTTGTGATATCCTGATCAATGACAGCACATATTGTTCAGGTGGTTAATGTTGCTACATTAGCAATAGT
Organism: Rhizomys pruinosus; assembly: GCA_009823505.1. Lineage (NCBI taxonomy): Eukaryota > Metazoa > Chordata > Mammalia > Rodentia > Spalacidae > Rhizomys > Rhizomys pruinosus. The sequence continues at coordinate 1,617,407 of VZQC01013712.1, forward strand.
CCATTAAATAAATATTTCAGTGCAAGGTATGGGATATCTTCTTTCAAGATGTTGGTCTGTGAGGCTCCTGTGGCTCCCAAAACAATACAGGCCCCTGCCATTTTTCTTGGTTAACCACCAGAACTAGAAGACAGGACCCTATTGCTGAAAAGATCACCACCTTAGTCACAAGATAAAGAGAAGTCAGTCTGGAACTGAGCTGGAAGATTCCTTTCTGTTGATAAGCCTTCATAGTGCTGAAAGGTGCTATGCAGGGTGCTAAGGGATGAAAGTCATCAATAGTTTGACACAGCTGTGAACAGTGAAAGCTTCAATACTAACCTGCCAGGCAAGCTATGTCTACTGATGCAATAGTAGCATGAGTATAATAAGAGTAATCAAGAGCTTTCTGACTGGATTTGAGGCCTGCTCCACAGGAGGAATTTATTCCCATTACTATAAACACAATCAAAAGTGCATGGAAGGGTAGGTTATAGGCTCTAGGGGGGAACTTACTGTTTTTCTAAATAGGCACATTGACAAAGTGCCTTCTAAGTGTTTATACTGATAGATTAGTGCTACCCTCAACCTAGGTCAGAGAAACTTCTTTTTTTGCAGTGGACAGCAGATAATGAGAATAAGTGCTTATGAGTTTTCAGCCCTAAATGGGAGATTATTATAAACCCACTCACAGCATGGTTCAGGAAACACGGAAATGGGAGTAAGATGATTATAAGAGCTAGAGAATTGGGAAAAGGACTGTAAACACTGCCTCTGGGACATGATGTGGCTATGGCCACTGTACTCATTGACATATTGGAGCTGTGGTTACTTGTGCAAGACCTGTTTAAGTTTGGCCTTCTACCATTTCATCAGGCATGGAGGACTGGAACATGAGGCCCTACCCCTCACTGAGGGACAATGGACAATTAATGGTTGTTGTGAGAGTGTGAGAACTAGTTCTCAGAGGTCACTAGGAATTTATCTTTTGCTAAAAAAAAAAATCACCTTTAAACCTAATGATTTACAGAAGACCATAAAATGTGTCATGAAACTTGAAGGAGGATTTTTGGGGAGGAAGGGTTCAGTGGGATAGGCATGAGGATAAGAATAGGGCAATAGGATCAAAGGATATTATATATGTAAGGAATTCTGAAATAAATAGCTTATTTAAAAAAAAAAGAGCAAGCTCTATTAGAGCCTTTAAGAGCACTGGCCGCTCTTGCAGAGGACTAGTGTTTAGTTCTAAACACCCATATGGTAACTGTAAATATAGTTCTTGGTGATCCATGCCCTATTTTGGCTCCTATAGTCATTGCATGCATGTGATGCACTTACATACCTGCAGGGAACACACTCATACGTATAAAATAAATATAAATAAAACATTTCATAAAAGCCTGCAGGTAGGCTGTGCCTGTACTTTTGATCTACTGAAATTGTATGATAATAATTAAGTACCTTCAAAGCCATTAAATTTACAGAAATTTGTTAAGTTGTGATAGAACTCTATTATGATATAAAATAAATTAAAAAGTATCCTAAGTTCCTGTTGTCCAGGATGCTGATGACCTCCAAGCCAGCCATAAGGTTGATGATCTCACAGCCAAACACATGCCAGAACTGATGGCCCCAAGGCTACAAGACTGGTAGTCTTATACAGCCAACATGAAGATGGGAAGCTGTTGGCTTCCAAGGCCCCCACATGGCTGATGGCCTTGTGGCCAAACCCACAGCTGAGGAGTTCGTAACTCCACAGCCAAACCTGTGTCTGTGTTACCCTCACTACAATTCAATTGGCCAGGGAGTTGCTGGTTTCCACAACCAGACAAGCTGAAAATTTAGCTGTAAGTTTACCAGCCCCATGATTGATCTGGCTAAGGAAAACATGCCTGCAATAACAACCCAGAGATCTTGTCAATTCATAAAACTTGTAGGAAATCCCTTTATTCTTACAGAGCGAGCAGCTTAAATTGGTTCGGGGCAGACAGCCTCCACATTGCATGACATCATTTCCCAGGGGCCAATCCTAGGCCTCCATAATGAACATGTCATCCCAACTCTTGGGTATAAACAGACAGGCTGTGTGACCTTTACTCATGACTCTGAAGTATGCTGGCTGAAATGTTACCCCACAAGCCCAACCTCAGGTACTCCCACAAAGACACTGAGGCCTAAAAGTATAATATGTCTCTAGACAATGTTTCATAGCAGGTATATAATTCAGATGTTAGGATTCCAGATAATGATTGCGGCCAGTTCTGTAAAGCTTTGATTATTACAGACTTCTAATATTCACAAAGAGGGGAAGTTACATACCAATTTTATAGGCAGAACAGACTGAATAACCTAAAATTATTTTTATTTTAGTTTTTTTCTTTTTTTTTTTTTTTGGTATTTTTGAAGCAGGGTCTCCCTTTTAGTACCAGCTGTCCTGGACCTTGCTCTGTAGACCAGGCTGGCCTTGAACTCACAGAGATCCACCCACCTCTACCAGTGCTGGGATTAAAGGCACGTGCCACCATTTCCGGCTAAAAATTATTTATTAATCATTTATAATTGTCCATTAAGCAACCATATTTATTTTTCCTCATAGTATAGTCCCCATTGTTGAAATGGTTTCAGTAGCACCACATCTCATGCTCAGATCTATTTTTCTTTGTTTCTTTCCTGTGGTTCTGCCAAAACATCCTTGTCCAGCATCTCACTCTCATAGATCTCTGTCTGATGAGAGGTGTTAATCCAATCCATTAATTTATCCACCAACTATTAATAGAATGACCTACCACATGTAAGAAACAGTCAGCACTACTCTGTGGAATGGAACCAGACCTATAAATGTGTTATGCGTGTATTTACACAAGGCTCTGTGTAAAAGGACCATTGCTTGATTTCATGGTCTAATTTTGCTGTTTTAATCACTATCCATTTTTGAACAAAAGACTCCCATTTTCATTTTGCACTGATGTTTGGCAAATCACATTGCTGGCACTGCTGTGAAATTATAATGAAAAAGAGATATAAGGAGACAAATAATAATGCATTTAGCGAGGACACAGGGAGTTGGAGGGGGAATGGAATAGATATGATCATTTTATGTTGTACATATGTGTGAATTTTTGAAAAATTTAAAAACAGAAAATGGTGTATCTATTTGCTTATCTTGACTCTGTTAAGAAAGCGCTGTGTCCTCATTGTCAAGTCAGTTTCCTCCTCTCTGAGCCTTAAATTTTCTATAAATTGAGGGGATCAGTCCCATACATTGTTAATGAAAATCACTGAAAATATTTTTATGAACATAAAGTACAAATTCTCAGTGTAAAACTCTGATCTTTCCTGCAGGCTTATTCATATCCCAGTATTCTCAATACTTCCTTACATTCCAACAACTTTTCATTCCAACAAACGGGTTCCATTCCAAACAAATGGGTTCCAAACAAATGGGTTCAGGAGCAGTCACACTTCAAGTCATATTGAAGGAAGCTTCACTCGATCTGCACTACATGGGAAGTAATTATTTCCCAGACATGGAAACAAGAAAAATTTCAGATACAGATGACTGAAACGTGTAAAGCCACCAATAGTGCATGGCTACAAGTCTAGGCTCACAAATCAGGGGGAGAACGTTCAAATCAAGCCTGGTACCACCTGCTCTGCTCCATAGTTCCCAGCCCTTTTCCAAATCTGTATGTAGTTCGTAGCCACATTTTCACACTCACATATAACATCCTTATGCACACACATACACATGTACACATGTACACATAAACTCACAGTCTCATAAAATACTCTGATGAAGATAGGTCTTTCTCAGTTGCAATTTTTTTTTTGTTTCAGGGTGAACAATCCCCACCCTACAATGGGGGTTCAAAATACCTTCCCACTCTCCCTACTTTTTGTGACTGTATTTATTTAGTGGAAATCCATTTCTTCACCTTATTACCCATATACTAACTTAATAAAACAACTCTCAACTTGCAATTGTCCACACAGTTGTAAATAGGTAGTGACTTTCTAAAGTTGGGCATCAACTACTCAGTAACTAAGGGCAATAGTCAACAAGTGAGACCTCTTTAAACTAAAAAGTTTCTGTTCAGTAAAAGAAGCAACTAAGGAAGTGAAAAGAAAACCCACAGACTTGGAGAAATATTTTCACCAGCTACTCATCCCACAGAGGATTAATATCCAGAATATAAATAACTCAAAAGCACAAAGAATCAAGAAAACAGATGGCCAAATTGAAAGATATGCTATGTACCTGAACAGAGTTCTCAAAAGAAGAAACAAAAGTAGCTAAGAAACACCTTAAAAAGTTTCAATACACTGAGTAATTTGGAAAATGCAAATCTAAAGTACTTTAAGATTTAACTTTATTCCTGTAAGACTTGCTAAGATCAAGAGATCAAAAGACACCAAATGTTGCTGAGAATATTGGGGAAAGGAAATTCTCATTCTCTGCTAGAGGGATTGCAAACTGGTGCAACCACTATGGAAAGCAGTGTGGAGAACACTTAACAAAAACCTAAAAAATGTATCACCATATGATTCAGGTACACTACTCCTTGGCATATACTCAAATGACTCTTCCTATTACAGAGATACTTGTACTTTCATGCTTGTCACTGCTCTTTTCATAATAGTTAAGACTTGGAAGCAACCTAAATGTCCCTCAGCTGATGAATAGATCATGAAAATGTGGCACATTTACACAATGGAGCTCTACTCAATGGTAAAGAAAGATGAAATCATGAAATGTGTAAGTAAATGGCTGAAACTAGCAACCATTAAACTAAGTGAAGCAATAAAGACTCAGAAAAACAAGTGATATATGTTCTCCCCCCTTTTTGGCCTCCGCCCCCCCCTCCTTTCTTCCCTGTGCCCTCTCTCTCTCTCTCTCTATCTCTCCTCTATATCTATCTCTATCTCTCCTGCTGTCGCTTGGGCGCCCCCCCACCCTGGCCCGCCATCCTCGACGTCCCGGAAAGAAAGAAAGAGACCCAGACAGAGAGGGATCATAGGAGACAGGTGTTACTATGGAAGAAATGGGGCAATGGGGGATCCTAAATGGTAAGGGAGGGTGGAAGGTTACACAAGGAGCCCCATGGGGTAAAGGGGAAGGAGCTCAAGAGAGGGGGAATAGTGGAAAGTAAGTTTTATCAAGAGGAAAATGAGGGTACTTTAACTGGGGAGGGAGCAGGGAAGTTTTTTTTAACATATCAACGTGATAAAATTCTAATTATTTTATTTTTTTTCACTATTTTTTATTTTATTTTTTATTTTTTTTTATTTTTTAACAATAGGCCATAAGTAATGAATATAGGCATCCTTCATGTAAAACCAATTTGCACGTAGCTATGCCCAAACTTATACAGCCCGAGGCCCCCATTGTCCAGCTGGGGGAGCTTATATGTACTATCATGTTGATCAGATAAGAGTCCAGTCTATGTTTCTGTAGTTTCTTAGTTCACCCCAGTCACAGCCCTAAGGAAAGAAGTTTTGACAGGGAGAGGAGAGATAATTAATGCTTAGGTGGTGTCCTAGTTTGTCTTCCATTGCTGTGACAAAACACTCTGACCGACACCAACTTGCGGAGGAAAGGGTTTATTCAGCTTACATCTCCTGGGTCACAGTTCATCACTTAGGGAGCCCAAGGGAGGAACTCAGGGCAGGAACCTGGAGGCAGGAGCTGAAACACAGGCCATGGAGGAATGCTGTTCACTGGCTTGCTCCCCTGGCTCATGCCCAGTCTGCCTTCTTATACCATACACAACCACCTGCCCAGGGTGGCACTACTCATTGTGGGCTGGGCGCTCCCACACTGCTTGACCATCAAGACAATACTCCACAGATGTGGCCACAGGCCAATCCAATGGAGCCAATTCCCCAACTGAGGCTCCCTCAACCCAGGTGTGTCAAGTTGACACTAAAGCTATCCAGCACAGGTGGTGTGCAAAGCTAGAAGAAAATCCTACTGAAGAATACAAATATAATCATCTGGATAGGAGTGCATGTGTGTAATTGAAGACTATATAACAAGAAACATAGTACCAGATAGGAGACTGACTCCTTTCAAGATGTTGGTTAGAGTAATCCAAGATACTCCAAGAATAACACAGGCTCCAGCCCTTAATTACCTCCCAGAAGCTGAAGGTAAGTCCTTACTGCTGAAGACTCTCAGTACTACTTCAGACCCAGGATTGGAGAAATGGACCTGGAAATGTCCTAGAAGCCTTCTCCCTGAAGTCTAGCTCTCATAGTTTTAGTTATACTTCATAGTTATACTATGAATCTCCTAAGGGAGAAGATCAACCAATGCTCCAAACCCCAGGTTTAGAGTCTAATAACCACATCAATGACTAACACAGCAGACTATAACTGTGCATTTGTGCCACTTTTATCTTAGGGGTAATCAACTCCTATCTAATTGGTTATACATCTGTCACAGAAAACATACCCAAATGCGGAAGAGGGTTTATGGTGCATGGTAGAATGTAAGGGCTGCGATTGGGGTGAATGGTGAAACTACAGCAACATAGTCTGGACACTTATTTGATCAACATGATTGTACATACAAACCTCACCAGCTGGATGGTGGGAGCCTTGGGCTGTGTGGGTTTGGGCATAGCTGCTTGCAAATTGGTTTTACATGAAGGATGCTTGTGCTCATAACTTATTACTTATTATTAAAAAATAAATATAAAAAATTGGAAAAAAGAATGTATTATCTACATGGATGAAATTGTCAAAGTATTCACTTAATAAAAATAAAATGGCTTCAAAAAAGAGAATGCATTCCCATTGCAATGGGTACAAATTGCCATATCAATGCCAATAATTCCAAAGTTATGATGTTCCCAACCTTGAGCTCAGTTTCCTAGAATCACTGCCTAATGCTTCATACCACACACAATTCGGATGCCTGGCTTTGCAAACGCCGGTAGGGACATTTAATACATTGGGAGTTTTGCACTACCTTGGATCATTTCATGTAATTCGATAAGCTACTCAGTTTGTGAGTGACCTAGCTTTGGCATAGGAAAGAGCTAATCTTACTGAATTTTACCCACTCACAGATATCAGAATAAGGTGCAGGTCAACCAGGGATCTTTGTCAGGTTGAAACCTTAACATCTGCCAACACAGAAAGAACAGCTCATCTCAAAGCTCCTTTGCTGAGCTGTGGGAAAGTTGGTATAGCAGTATAATACCTAAGCTCCACAAAATCCTTATTAAGTGTGACAGCAACAGCTGGAATTGCTAGAAGTGGCAAAGCATTGAATGAAACAAACGCTGGTTAGAAAAAGATACAAAAATCATAATTTGATATACTACATAATGAATCTCTGGGCTACTGGTGTGCATGGACATCCCAGCAGCTGCAGTGGATCCACTGAGGGCAATAGCTGTGGTTCCTTTTTGTCACCTCAACTCATCTTGTCACATTTTCCCTTACAAACATTAAAACAATAAAATTTTGGAAAGAAAATGTGCACCCCATGTTCTGTTTGATGGATAACAATAGAGTTCCTGTGACTTTTTTAATTTTTAATTTTATTTTTTTAATTTTAATTGTTTACTCAATTAAAATCCTGAAGGCAGATTTAAATCCTTAAGATTAGCATTTAAGGCCTATTATCTACTTAGCTTACTGGACCATACCCGACTGTTTCCCACCATAACTCTAGCACTCTATCATGTCAGAATCCTTTGAAAGTACACTAATGCTTTGCTTTCTGTCTTCACTCTATTCTTGAGTCTCTTCCTGTCTTCTATGTAAATGCTCTACTTCTTACATTACCCTCTAAATGCTGGCTTAAGTCTCCCATTCAAAGAAAGAAGCATCATCCTTCTTTGAACAAACTGAACTGCTGCTTTCCTTCTATTTATATCTTTAGTATTTACTAGCTCTATCATGTAACCAGAGCTTTGTTTCTTCATAATTTTTTTGCTTCTACATAATTTTCATAGTCCTTGACTCTAAGCCTCCCAGAGATCAGAGACATATTTATTTTTATTCCAAAGAGTTCTCAGCACATAGAAATTTCTAGGGATAAAATGTGTGATGTTACAATTCCAAATCTAATATTAATATACCTAATATATACTTGCCTGTATAGTATAGCTATGTTATGTAACTTTACTGAGCTCCATTCTCTTCATTTGTGAAACAGAAAAAACAGTAGCTACCATACAGAATCACTCTACCCTAGCTCCCATTTTATCCATGATCTATAGGTTGCCTTATTGTTCTGGTTTCCAGCATTCATGCCCTCATGGAAACGTAAACGTTAAAAAATATACACACATGAGAACATTTTCTTTAGAGGTAAGGAAACCAAATGTAACATTATTATGCCTACATGTGACATAGCAATAAGAAAAGGCACACTGAAAAGAATGGGAAAGATAATTTCACACTATCCATGTTACCCCTTTCCCAAGCCTGAGAAACACAAAGTGTAATTCAGAGAGAAATATTCTCCAAATGGAGTAGGAAGAAGGAAGTGTGCACATAATGTTACATCAAATCCTAACACCAGGTGAAGCCTATTCAACTTTAGTCTTGGGCCTGTTTCGGTCTTCTACATCCTTACTACTTCAGTGCAAAACTGACTGCAAGGACTCCAGGCTCGAATGGACCCAGAATTTAGTTCTGGTATTAGGATTATAGAACCTGCATCAGTCTTCTTGAAAACACCTGCAGCAAGTCTCCAAAAAGACATAACTAACCAATGGCCCATGAAGAAAAACCTCAGTATCACTAGTCAGGAAAATGCCTACCGAGGTGTCATTATGCAGCTGTTAGCAAAGCCAATATCAAAAAGTTGTTTTGCGGTTCCCTAATTGGTAAGGATGTAGAATACTTTTTGAAATGTTACTTCTATTTATTTTTATTTATGTGTACAAGTTTTTGTATCTGCATCTCCGTAAGTGCGCGATGTATGCAATGCCCCCAGAAATCAGAAAAAGGTGACAGATCCCCCAGAACTGGAGTTATAGTTGCTTGCTGTTGCCATGAGGGTGTGTGCTGCAAACCAAACTGAAGTATTCCTAAGAGCAGCTAGTGTTCCTAACCACTGACCCATCTCTCCAGCAACATGTTGAACACTACTAAAGACAGTTTTAGCTGTCTTTATTTCTTGTGAGAACTCTCTGTTCAGATCTGCAGATCATTTTTTAATTGGCTTATTGTTTTCTTGAGTTCTTTGTATAGTATTTGTATTAGACCTCTATTAGCTGCATAGCTGGCAAAGATTTTTCTCCCACTCTCTGGGCATCCAATTCAATTGACTGACGACTTCCTTTCCTGTACAGAAGCTTTCGAGTTTAATGAGATCTCACTCATCAGTAGTTGTTCGCAATTCCTGAGCAACTGGATTCTTATTTAGAAAGTCCTTTCCTGGACTAGAAACTTGTAACGTACTGCCTAGGTTTTCTTCTGTTTCAGGTAGTATCATAGGAGCCACAACCCTGAAAAAAAAAAAAAAAAAAGATTCTACCTCCACCACAGACATCAATTGCCAATAGCTCCTCAACTAGTGGTGGAACTTGACATTAAGGGCTATAGAATAAAATTTATGTCTCCAGTGTCCTTCCATGTAGGTCTATCCACTGGAATCCGATTAAACTACCAAAAGTCCCATGTTTGAAAGAAACTGTCTCCGCCCCTCCCAACAGCCATCTGCTGTCGCCATTTCTTTGGTTGGTGTTGGAGCTTCTTACCCACTTCCTCATTTCTGTGCTGGGGTTTTTTTCTGGTTTGAGCTTTCATGGACTTGTGCATGCTCTCACCATTGGCTTGAATTCATTTGCGTAACTGATCTGCTGTTCAGACAGCTCTTGTTTCCTTGGGGCCTCTGCCACTCCAGCCTGTCCCCTCTTCTGCAATGATACCTGAGCCTTGAGAAGCTGAAGTTCACTATAGGTGTCCTATTCAGGGATAAGTGTTCAGACGTATCTTGTTAGAGTTCTGCACACTGGCAAGTGGTAGGTTTCTGAATTAATCACCATGTACTGCATAAGAAAACTTCTCTTATGAGTTGCACATATAGTTACATCTATAGAGTATTGCTTATAAATTTATCTGACTTCAGTGCATTAGTGATATAGATCTAAACTTCTCAATATGGCTGAAACAATGGCTTAAGGTTTTTTTACTGGATCTTCAGTCATTCCCACATAATTACAGTATGCTTCCAATTGTTGATGCCAACTCTTTAAAAGGAAAGATTTATAACTTCTCAAACTCCTCAAATATACCTTGGTCCCCCTGAAATCTTAAGACACACAGAAAAATTCAAAATTATTGCTTTGGTCAAAACACATACGAAGCTATTGATAACTATAAGAGAAAACAAGTAAGAAGCTCAGTGTAAATAAGTTGAAACCCTGTTAAAATAGAAAATCAGAATCATAATCTTTTCATATTTGAAATCTTCATCAAACACCAATTTGGTATATTAGTGACTGCACTTCATAGAAGAATACAATGCTACTGATTAGACTACTAATAAATATTTATGGCCAACTGTCAGGAGTTATTTCTTACTTTTACAGTCCCAACAAAGAATTATATGGAAACATTCACGTTTAAAGTTGCTAGATTCTAATTCAGATGTCTTTTCAGCTTACAGCCCATGTCTACTAAAAAAAATTTCTCTGGTTCTGGAGAGAGGCCCAGGGATTAGAACCCTTGCTGCTCATACAGAAGACCCATGTTCAAATCCCAGCACTGACATGGAGGCTCACAACAACCTCAAAAAATTAAAGAAGTCTATGCCAAAGTAACCTACCATAACTATTAGTGCTGCTTAAATACCTATATATCTAATTGCTTGTGCTTCATTAGTAGGATCGAAAGGTTACCCCTGGACAAACTGTCAGCCCATGAAAGGAAACAGCCAGAATTGACCAGAGTCCAAGTCAACAGCTCCAGAGAGAGTGGACTGTTTTACTTCTCATCCACCTGTGCCCCTTTTCTAAGCCTAGGGAACAACCTGCGGAAGAGGGGGTGTGGTAGAATGTAAAGGCTCCGATTGGGGTGAATGGTGAAACTACAGTGATGTAGTCTGGACACTCATTTGATCAACTTGATTGAACAAACAACATGTCACCCCCCACTGGATGGTGGGGCTGTGGGGGTTTGGACACAACAGCCTGTAGATTGGTTTTGCATGAAGGATGCTTGTACTCATGGATTATCACTTATAGCTAAAAAAGGAAAAAAAAAAAACAGAGAAAGATGCAAGACAGTTATGGCAGAATACATGATCTGGGATGTGGTGGGGGTGGGGGGGAAGGGAAAGGGAAAAATGCCTGATCTGAATTGGAAAATGATGTATGAAATGCACAAAGCATCAATAAAAAAAATTAAATTAAAAAAAATTAAAGAAGTCGTCATCTTGTGTCAGAGGTTAAAATTCAATGTTTATATCAGGGGCTTCTCACCTTAGTATTTGTTTTGCATCTCATTTTAGGAGGCTCAAGAGAGACATAAATAATAGAAAATCAGCTTTTTCATCAGGCTGTGGAGCTAAAACTGGGCTTAACCTGAAATTTTATTCATCTCCTTAGACTATAGATCTTTTTTAAAAATGTTTTCCCTTTATTATTTTTTCTTATGTGTATGAGTGTACTGTCTGCATGTAGGTTGGTGTACCCGTGTCATGCAATGCAGCAGAGGTCAGAAGAGAGCGTCGGATTCCCCTGGAACTGGAGTCAAAGACGGTTCTTAGCCACCATGTGGGTGCTGGGAATCAAACCCAGGTCCTCTGCAAGAGCAGTCCACGCTCTTAACCACTGAGCCATCTCTCCAGGCCCAGACTATAGTTCTTATGTCCCTCTTTACTCTTGTCTTCAAATAACAAGCCTAAACATTTGCATGTGATTAATCGACTATTCTTTTTTTAATATTTTAATTTTTATTTATTTCTGTATGTGTATGAATGTACTGTCTGCATGTAGGTCTGTGCACCCGTGTTGTGCAATGTCGGGGAGGTCAGAAGAGGGTCTTGGATTCCCCTTATGAGTTCCTTCCTTCCTTCATTGTTTCTTTGATCCTGTCTACTGCAAGGTCTTATTTTAAAGAATAGGGTCCTTTTTATATCAATGATTTTTGTTGCCTTAAGGAAGAAAGCCTTCATATTTAAGTATTAAAAATTCCTGTTTTTTTTTTCCAGCCTGGTTTGTCAGTAGTTGTTTTTTCAATGTCTTTTTTTTTTTTACAACCAAATTGTCTGCATCTTCCTTTCATTTTTCTCTTTAAAGCGAGATAACTGATGAGTACAGTCTTATCCATCACTCATTTCACGCCTTTTTTCATTGATTAGCAAGCAGGATTTTCTATAATAGCCCATCACTAGCTATATTTATTTTTAATAACCTTGTTATTCTACAAACCTAATTTGCCCACCATTTGGTTTCATCTGCTTTTTCACCAACTTCATCAAATAGTACATAGTCAAAAATGAATGTGAAGCAGAAGTCAGTGTTTACCAGAGAAATGTAGAGGAAAAGGACAAAGAATGACTGTTTCATAGATAATGAACCTTCTTTTTGTGGTGAAGAAACTGTTTAGAACAAAACAGAAAATAGTTGTCCCACTTGTGAACCTACTGAAGGCTACTGAACTTATGCTTTAAAATAGTTATTTATAGGTAATATAACTTCCATCTCCTTTTTGAAAGTTAATAAAAAATCTGCTGACATGGCACTTACATTCTATGGGGAAAAGACAGAAAATTTCCCAAATAAGAAAATTAATTAAATTCTGTTTTTTAAAAGGTGCCCAGCGCCATTGGGGAAAAATATGAGTACGTTTATTCTTTGTGAAAGAGATGAAATTTTATTACTGCTTATTGTTATTGTTATTGATAATAATGATTGAATGCAGATCCTTGAGCTTGCTAAGTACATACTACAACACTGAGTCTCATGACTAATAGATGTAATTTAAATATGGTGGTTCAGGAAGACCTTATGGGAAATAAAAGTTTAAATAAAGACAAAGGAACTGAAGTATCAAACTACATGGTTCAAGGTAGAAGAGCATTTCAGTGTGACAGAAGAGCAAATGCAAATATGAGATTTCAAAGCCATCTGGAGTACCATCTCCCCAAAGTTGTATTCGTCTGACATTAAGTCAAATTGCAAGGACTGAGAAAACATAATGCTTCTGTCAGCATAGAAATGTTCTTCTTCTGAGATCAAACATTCTCATTTTATTTTATGAGGCTACTTTATATGGTCAGGGTCACACAGAATTACACTTATCACCCTGGAACAGGGACCAATCTTTATTAAAGTGAAGATAGACCTATTTCCGCAATTCAATAAATGAACTTTGTCTGAAATTCCAATTACTGTTTTGGTCATTTTTCTTTCTACTAACATTCTCTAAATAGGTACATCAAGATTTAAAAGAGGGAGAGAAGAAGATATGAATTTGGTTTCCAAATTTCTGCAAAATTACTTTTGTTCCAAAAAATCTTCTCATTTGAACATTTAATGATACAAAAGTATAGATTTTCTGGTTTGTGTTTTCCTCATTCTTCCAGAAAGATAGGTATTCTTCACTGTAAAACTAGAATAAGAAGGATAGTGAACTTTTGCAAATATTAGATGGGCTTGTGTCCTCTCGTTTCATCCCATCCTGACCTTACATGCTTTAAGTTATTTAAACAGGTTCTTCTGTACTTGCATTTGGATCAAGCAGCAGTATGACTTGTATTTGATTATTGACCTTCTCGTAGTTTAATATTAGCTTACTTACACTTACTTTCATTTTTCTCCACATTTGCACATATTTCATGTTTTTTATTAACTATATAAAGCTTTTGGGGAGAATTAGGTGCAGCATAAAATATAGGATAAAAAAATGAATACAGACCTAAGAAATAAAAAGAGAAAACCAGACTGAAAATACAAATCTGCTTCTAATTTTCTGTGTGATCTGTAATACATTATTTATCCGTTTTTTATATTCTCTGTTCTCAACAATAGAAACAAGTAATCATATGTATGCATACAAATAAAAAGAAATCATTTCCAAACTTCAATTAGAACAAGCTAATTAATCAAAATCTTTGGAGACATCAATATCTATGAGAGAGTAAGTTCACACCTAAATACCAATAATACCAGTGATTTATTTTTCAAGAAAATAGGATCAAAATTTATAGACTTTTTTCTTAGAAGATATTAAAGGAAACAGTGATGTCTGATGTAACAATCTGCCTTGTCATCATTAAAAATATTACTTGTGGCATTTACTTTTTTCTTAATTTAAAATGATTTGAGAATATAAAGGGTTTTAAGCAGGTATGATTCATTAAAAATTACAATTCATTGCACCTAGAGAACTATTAACTGTAATTTACAAATAATGTATAATACCTCACATGCTTTTACTAGAATTTTGCTGGTATAAGATACTCCTCTATAAATTACTTGCTATATATTCTTTCCTGATATCATAGAATAAAGTCTACTGCCAAAGGATTTTAACAGTAACTTTTCCCACCTATAAAGCACGCTTTTATAAAATATGACTGCGTTGTGATCTCCGGGTATACTCATGCATTCTCACCTTTCTATTCTACAACTTTTGCATGCCAACAAACTTATTTAAACTTTGAGAATTAATAAACATTTGCATTATTAAAATGAATTTTAAATAATCTGTATTCACAAGAACTCATTATATGTATAATGTATAAATGTAACTTCAATAGAAGGCCTATTGAGATTTTAAGGAAGATCATTCCAGTCAGTTATTATAAAAGCTTATTTTTTGTATGTAAATACTAAATGAACACTAGTATAGCCATAGGTGTCCCCCAATCAAAATGAAACAATAAACATACATGAGCATAAAAATGTAACAACTAGTTGTACCTGACCAGGAACTCAGAGACTTGACTGTAAATGTTGACACCCAAATTAGACAATAGATTCGGAATTCTCATTTCTCTCTGATTCCTACCAGGAAACAAAAATGTAGGTCCAAGATGAAAAGACAAATACTAACCTGGGTCACTGTTCTGTCAAAGGCACAATGAAGCCTAAAATCACTCCTGGCCCTGGATGCCACATGTAATTTTAGAAAATACACACTGTATATACTTTAATTACTTCATCTGCGTAAAGTCTCACATGTCTAGTTAATATAGTTTACAAATTTGAAAACAAAGATTCTGAAATTGAAATTTTCTTCCTTGGAAGGTTTGAGTTAAGGTTGAACACCATTGGCTTGTTCTGGAAGAGAAGAGACATACAAGGAGGAAGTCACTGAATACTAGCTCAGAAGAGGGAACTAAACAACTTTAGGATGAAATTTTGAATTGTTACAGCATAAATTCTGGCAATATTGACACAAACACATATTCTAAAATCAAGAACTTTGATGATGGGTATGATGGTCTCTCACCATTGTACTTTTTCATTGTATTTTCCAGTTCAACCAATAAAGAGTTAACTATTTGGAATCTGTGAAAAATATTTTGGACATATGAATAAAACATGAATTTTCTTTAGCAAAGAAAACATTTATTTCACTAAAAAAGTTTCAAACATTCCCCATAATAAACTTGTTTGCCTTTGGAAACTATATTTTCTGATTAATAATATTTGATATTTTATATGTGTAATGTCATTAACAATAAATATTTGTTTGCTGTGCTGCATAGTACACATGACCCTCACAGAGCTTTAAGACAAGTTTGTCTCAGAAGATTGTAAGTTTTATTTCTTATATTTGTTGTTCACAGCTTTTCTAACTCTTATCACTCTATTACATGCAAGTTTTTGATGCTGCCTTAGGCTTACTTGGGGTTGCCTCATAGCTCTTTAAAATTTAACATTTGCAATATTTCATATGGTTTACAATGTGTATAAATAGAAAACAAGCATAAGCACAAACTATATATAAACAAAAATACATAATGATCAACAAGAACTGATGTAAAATGTATGAACATGACTGAGCAAGGTACCCACTTTTTATAAGAAGCAAATGTTTACTCTAGAAAAGCATGGTAACAGATGCCTGTAGTCTGTAGTCTTAGTGCCCAGCAGGTGGAAGCAGGATGGTTCTGAATTTTATCTTGTACTAGGAAAAAAAAATCTATGAAAGTTATGATAAAGACAATAACACAAATTTCTATATGGACTCTAGGTTATATAAAAGAATGAACTTGCTTAGTCTTTAGACTTTGATTCTAACACTGTGGTCTGTGTAAGAGAATATTCTCCAGCTTAAGAGTAAATATTGGCCAGGCATGGTGGCACGTGCCTTTAATCCCAGCACTTGGGAAACAGAAGCAGGCAGATCTCTATGAGTTCAAGGCAGCCTACTCTACAAAGTGAGTTTCAGGCCAGCTGGGGCTACAGGGAGACCCTGTCTCTAAAAGACAAAAAAAAGTACATATTGAAATATATATGGTCAAAGAGGCATATGATATCTCCAATTTCATCTCAATTGTTATGAGAAAATTATGTATGTTATAATCATTCTCTTCAACAACATTTGTGAATTTTGATAATGGTGTGTGGGAGTTCATTGGAGCATGCTTGAAACATTTCAACTTTATAACAGATAGTTATAATTAAAGGGTTAAGAAATTATCCTTTGCAATCTTAAAGACTGTCCTCCAGGGCTGGAGAGATGGCTCCGTGGTTAAGAGCACTGGCTGCTCTTGCAGAGGACCTGTGTTCAATTCCCAGCACCCACATGGCGGTTAACAACCATCTGTAAGTCCAGTCTTGGGGGATCCAATACCCTCTTCTGACCTCCTTGACCATTGCATGGCATGGGTGCACCTATCTACAAGAAGGCAATAGATTCATACACATTAAATTAAAAATAATAAATAAAAATTTAAAAAGACTGTCCTCCAATTGCTCAGAAAAGAAAAATTCATAATATTTAAAATAACCCGAGTTTTTTTTTAAGTGACAGTTTTGTATCGGCTTTTGAAAGTACAATGATAACAGGAACAGTGGGGAGAAAGAGGAGCTTTGTAGCAGAATCCCTCATAGGTATCCCATTTAGGTTACTATTCTACACCTTTACAAATTATCTCTAACTTTTATAAAGGGAATGCTTTATCCTTCAGTGTAGAGAATTAACTGCAATAAAAGCTCAGTATTGTTATCTAGCAAAAGTAGTTTACAGTTTGTGTTCTTTTTAGTAAATCTCTTGTCTTCATAATAGATCAGTAAAAAAATCAATTCAGTAGGGAATGAAAAGCTTTGGAAGAAGTAGCAGACTTTCCAGATGATAATTTTTGAGATTGGCTTTTATTCTCCATTCAGACAAAAAGACAGAAAGAAAGAAAAGCTGAAAAGAATATGGATAATGCAGAAGTGAGGGAGATAAGGAAGTTTATAAAAGGACGAGAAAATTATTTTAATGATGAATGCAGTATTTGGCCATACCTAGTGAGTAAAATATATCTTAAATAGTTGCACTGTGTCTATTTTTGTGGTACAAACATTGAACAGCAGATCTAACTTTTCAAACTAAAATATTTTAATGTGTATAATAACATTATTAATTTATAGGTCTGTTGTAAGGCACATTTCTAGAATTTAATCATTTTATGCAACTGAAATTTTTTAACTATTTAGCAACATAAAGATGTTTTTGGAGGAAAAGCTTATGTATGGTATTTTGAGTTTGGGATAATTTCCTGGGTGAATGCACAGGCCACACTCCTTGAATAAATGGTCCGAAGTCAGCTGTAAAGCCTAATAGCCACAACATGACCAACAGAGTAAATTACGTCTAATGGTGCAGTAGTCCACGTTTATCTTGGGGTTAATCAACAGCTATATAATTGAATTTGAAACACACTCAGTGTAAGGTAACTCAAGTGGGGCACTGCATACATACCCAGATACACATGGCTGGAGAGGTCATTGGTCTTAGACAAAAACCTACATCTGTCACATCCCTAGAAGAATGCAATTTATTACTGTATGTTAAATATGGATGCTTATATTTACAGACAAGTGTACCTCTCACCACTGATCAAAGAAGCTTCTTTTTGCAAAGGATGGAAACTATTACAGAGTTTCACAACTGATTAAACACAGAATAAGTGTCAATGAAATTCTCATCCCTAAGTGATACACCCACAATAAAACCTCTGCACCTAAGGCACATGGAAAACAGTGGAGCAGAGTTAGAGAGAATATGAATGCATCCCTCAACTCTCACCAGGAAAGTTTCCTCAAAAACCAAATAGTGATTAACACAGAAAGCCTCAACTGGCCAAAATATAGGACCAAGAGACTATAGAGTGCTTGTCCTTGGACAAGATTCCTATGTTAAACATCATCCGCC
Organism: Rhizomys pruinosus; assembly: GCA_009823505.1. Taxonomy (NCBI): domain Eukaryota; kingdom Metazoa; phylum Chordata; class Mammalia; order Rodentia; family Spalacidae; genus Rhizomys; species Rhizomys pruinosus. Next base: position 1,635,731 of record VZQC01013712.1, read on the forward strand.
TGGGCCTCAGAGACCGCTGAGGAAGAGGGGATAAAGGGTTGTAAGAGCCAAGGGTGATGGATGACCACAAGGAAAATGAGTTTACAGGCAGCAGGAAACTTGCTCATATGAACTAAAGCGATGGTGAATGCATGCATAAGATCCATGCAAACTCAATCCAGACAAAAACTGTCATATAACTGGAGACATTAGTAAGAAGCCCCAACCTTAGCTGAAGAATTATTGGCATCTGATCATTGCTGGGTGAGGGAGAACAGCTTTTCCCTAAGAGGATTCTAGAGCTCAAAAGGAAGCTCAACTGGGAACCCAAACTTGACTCAATATGTCTTACAATATACAATAGAATGCATGAAATCTTTTGGGCAGCTATGGGGCTGATGCAGATAAAGTGGGGAGGATCTAAATTTGATTAAGATCTATTGTATGCTCAAGGCCAAGGAGCCAATAACACACTGTTTCCATATGCTTATACACCTCCTCCCCGGGCTCTTACAGTCTTTCTATCACCCTCTTCTAAAATGGTTCCTGAGCCCTGGGGTGGGTGGAGTTAAATATCTGAGTCTGTCAACATGCACAAGATCCATGCCAACTCAAGCAATCAAAAACCCAATATACAATGGGAGAAATTGGTCGCAGGCCCCAATCTTACCTGAAGAACTATTGAAATGACAGAATTCATGAGTTCTTGTATGGGGTTGTGAGAGTTTATAGATGGGGGAGATGATTAAGATGTTTTGTATATAATATACAAAAATTTAATAAAAATATACAAAAAATAAAGACTAATTTTAGAAATTATATCTACAAAACCTGCATAACATTCTCAAGTATATAAAATATGAAAGGAATTATAATTATTAATGTCAATTTAATGAGATAATTAAATGTGTTTTTCTATTAAAAATATGTATTGTATGACATGCACAAAAATGAATATATCTATTGTAAAAAATAAAATTAGAAAAAAAGAAATGCCTACATTTAATAGATGAGACATGTATATATCAATTATAAATCAATTAAACTTAAAAACAGACCTAATGCATACAATGAGAATAGCATGATTTTATCAAGTCCAAAAATGTTTTTAGAAATCTTATCCATATTATAAGTTATTTTCATACAAAAAATAAATAGCATCTTTGTTGTCCCCTAACTTCCTTCAGTTATTCACTCACTTCACAGAGAAGCTATTTAACAGAAATTTCCTGTCTCCCTTCTTCATTTTCCAGACCCTCTTCAATGTCCTTCTGTTGTGTCATCTAGTGGTTTCCTATCCATCACATCAAAACTAAGATTTTCCAGGGGGCTCAGTGAATAACCATGCTGCCAAAATAAAACAACCCATTCTTAAGTCCCATCTTTTTCAAATTTAGCATTATTTGCTACACTTTCTCTTTTTTCCAACTCACAAGAGGATCTTCTCAGACTCTGCATCACTTATATTTACATTGTTACCTCCAACTCTTAATTATTTTTAATTATGTGTTGACTGTTGCCCTATCTAATCAGAAAACTCAAAGTTATTTGAAGTTTAGACTTGGATCTTTTTTGTAGTCCCTAGGTAAGACATTTTACTAGGGATTTTCTTTGTTGCTTTAAATGACAATTACATAGCAATGAGCTTAAAATTATATTATTAGTCTCTTGGATTCTCTACAAATATCAGTAATATATTTAAATAAATATTTTATTTATCCATTTGAGTATCAGGTACTTAAAATTCTTCACATCATAAAGTGACTTCTTGAATCAGTGTCCTGTTTTAGCCCTTAAACTTATTCTTTGCCATTTCCTCCAACTTAGTAAATGAGATCAACCTGTGATTTAGTTGAGGCGAAATCCTTGCATTATCCCCAATGGCCTTTTTTCTTCATCATATAGAATCCATTAACAAACACCGAACATTTGTTTTTGTTTTTGTTTTCTTTTTTTTTTTTTTTTCAGGCTGGCCTGAAGATTTCATCCCTAAGGGAGGCAGCTTATTTTCATCTGGTGGATACTTTGACAGGTGGGATCTAATTAGAAGTAGTCTTTGGCAGGTATATTTTTCCCTCATCTCTGTTCCTCCCCCAACTTCAATCCCCCACCCAACTTCCTGGCCAACATGATGGTCCCTTTGTCCCTGACAAAATGTTCTGCCTTACTACAGGTCACAAAGCAACAGAGTCAGACAATCACAGATAAAATGACTAAAAGCAAGAGACAAAATAACTTTTTTATCCTTTCAAGTTATTTCCCTCTCACATTTTGTCCTTTTAGTGGAGGTGACTGAAGAACACATCTTCCAAATTATACCCCAACTCTATACATTTTTCTCCTTCTCTAATGCTACCATTTTGTCAAATCAATTATTGCCTTATTGGTTAAGGGAACACAATTTTAATTAGAAGAAATTACTGAGGTATTGGAGAGCATAGTGACTATAACTGATAATAACAAACTAATTTAATATTGCTGTAAGAGCAAATTTTTAAGTATTCTGATTACAACAATGCAAAGATATCTGTGATATGCTCAAATAGCTTGTTTCATTTATTTTTGGTCTAGACATACATCAAAATACCATATTATATAACAAAAGTAGATATGATATAAATTTCCAATTAATAATTAAAAAATTAAAAGCTGTTTCACACACACAAACTCATCATCTCTTGAAGAGACTTATAAATTTATTAATTGGTTTCTCTGTCTCTATTCTTTTTTTTAGTTTTATTTATTTTTGTATGTGTATGAATGTACTGTATGCATGTAGGATTGTGCACCCGTATCGTGCAATGCCACGGAGGTCAGAAGAGGGTCTTGGATTCCCCTGGAACTGGAGTTCTCCTGGAATTGGAGTTACAGACGGTTCTTAGCCGCCATGTGGGTGCTGGGGATCGAACCCAGGTCCTCGGCAAGAGCAGACAGCGCTCTTAACCGCTAGGCTATCTCTCCAGCCCCGTCTCTAGTCTTTTTTAAAAAATATTTTATCATTTTTATTTTATGGGTATAAGTGTTTTGCCTGCATGTTTATAAGTGCACCCATGTCATGTAATGCCTGCGGAGGTCCGAAGAGGGCATTGGAGCCCCTGGAACTTGAGTAACCGATGGTTGATGGTTGTTAGCTGCCATGTGGTTGCTGGGAATTAAACTTATATCCTCTGCAAAAACAGTCACGGTTCTTAACTGCTGAACCATCTCTCCAGCCCATTTCCCTTCCTCTTTTCTATTCATACATCTTGTACACCATAAGGGTTATTTTGAAGTACAAGGCAGATCATGTCACTAGGCTGTTGAAAATCTTGTACCTTGCAATTGTGCTTAGAATAACATTATTGCTCCTGGTTCCAATGAAGTAGCTCCATGAGACCCATTTTCTGTCATCTTTCCTAGCCTTATGTTCTACTATACAACCTCTTCTTCTTTATGACTTAGACAGATTTGCTTTCATTTTACCCCCAAACATACTTTGGGGTTTGCATAATTGTTCCGTCTGCCTGGAATATTTGTCCACCCTAATCTCTCACCTATACACACTTCTGCTAAAATTTCATATCTTCATATATAATTCCCACACTGAATTCTACTTCTTCCCTGTTTTATGTATATTTTGGCAATCACCATTCCCTTACTTTATACTTTATATTATGGTTCTTTATTGTTTGTCTACACTCTGGTAATGTAAGGTACATGAAAAGATCTAGTCCACTTTCTTCACCGCTTTAAGTAAATGGAATTTACAGAGTAAATATTCTTGGATTAAAAGTTCTTGGAGAAGACCTTAATGTTATGTATATCAGTCACATATTTTATTTTATTTTTTTAATTTATTTTTTTTTTATTTTTAAGGGATTCTACAATATAATGACACAGTTGTTTGCAGATAACATTGATGTTACTCAGTATGTCATACAATTAGGTAATTGGTGCATTTTGCAAGTATCTATGTCCAAATTTTGAACAACCCAAGGTTCCCATAGTCCAGTTGGAGAAGCTTGTATGCACAGGCATGTTGATCAATCATGAGTCCAGACTATATTCCTGTAGTCTCATGATTCACCCCTATCTCTCCGCAGCCCTTAAAATCTACCATGCCTCCTCTTCTGCAGTTTGTTCCCTGGGCTTTGGGAAAGGGGCACAAGTGGGTGAGAAGAAAACAGTCTAATTTCTTTGGAGTTGTCATTTTGGACTCCAGTCTGTTCAGGTTGTTTCCCTTCATGGGTTGGCAGCTTTCCCAGTGATACCCTTTTTAGTCATCCTAACAAAGCACAAGCTATTGGATGTACAGGCATTTAAGTAGTACCAATTATTATGCCAAGCTAAGCTGTGAGCATAGACACAGATGCTTGGATGGTATGCTAATCCGCAAACTGTGGTTTCTCTATAAAGGGTGACAAGTTCTTATTGTGGCTTATAACATCTCCTAACCACTAGAGGACATAAGCTTGTGGCATCCGCTGTGAGTTATTCCTCCAAGGAGAGAGCTAATAGCCAAATAGATTTGGGATATATATATATAGACACTTGGCTGCCACTGTTGCACAGTATCTCCAGGCTGTTGAGGTGTAGCTGGTATTGACGAAGGAGTCTTGCTTGTCTCAGGGAGACCAATATTTTGCTGCATTGCTTTAGTGGCCTTTGGTAACGCTCTCTATCATTTCAGAGGCCAATTGTACGCTAGCAAGTGATGTCTCATAACATTTTTCATGCTCACACCAGGTCTTTGACAACAGGGACTTACTGCCTTTCTCCTTGCATATATCCCACTTATAGGCAAAAGGCTTTTATAATTTGGGGTGCATATTTTAAAAGAACAGCACATTAAGCTAAAATTACCAAAGAGATCAAGTGGCATATTAAAGTGACAGAATTTTCTGAAGATAGAGCCAAGCTTAGTGTTGAAGTTTTCTGATTCCTAGACCAGTGCATTTTCTGCTGATCCCTTTTTCCCTTCTACTGCCATTTATACTGTGCAAAATAGTAAGGAAATATCTTTTGAACTACATGTTCCTGTGCTGTTCAGTGAAAGGGAGACACTAAACTGTGCCATGAATTTGCTGTTTTTTTTCTTACTTAGAGCAGGTGTTTGTTGATTAAGTCCAATATGCAAGACATGACTGACAATGCATTTAAAACAAGAATGAGCCTTTGATCTTAAGAATTTATAATTTAGAGAAAGGAATAATAATATGTAAGCACGTGTAACAGGAACAAATCAAATACAATTTGAAAAACATTTTCTCTTATCCTATTGGTACATTGATAGCTTTTATTCTATCTTCAATTTCCTTTAAAATATCAGTCATGAATTTTGACATTAAATTCACAAGCTGCTAATAGGTCATGATCATGTTTGAAAAAGACCGCCATAGAATTAGGTCCAGTAATTTGGTTGCCTGAGACATGTATCTCTATTCCACTTTTTTAATAATTTACCAAGAGTTGCTGTGACTGTGCAGTACTTGGTTCAAAATAGGACATCTATATCACACCTAACTTCCAAGGAGCAGGGAATAGTGCAAAAGCAGGAGCGAAGTTTCTAAGAGCCAGAGGTTGGGGACTACCTCAAAAATAGAGTCTTCTGAACACTGCAGGATCTGTGTAATCATGAACTCAGAAGCTGTGGTTGCCGGCACAAGATCAAGCCAGTCAATATTACACCCTGGAAGAGGGAGTAGTTCAAAAGACTACACTCCTAATTGAGGAGCTATTAGCAGTTGACGGCATCTGGGGGTAGGGAACAGTCAGTTTTCTTCAGTGTGTATCCTCTCACAGGTTGTCCATGCTCCAGTAGTTGGTCTGACACTTATACAAAATATGAGCAGTTTTAATTACACTCAGTGGGTTAAGGAAAGAAAGCATGCAATAGAGAGGGAAAATTATTGATATGGGGGGTTTTGGACAAGCTGGAGTGCAGAGCAAGGGTAAATATAATCCAAATATGTTGTATTCATGATGAAATTCTCAAAGAATAGGTAAATAAAATAAAATAAAAACCCTAAAGTTAGCTGTAGCTCAAAACAGATAATTCAAGACCAAGATAATTTAAATATTTAGAGGCCTATTTCTTATGAATTCATTTTTTGGAAAGACATTCACCTTACATTAAATTATTTCAATAACCTTAAATCTAGTTAACTAGCCACAAAACTCACTTCCTCCAGAGCAACCTGCATATAACATTTTTTTCTGTCTCTCTTCTTGCTCAGAATTTTTCCGTGGTTCTCTATTGTTTGGTTAAAAAATTCTATATTTAATGCCATGACTTTCAAAATCCTTCTTAAGTTATCTCCTATCTGATCTCATTTGCCACAGACCACAAAATACCTGTCCCTGATGGAACAATGAGTCCTAGAAATGCATACTGTTACTCTACCTCTACAGTGGGCTTACAAGGTCAACTCTGCTTTGAACGGATGGATTCTTCTTGCTTTACCAATAATCATGAAACTAACCTAACTATTTTATGAGGCATCTGCTGCTCATTATTCTGCCATTCACTGAGTCCTGTCAACATACACACTGAAATCACAGTGTCTTTGACTTTAATGTGCTTGGCATGTTTAGCAGAAAAAGTAAATCTTAAACCTAGATGTACTTAAGTTTGAAATCGATCTTTTATTATAGTTAATCTTGCCTACATGACATATATTTTCTAAGTTTTTGAATATATATAAATAGAATATATACCATAACATATATATATATAGATAGATTTTTTTTTTTTTTTTTTTTTTTTTTTTTTTTTTTTTTTTTGTGGGGGTGGGGGTGTGTGGTGTAGGGGGTGAAATGCGCGGCGCGAGCGCAACGAGAGAACAGCCTGCGACCCCTCTGGAACCACATCCCGAAGTGGCCGCTTCATGCCACTCCAGCCGCTGCCCCCGGAGGACTCCTAAAATCTGAGACAAGTCTGGAATTCATAGAAATTAACAAGCTAGACAAAGCTACATAATCAGATTCTGTGCCCAAAACCCATTCCACTAAGTATGAATAATATCTACTTCAAACTATTGTGTGTTTTATATTTATGTCTGTGAAAAACACCTGATGTACACAAATTATATTGAAAAAAAAAGATTTATTTTAGCTCATTGCATCAGAGGTTTCAGTCTATGGTCGATGCCTCCATTGTTTTGAGGCCAGATGAGAATCAGCACCTCATGGCACAGTACACGCACATTGACACAGCTGCTTACCTAATGACAACTGGAAAGTAGAGAGAATTGGCCTGGAATCCCAAATTGCTTCAAGTGTATGCTATAAACTATGAAATTTCTTTTCACTATATCCCATCTCCTAACATTTTCACCTCCTCCCAATAGCACCACAGGATGGTGACCAAGCATTTAACACATGTCCTGTCAGGATACATATATTATTCAAATCATAATAGTTACATGAGATAATGTGCACAGGATCTAGAATACTCATCATAATGATTGCAATGATTATGTCCCATTAATTATTTCCTTTAAAGTAGAGGGCATGGCTTGGTTAACATGTAACACAGGGCTAGTGCAAGGAGGTCATTAATAAAATTTAGTGTCTTATAGATCAATTGGTTCACATTTCTATACTGTATCATAAACTTAAATAAAAATGTTCAAGTTAACACATGTCACGAACTTAACATACCAGCGAGAGGTTAATGTCAACCATCCATCTTTCATTTGTCTTACTGTTAATTAAAACAGTAATTATCAATGAGAGTTTCCTTTCGCTGTTTTACAAAATAAGAACAGGAGTCAGATATCAAACAGATAATGCTTTTCTGTGATTACCTTGTACATTGGTGAGCCTCTGCCTTTACTCTCCACGTTTCATTTCTGTGTACTCTGCTAATTAAATTGAGCTGAAAACAAACATGTCAATAATGCTGCTGTTATCTTATTTTAGAAAATATTTGCATGTAAGTAGGGTGAGATGTTCCATCATATTAACAAGGTAGTAATTCCAATGCATTTCATTCCCTTATAGAACTTTAATTTCTGTAATTACTATAATTACATCTGAGCACAAGCTATCTAACAAGAGTATACAGAACATCCCCCTTGTCTCAGCCCCCAAAATGTAGAAGTCTGCTTAATAAAAACTGCAAGATTTTGAGGAACTCGTCCACTGAACCAAATTTGGCAAATAGTGACAGATACAGGAATATCATTGATGTAGTTTTCAACATAGTGTAGATAAAGGAAACAGCATATCGCTTATATGCAAGAAGAGTTTTCATTACACCATGATATATTGTTGTAAAATACTTTTACTTGAATTTCTAATTTTAGTGTTAGTACTAACTTTTCAACTACTATGATCTACATATGGCAAGCTAACTTCTTGCATCATTAAAATGTATCTAATAAGGTTTTGAGTCTGGTTGTAAGAGTATAAAAGTTACTTATAGCTTGAGGTACTTAGTTAATTTCCAAGGGGCATTTTATACAAGGTTAAAGGTTTATATTACTTTAAGAATTGTATTTCCTCAGTGTGTTTTTGGCATATAGGAAGGATACTGATTTTGAGCTGTTCATTTTTTGTATTTTTTTTCTTTTTTAATATATATTTTTATTAAATTTTTGTGAAGAAAAGCTTTTTAAATGAATGAAAAGTATGAAAAAATGAATATTGTAAGACGGGGAATTTTTTATAAAGTTATCCACTTCCTCCCTGGCTGTTCCAATCTTTCTGCCACCTCTCCCACAATGGTCCCTGGGCCATGGGTGGGTAAAGTTTAAGAGTCCTGTCCAAGCAGCCATATTCTATAGACTCTTGAGCTGTTCATTTTATACTTTGATGAATATATTTATCAGTTCTACGAGATTTCTAGAAGAGTCTTTAAAGTATAGAATCGTATCATCTACAAATAAGGGTTCTTTGACTTCTTTAATTCCACTATTTTATCCCATTTATCTCCTTCATTTGCCTTATTGCTCTGGCTAAGACTTCAATTACTACATTGGACAGGAATGGAGAGAGTGGACTTTGTTGTCTTTTTTTTTTATTTTGATGGGAATGTTTTCAATTTTTATCCATTTAGTACACTGTTAGTTGTGAACTTGTGGTATATTGGTGTTAGGTTGAGATATTTGATTTTGCTAACGCCTTTTCTGCATCTATGATGATCATGATATTTGTCCTTGAGTCTGTTTATGTGGGTGGATTTCAGTTATTGATTTGCATGTATTAAACCATCCCTGCTTCACTGGCATGAAGTCAACTTGATTCTGGTAGATAATCATTTTGATACCTTGTCCTAGAAATTTTCCTTCTGGAGAGAAACATCCAGTGCAGCACAGCATGGCACCCTGCCTCTTTCTCCCACTCCTACTCCAACAGTCCCAAAGACAAACCGAAGAAAAGACTCTCCAAACTATAGTTTAGGGGAGACTAGAGAGTTTACTGGACTTTCTCACAGAGTGAATGGTTGAAGGGGTCATTTACAGGAGTTTGGTGCTCTCCTGTCCTCATGTTCATCCTGGGCCTATCCCTGCAACACAAGATGGTGCCCATGGGAGAGAGACTGGCCCCCTAGCACTCTCTTCTCTATAAGCTCATAGCCACTCCCATTTATACAGCAAAAGTGAGCTGGTTGGTGGGGAGGAGTCATTGGATCCCTGGCTCATCCCTTCGTGCCCAATCTATGGGCACAAATACATATGCTTGAATGGTATCTTAGCAGGGCCATCACAGCCTTCTAACAAAACAATTGCAATGGCTTCCTCATTGGGGCCTATAATGTCTCCTGCCACTAGGAGTAAGCTTGGCTAATGTCATCAGATGTGTGTTTCTCCACTGGGAGTTGCCCTTATATCCAATTGGAACTTTTCTGGTTGTACGTATAGGAGACAAAGCACTATTCCACCAGCAGTAACATATTGCTTGATATGTAATAGTGCAGCACTCCATAAACAAGCTCTAACATAGCAGAGGAAAATTTCATCTATGTCTACCAATTGCTGTCTCAAAAGATCCATGTTGGGTACAATAACACAAATAAGAGGCATGAGTTTAGTTATTTCTTCAGCATCTGTTATCATATTCTTGAATCCATTTGGTATCTTGGTGTTTTATATGCAGCATCCTTGCACTTCTTTAGCATTGATAGACTCATTGCCAAGGAGGAATAGGCCACCTTTCACTCCTCTTGTACTTGTTGGTTCCTTGGGTTAGGCATGCCCTGGGTCTGACCCCTGGCTATAGTCATACCAATTATCTTTTCCCTTACTGCATCTGGCTCCTGGCTGGGCAAACTGCCTGCAACCCTAGCATAACTTTTCTTAGTAGAGAAAGTGCCCTGTTTAGTCTGGGTGTGGAGGTCATTATCCACCCATGGGACAGATTTTACCCTCCATATCCCTTTTGTAAACTGTTTTTCAGGCTTTAAAGCCTTCCAGAGGCTCTTTAGCCCAGAATTTGGCTTATTATCCTTTTTTTTTTCTTTAGGAACTTGAGCTTGACAAGCCTTGACATATTCACCTTCAAGTAACCCACATAGACTTCTTTTTCTGCTTTGTCTTTTTTTATATCTCCTTTTGGACATTTTACTCTTTTACAGACATGCTTTATATCCTGGAATAAGTCACTTAGATCTAACAAAGCTTCTCCTACTTTCTACAGATTCTGCCCCATCAAGGGACTCAGCACAGCCATTAAAGCTCCATACAAATTGCGAGGGCCTTGTCCAATCAAGATTTTTCTTACATATCTGGTAAACAGTCCTGCCTAGTCCAGTGAACAGGACATTATATATTGCTTTCCTCATACCTAGTTCTCTCAGTAGTGCCTGCCCCTCCTCTATTGCCTCCAGCCCCTGGTATTCATGGGAACTTCTACTGGAGATGACCAAGTATCTCTACTGCATTTTACAAGCCAATACATCAGAGACTGATTTTCCCTTAGGTTATACAGTCTATGTCTCAAGGAAGTGATTATATTGCTCAGCTTTTCTGTTTCCTCCAGTCCTCAGTATTCTCTGATGATCTTAGTTTCCTGCACTGGCCCATTGCTAAGACCACAATCAGATGTTGAAAATGGATTTTTCATTTCTTTGTATTAAAGGTCGAACCCAAGAAGCATCTTGGGATTTTTCTAGGTCACTCCATGCCTCATCACCATTTGTTTTCTCCCATGTGTTCCAGGATGAGACTTGCATTATTGATTTAATCTGGGCTCTTTTCCCCTCCTGGCCCCCTAGGTGTGAAAAAAATCACGCTAACACTTCTCCCTCTTTTTTTTTTTTTTGTAATTTACTGGCAAGCTCAGAGGCCATTACTGAGGAGGCTATCCTCTTATTCTTTTGTTGCTCAAATTTCTCCTTTAAATTTTCAGTCTTCCTCTGGACTGCCTCTTGTAACTGAGTTAAATCTTTAATAATACAAAGTAATGGTCAGGCTCCTTCAGCCAAGACTTATAATTTTTGCCCTTGGTTTGCTAATCCTAGGGCTTGTAAAGTCTGTTCTAGACTTTCTACTGTTTCCAAAGCATCTCCATATTTATGTGTCAGACCTCATCACTCAATTAGGCATGCCACTCTATACTATCTCGAAGTGGATTTCTGTCCAGGTATTGCTCCCATTCACCTTCTCTGCCTAGGTAACTTCACTTTTATTACAGCTTAAAGTCTACTGCCCGATCCATACTGCTACTGCTACACCCACCAGCAACATGCACACAGCCTACCTTTGCCAAAATTTCCTCTACACACTCATCCAGCTTTCCTTGGGTTACTGGTCTCTTTTCCCTAATAGAGGACACTCCATTGCTCTTCCCAAACTCATCCTAGGTTTTGTCTATCCTGCCAGACTATTCCAATTGCCAGTTTGTCAGAGAAATTTCTTTCTAGGGAGAAAGGCACCTACATGACTTGGCATGGTGCCCCACCTCCCTCTCCTGAGGTCGCAAAGACACTGAGGAAACGACTCTTCAAAGTAGTTTAGCTGCGACTAGCGAGTTTAATGGGCTTGTTCACAGGGTGAATGGATGATAGGATCATTTATAGGGATTTTGGTGCTCTCCCCCCTCATGTTTGACTCAAATCCCAACACCCGTGACCTCGGCAAAAAATAGCACTAGTGGAAGACAGACCTGCCTCCTAGGACTCTTGGTTTATAAGCCCTGAGACACTCTCCCTTATACAGTGAAGTTGAGCTGGCTAATAGTGAGAGGTTTCTGGACCCTGTCTCCTCCTTTTCTTCAGAAGAACCATAGTCGCATTCACAATTTCTGGGAGACGTTTGATGTCCAGGACCAGTCACTGGGAAGAATGTCTATCCTACATACTTGCTTACATTCACTTTGTATTTTATTGAGGATTTTTGCATCTATGTTCAGCTCAGAGATTGGTCTCTAAATTATTTTCTTTGTTTGGCCTTTGATTTTGGAATTACAGTAATATTGACTTCATAGAAAATTTGCAAATGTCCCTTCCTTTTCTATTCTACAGAATAATTTGGGGAGTATTGGCATTAGTTCCTCTTTGAAGATTTGACAAACTTTTTTGCTGTATCCCTCTGGTCATGGGCTCTTTTATATGTTGGAAGATTTTTAGTACTGCATCCATCTAATTGATTGATAGGGATCCATTAAATTATTTATGCCATTTGATTTAAATTTGGTAGTCTGTTCATATCTAGCAATTTATCCATTTCTTTTAGATTTTCTGGTTTAGTGGAATATAGAGTTCAACCTATGTCCTGACAGTTTTCAGAATTTACTCTGGGTCTGTTGTAATGTTTCTCTTTTCATCTGAGTTTGTTTCATTTGTGTCCTTTCTTTCTTTAGGTAAAATTGGCTAAAGTTTTGCCAATCTTGATGATCTTTCTTTTTTTAATTTTTTAAATTTATTTTTGTATGTGTATGAATGTACTGTCCGAATGTAGGTTTGTGCACCCGTGTTGTGCAATGCTGCGGAGGTCAGAAGAGGGTGTCGGATTCCCCTGGAACTGGAGTTGTCCTGGAATTGGAGTTACAGACGGTTCTTAGCCGCCATGTGGATGCTGGGGATCGAACCCATCTCCTCTGAAAGAGCAGTCGGTGCTCTTAACCGCTAGGCTATCTCGCCAGCCCCTGATCTTTCAAAGAATTAACTCATTGATTATTTGTATTGTTTCATTTCTGTTTCACTGTTCCATCCCTTGTCTTCCTCTTCCTTGGACATAATGTTTCTGGGTATATAATCAAAAGATTCTAAATTGGCATATAACAAATGTAGTATATCTGTGTTTACTCTTGAATTAGTCACAATAGCCAGAAAATGGAACCAACCCAGGTGTCTATCAACAGGATGAAGGTTGAAGAAAATATACATTAACATAAGAAAATTTTATTCAGCTGGAAATCAAGACATTTACAGGAAAATTGATGAAACCTAATATCATTATGCAAAGTGAAATAAACCAGATTTATGTCACATGCTTCCTCTCATGTACACAATCTATAGTTATATATGTAGTATATGAAAGAATGGGGAGGAAAATGTCCAAAGGGGTTGAAAAGAAAGACATCTATGTCAACAACAGAATACATGTAACATGAAAGCAGAAGAATCAAATACTTGGAAGAAGGAAGAGAAATGGAAAAGTATTTAAAAAAATTTTTATTAAATTTATTTATTTCTGTATGTGTATGAATGTACTGTATGCATGTAGGTCTGTGCACCCGTGTCGTGCAATGCCGCGGAGGTCAGAAGAGGGTGTCGGATTCCCCTGGAACTGGAGTTCTGGAATTGGAGTTTCAGATGGTTTTCGACCACCATGTGGGTGCTGGGGATCAAACCCGGGTCCTCTGTAAGAGCGGTCGGCGCTCTTAACCGCTAGGCCATCTCTCCAGCCCAGGAAAAGTGTTTTAAAGGAAAGGAATAGCAAGAATTTTCTGGAGAAAAGGATTCTAATAACACAGTAATAATTTCATGAAGTGATAAATGGGATGGCATGAAGTTAAAAAGCTTTTGTTTTGTATAGTAAATGGCCAGCAGGGCAATGAGACAGCCTATAAACAGAGGAAATCATTGCAGAACACACATCTGACAGGAGAATAATATTTAAAAGCTACAAAGAACCAAAATTAAAGTTTTTTGATTTATTAATTTTTATTAGACATTTATGAATGCATAGCCTGTACGTATGTAAGTGTACCCATGTTTTGAAATGCCCACAGAGACAGACTAGGGTGTTGGATTCCCTGGAACTGGATTTATGGGCAGTTGTAAGCCACCATGTGGGTGATGGGATTTGAACCAAGTTCTGCAATAACACAGTACTCTTAACCATTGAACCATGTCTCCAGCCCAAAACTAAAAATCTTAAAAGCACAGTGTGCTCAATATCTTTAGTGTCAACATGACACACCTGGGTTGAGGGAGCCTCAATTAGGGAATTACCTCCATTGTACTGTTCTGTGGCCATGTCTGTGGTGTATTTTCTTGATTGTTGGGTGATGCAGGGGGAGGGCAGTCCACTGTAGGTGGTGCCACCCCTGGGCAAGTTGTTGTGTAGTTTATAAGAAAGCAGGTTGAGCATGGGCCAGAAGAGCAAGCCAGTAAGCCGCATTCCTCCATGGCCTATGCTTCCGCTCCTGCTTCCAGGTTTCTGCCCCAAGTTCCTGCCTTGGGCTCCTTCAGTAATGAACTATGACCCTGGAGATGTAAACTGGATAAATCCTTTCCTCCTCAAGTGGTATTGGTCAGAGTGTTTTGTCACAGCAATTGAAAGAAAACTAGAACACACAATCATTTCATATGGTAGCAGTTCTTGATCTATGTTTTCCCAGGATTATTTTCATTCTTAAATAATTAAAGAGGATATCAGGAGCGATGAGATGGTTCAGCAAGTAAAGTTGATTACCATCAAGTCTGATGATCTGCATTCCATTACTTGCACTCCATAAGAAGAGAGAAGGTTCTGAGAGTTATCCTCTGACATATAAGTATATAAGTGTGGGGACACACATACACACACACACACACAAACACACACAGACACACACACACACAAACACACACAGACACACACACACACACACACACACAAATAAATGTAAAAAGCAAATAAATAAAAAGTAAAGAAGATCCCAAGTAACTTTTCTCTATGTATTGTATATATTTATCTTGTTGATAATTAAAATTGAAAAAAATTCAAAATAGTTAATAACTAATTTGAACATTAAACCATATTATTATACAGCATAAATTTAGGAAGACATTTTAAAAGAAAAACTTGCTTTTCAAAGGAAAAAAATGATATGTATGCTATTTTTTACATTTAAAATATTTGTTTAACATCTGTCTTATTGAAAGATATTTGAATTTTTATATTTGATTATACAATGAACCTTTTCTGGTATATTTTTATAAGAAATGTATGAAAAAGTAACCCAAAGAGATGTAGTTGGAAATGCAAGATTTTTAAAAATATTTTATTAATTTTACTTTTCACATATGAGTGCACTGTCTGCCTGTGTGTACACGCACCTGTGTCATGCAATGCCTATGGAGGTCAGAAGAGGGCGTCAGATACCCTAGAAATGGAGTCATGTACAGTTGTTAGCTGTCATGTGGATACAGGGAATCGAACCTAGGTCCTCTTAAAGAGCAGCCAGTGTCATTAACTTCTGAGTTGTCTCTCCAGCCCAAGCAAGAAGAATTTCATTAGCCTTTTCATAAAAGTGTGGATGAACTTTGATACTATGCCAAAGGGAACAAGTAATAACTCCTTAAGAATTAGCTGAAATGTGGAATCTGATATTATATCAGTTAAAGTTTTATATATTTCAACATTAAAATCAATTGGATTACATTGATCTTTGAATGGAACTTTTCTCTGTGCATGCTTTGTATCACTATCAATATCAGCTGGTCTAGATAATATTGATCCACTGAATAACATATATTTATCAGTATTGACCCATTTCATCATTCTTCAACATAAAAGCATAGCTTTCCTTTTTTTGTTCCCTTTAATTTTATATTGCTCCAAAATATACATATATAAACATAGACACTCCAAACATATATACCAAATTTACAAGTGTGAAAATAAACTTTAGGTTCATCCCAAAACACATTTAGGGATTCACAGTTTAACAGTAAATTTACATGCAGGTAAAAAGAAATAAAACTTTACATTCTTAAACTACATAGAAAGTCAATATATGTTTTAATGTACTTTAAAAAAAGAGATTTAGTCTTTCTCATAAATCTTAAAACTGAGGGAAATAGAGACATAAACTTCCAGCTATATGTATAGCACTATCAGTTAAAGTGGTATTATCTTTATTTACAAATTACCACCTTGTCTTACATGTAAGGATTTTGTGCTAGGATCCACATATGAGGGACAACAGATGTCCTTTGTTTTTCTGAGACTATGTTTCTACACTTAGCATAAAGCTTACAGTTCCATCCATTTACCTGCAAAGTTCATGATGTCATCTTTCTTTATCACTGCATAGAACTCCACTGTGTAAATGTATCACATTCTCGTTATCCATTTATCAGTTGTGGGACACTTGGGTTGCTTCCAGCTCTTTACAATTGTGAAAAGAGCAGCAATAAACATGGTTGTGCATGTATCTCTGCTATAGGATGAATCCTTTGAGTATAAACCCGGAACTGGTATGGCTGGGTCAAATGTAACATTCATTTTTAGTTTTAAGAGTTCTCCACACTGCTTTCCATAGTGGTGCACAAGGTTGCAATCCTACCAGCAGTGAATGAGTGTTCACTTTTCCTCACAACCTCTCCAGGATTTGGTATCATTTGTTTTCTTGATCATCTTACAGGGTAAGATGAAATCTTAAAGGGGTTTTAATTTGTATTTCCTTAATTACTAACAATGTTGAACACTTTTTAAAAGATGTTTCTTGTACATCTTTATTTCTTCTCTTGAGAACTCTATGTTCAGATCTTTAGCCAGTCTTTTAACTGGTTCATTTGTTTTCGTTGTCCTTTGTTTTTTTTGAGTAATTTATATACTCTGAATGTTAAACCTCTGTCAGGTCTGTAATGGTAAAGGTTTCCTCCCACTCTGTGGGTTTTCTCTTCACTTCTTTGTTTCTTTTTCACACTCAGGTCTTTGATCCATTTAGTGTTGACTTTTGTACAAGGTGAAAGGTAGGGGTGTAGCTTCATTGGTACCCTTAGAGAAATTGTTTTAAAATTACAGCTACCATGGAAAGGTTCTGGAGCCACTAGGAGATCTTGTACTCTACTCCAGTAACTAAAATTACAGGCAATAGAATATTCATAAAACAATATACAATAAAATGGAAAATTCACTATAACTGTGTGAGAAACAAGATTTTTCATCATATTTTTCTTTACTATCTGCATTTTTCACTGGGCTCAAGTTTCAAAATTCAAACAAAGAGTCTGTGAATTTTTATTTTTTACCTTAATATAAGTTATGCTAATCCAGTAATACTTTAAAGAGAACAAAAGTTTTATATTTGAGAATTAAGACTTTTATTCCTAGTGACTTTGTGACCATATCACAGAAGTGAGAAACACACTGTGAGCATGTGAAAAAATTTTATTAGTCAATTGGCAATAGTTCTTCACACTACATTTTGACTCCTTCACTTAGTTTTCCATCAGGTAATTAATGATAAATAATAGTAGTGAAGAACTATAGTCAGACATTTTCTGACTGAAAAGATAGATCTGTAATGTAGATATTTGGTAGGAATCTTTTTTAAACTAAATATCAGAAAATGTTGTATAAATGTCCCAGTGAGCTCAGTTCTCAAACATCCTGTGCTATATAAGAGGCTTTGACATGTAGTGATCCAGCACAAAATATTATAATTCATATATTTCAAAATTATTTTGATTTTGATCAAGCCTAGAGAAGCTTTAAATAGGCAGAAAAGGTCTTTATGAAGGATTAAGGGCCCAGATGTACATCTGATTTGATGGTCCTTCAGAGCACTTGACCCACTTTTGCCATAGCAAATCTGTCACAAAAGTGAAATTTTGCAAACTTGAATGGTTTACTTAAATAAAAATAAGAATCCATCATTACTTAGTGAAGTACACAGATATTCATAATTCACTTTTCTAATGCCAGAACACTCAAGTTGGATCACATTTGAGCAAAAAGCTTTTATGACCAACTCAATGATAGTTCATCAGTGATCTATAATACTTTGATACAACCGTCAATGCAATAACTGAAGTCAGAAGTTATTTGCTTGATTCCTTTTTTTGCTTTTTCTTCTCATTTAGTTGCCATCGAGTCCTCAAAACTAACAATCTTCCTTGACTTAAAAGTCTTCAATGACAACCAATCATATATAAAATAAAACAAATCATACATAAAATAAAATCCAAGTTCTTTGACGCTTCACCAAAGACCCTGAAATATCTGGCTCTGGCTTCTTATTCTATTCCTTCTGTAACTTATCTACTTGATAAATTACAATTCATTTCATAAAAAGATGATGCAAAAGATATTTTGGTTTTGTGAAATATTTAAGACTAAGATGGCCTGTTGCTTATTAGAACTTAAGTCACCACTGATGCGTCTTTGTCAAATGTCATCTCTTCTGAAAATCCTTCTAATCAACCTGTATCAAAAAAGATACATTTTATGTGTCTGTGATATTATGCTTCCCTCTGCTGTGTTAATATATAGGTAGAATTACGGTGTATTAATACAACTAATTTCTCTACTAGAATATATGTACCCTAGAAGCAAAGTCAATAACTTATATTTGGAATTTATTGCCTAGGACAATGCATGATACAAAACAACCTGTTTATAATTCTATGGAAAGAAATGAAGAAATACATAGTTTCCAAGGAAAGAACTCAATAAAAAAAGTGTGAATGGAATATTTTATGGACTTATCATCATCGTGTTTCCAAATGGACAAGTCAATTCTAAATTCTATTGAGGAACACCATGGAACAGCATTAAATATAGAACTATTTTGCTTCTGATATACAATCTCCAGTTATTTATTGTTTTTTTTTCTATCTAAATATTCCTCTTAAATCTAGTTTATTCTTTCCCTTTTATATTTTCATTTTCTAATGCTTGCAAGAACCTACAGCTTAGAACTTGGACTGCTCTAAATTTTTGTCATCATTCTTCAGTGAGATCATGGATTTTTCTTTGCAATTATATTATATGCCGTTAACTCTCAAATTTATGTCTCTTTAATGCACCTACAGTTGTCCAAATCAGCTCATTCTCTTACATGATTCTCCTCTTCTGCAATTCTTCAATATTTTGGGCACATGTCTATCAAAATGTTTACTATTATACTACAATTGTCTGTTGATTTTTCTATGCTTTTTTCTCCATCTGATAGTGAGCTTCCTTGTGGATAAGAATCATAATTTACTTTTTGCTGAATTCTCAGCATTTGTCATGGTACTTGATACATAGTTAGGAGATGTTATAAGCCACAATAAGAACTTGTCACCCTTTATAGAGAAACCACAGTTTGCGGATTAGCATACCATCCAAGCATCTGTGTCTATGCTCACAGCTTAGATTGACATAATAATTAGTACTGCTTAAATGCTTGTACATCCAATTGCTTGTGCTTTGTTTTTTTTTTTAAAATGGTATCACTGGATAAGCTGTCAACCCATGAAGGGAAACAACCTGAACAGAGTAGAGTCCAAAATGACAACTCCAAAGAAAGCAGACTGTTTTCTTCTCACCCACTTGTGCCCCTTTCCCAAAGCCCAGGGAACAAACTGCGAAAGAGGAGGCATGGTAGAATGTAAGGGCTGCGGAGAGATAGGGGTGAATCATGAGACTACAGGAATGTAGTCTGGATTCCTAATTGATCACCATGCCTGTGCATACAAGCTTCTCCAACTGGAATATGGGAACCTTGGGTTGTTCAAAATTTGGTCATAGATACTTGCAAAATGCACCAATTACCTAATTGTATGACAAACTGTGTAACATCAATGTTATCTGCAAATAACTGTGTCATTATATTGTAGAATCCCTTAAAAATAAACAAATAAAAAAATAAAAAAAAACATTTATGATTGGAAGAAACTTGATATACGTAGTTCACTTCAGAGCACCACATTACATAAGGTGGGACAATCCAAAATTACAAATACCACTTAAAAATATAGATATAGTGGAAATCTCAGGGTGTGGCAACACTGGTATCAGGCCTGACCCAGATCTTACAAGGGGGCAGGAGAGAATCATCTCCCTAGAGAGAATTGTCTCTTAACCTCCACCCATGTAACATGGCATGAATACACCCATGCATATGCATGCACCCATGTGTGCGCATACACACACAATCAAATAAAGACAACACATCTATTTGTATCTAATACATTAAAAAACAATGACGACAGTGCCATGCCTTCCAACCATCCCTCAGATCTGTTTGTTTCCATAGCCATGATTCATACTATATTTGAAATTACTATCACCCCTAGTTTAGGCTAATTTAAGTACATATATTTGAGCTCTCATTCAGATCCAGTCTCCACACTAATACCACCTAATCCTGACACAGGATCCTGTTTAAAAATCAATCAATGGCCTCCCATTGCTTTTAGGATAGGATTTGTATTGTCCGTTCCCTAAACACCTCTTCAGACTTAGCTTTTCTAATCACCTATCCACTCACTTTACTCTAGCCAATTGTGGTTTCCCTTCTATTCATTCCTAGTACTTAACATGAACTCTTTCCTGAGCACACTTGCATTGATGAAACTTTTGCTCAAAAAGCTCCTGTTTTTTATTTGTGTAATGATCATTGCTTATCCTTTGTATCTCTGGTAACTTGACTTCAGCTAGGAAGTCTTTCCTGAACTCCATAATTAAGTTAAATGACCCAAATACATGTAAAATTAGTCCTTACACTTCTTTCCTCTTAGTACATTCATAATTAAACATCCATGTGTATTTACATGATTGTTTTATTTATATGCATATAAGTATATATTGCCTACATGTATGTAAGTGCAGCCATGTCATCCAATGCCTGCAGAGTCAGAAGAAGGCATTAAATTCCCCTGGCGCTGGAGTTACTGATGGTTTTAGCCTCCATGTGGGTGCTTGGAATCGAATCCGTGTCCTCTGCAAGAGGAGCTGGTGCTCTTAACTATTGAGTCATCTCTCCATCCAGCCTTCTCCATTATATTTTAAGCTTCTACAAGGAAGAGCTGTATGTGATTTTGCTTGTAATCATATTCCTTTGCCTCAGAATCCAGCCTGTGATTCAGAAAGACCCTTAATATTTTAAATAAATAAATGAATATATACAAAAAGAAAAATTGTGCAGCACATGTAGTTTTACCTTCATGGATTCCACTTATTCATTTAACAATCTTAAAGTTCCTACTCAATGGCAAGCACAGAACTCAAACAATCAGAAAATAAGCAGCATAGATATGTTTTCTGTCCCAATGGAATTTACATGCCAATTTAGTAAAATGTTAGTTTTCCCCAATACTTGCATTCATAAAAATATATTTTTAAACTCAAGTAAAGTACTACTTTTATTCAGTAAATTGCTTGAGATTTCTGATGGTATTACATTATCAGATGTTCTGTGTGACTTTATTTACTCTTGTCTCAAGTTTTTTTTTTTCTGCTCTTGAGCTGAATCATCTATCATTACTGGCACAGAGCTTATCTCCCCTTCCTAGCAGATTAATAATGGTAGCAGCATCAGTGGGATTCATACTAATAGAAGCACCATTAGTAAGAATAGTAAATACATGGGATGGAGAGATGACTCAACAGCTAAGAGCACTGGCTGCTCTTGCAGTGGACCCAGTATTGAATCCCAGCACCCACACAGTGGCTAATAACCATCCCTATTTCAAGTTCCAGGGGATCTGATGCTCTTTTCTGACCTCCTAGGGCACTGAACCACACAGTGCACTTACACACATGTAAGCATAAAACGTATAACTATAAAATTTTTAAAAATGGAAATACAATGTGTAGGGGAGACGCCATAACGCGCCAGGCCAGGTAAACAGCTCCTCAGCTCTAGGCGGGGTCTGGCGGGGGGCAGCTGGGAGAGGGTCTCGCTGTGAACCCGTCTACGGGGTCCCCGGCCCAGAGGGACCGCGCTCGGGTGAGCAGGGTCGCGTTTCCCTCTGCTCTGGTCCCGGCTGGACTTGTGGGCGGGAACCGGGGTCGCAGGGGAGACGCCATAACGCGCCAGGCCAGGTA
>VZQC01013712.1:1664650-1688528 GCA_009823505.1 Rhizomys pruinosus
AACTGACGAGTGGATAGAGAAAAAATATGGTACCCGTCTTTATTCAATGGAGTACTATACAGCAGTAAAGAGGGACCACATCATGAAATTGCAGGTAAATGGATGGAGCTGGAAGATCATTCATGTTAATGAAAAGTACCACCGTCCCAGTGAAAAAACAACGACTAAATGGTCCCTCATATGTCGGAGGCTAGTATCAACAAACACAGCGTTAAATATTTCTCATGGGAGAGGGAGGCATAGTAAAAGACCAGAAAAGTACTGTTCATCAGAAAATGGACTGAAATGGTGAATGGAAAAGGGGGGATGGTGGAAAGGGAACACGGGTGTATATTCGCTTAATGCATATATAATTGACAAGAGTTCAACAAGTACCCGTTTTGCCTAGACACTTTCTAAGGGACACATGGTGTTTTAGGACCTTAGTAAAAGTAAACATGTGTATATTAAAAAACATTGGTTTACAGAATCTGATAAAACTGGTAATGCATCTGAATTAAAGGGAGATATAATTCGCTGTTGCCCAACATTGGTCTTACATAAAAAATCTGTAGAGGCAAGAACTTGGTGATTGGACACCATAAATGTTCTCTTATAATTTTCTCTGTTGTACGCTATCCACCCTTGTAGCATCTCTTATGATGATTTAACTTAAGAAGTTAAGTTTCTTCCCAAGTTAATCATATAATAGTCACCCAAAACTCACTGGGTGAATTTGCTGAAATCTATGCCTTGACTCCACCTATAGTCATGTATAATCCAACCTCTTCTTCGGAAGACTCATACGCTAAAAAAAGGGTGGGGGGACTACAGAATAGACATGGAAACCTTTCTCAACCCCTGCAACTTCAATAATGTTTAAAAATAAACTATGGGAAAAGTTTTGTTGTTCCAACAGGACAACACGTCACCAATCTTAACGGCTGAGAACGAAAAGATACAGTTTTGCATTGAGTAGGATTTACCAAAAAGAGACAACGGAAATGCTGACCCGTCTTGACACAACATTCAAAGGAAGAAAAGCTCAGATTGCCATAAACATCGAACCCCTCGTGGATCCTACAGGTAACAACTAGTTATACTGCGTCCTAATGAAACTTACTTCTAGGTGCAGCAAAGGTTTTGCTATGAGAGACTTCCCTGCCTTCCCACCCATAGAACAAAAATAAAATAAAAAAAAAAAAAAAAAAAAAAAAAAAAATTGGAGACAACTATTGTAGAGGTGATATCTTATAAAACCGGTAACACCACCTTCTTTAATTGTCCACTCGACATGGGAAACGTGTGGAAGGGATACTCTCTGTTCAGACAATATAAATACTAAATCTAGGCTATCTACTTCAGGAAAAAATCATAATAATACACGGTCTGGACATCAGCAATGGATTGTTTTCCCAGTGATGTTGGCCAGGGGGATCCAAGCCCCACAAAAAGGTAAAGGCCTCTTGCCTTCTAAGTTGGGATACCTACACGAGGAGAGGCAATAAGACCTGCTGCGGAAGACCTGACGTTAACACGAGAGGGATGTATTGAGACCACACACATTGCCAAAAGTGTACAGATGGCTTCTGGAAAGCCAGAGAGTGTTACCATACAGGCCACTAAACCAATAAACAAATATGGGTCTCCCTGAGTCAAGCAGCCTCCACCGTCAGCACCAGTCTACACCTCACTGCCTGGAAATACTGTGCAAGCAGAGGCAGCCATATGCCTGTTTATACTCAAATCTATTGGCTATATTGGCTCTCCCTTGGAGAAATAACCCAATGGCTGATGCCACAAGCTCTAAATCCTCTAGTGGTTAGATTTATAAGCACACAGTAAGACCCTGTCATAATTTACAGGGGGGAAAATTGTTACATCAGTGGATTCACTTTTAACATATCCCAAACAGTGTTTATGCTTTAAAGTACCCTTACCTAAACTATTTCGTGCTGCATAAATACCTATATATCTAATTGCTTGTGCTCTTCATTAGAGGATCGAAGTTATTCCTGGACAAAACTGTCAGCCCATGAAAGCGGAAACAGCCAGAACTAATGACCAGATGTCTTTAGAGTCAAAACGACATCCGAGAAAGTGACTGTTTACTCTCTCATCCACCTGTGCCCTTTCTAAGCCTAGGGAAAACCTGCGGAACGAGGGGCATGGTAGAATGTAAGGGCTGCGATTGGGGGAATGGTGAAACTACAGCAATTGTAGTCTGGACAACTCATTTGCTAACTTGATTTGAACAAACAACCTGTCAACCCCCACTGAGCCATTGTGGGGTGTAGGTGTTTGGCACAACGGCGCCTGCAGTTTTATAGGGGGTTTGCATGAAGGGTGCTTGTTTCATGATATTACTTATAGCTAAAAATGAAAAAAAAAAAAGACTGATGAGATAGACGCAGGACAGTTATCCAGAATGCACATCTTGGGATGGGGTGGGGGTGGGGGAGGAGGGATAATAAGCCTGAACTGAATTGAAAAAATGTATGAATGCCACAAAGCATCAATAAAAATTTAATAAAAAAAAAAAAAAAAAATTAATTAAAAAAAAAAAAAAAGAAATACAATGTGTAAAGACAATGATGATAGATTTACTTTATCACCACAAATTCTTTGAACAATTTTGTAAGATTAAAGTATACAAGGTTTAGATGTAGTGGATTACAGGATTTCAGAAATTTTCCCATGGCTCCTCAGCACATAAATAGTAAGTAAACTTGAAATCAGATCATGTCAACTTTAAAAGTTCTGCGCATTTTATCCTATCATACCCCTGGTTTTGCAGTTCTACTTCCAGCTTTCTCCCTACTAATAGACTTTAACTTTCATGAAATAGTTTATGACATGATTTTGCAGTCCATAAAAAATCACAAAGGAATATGCCAGGTTTTGAGGATGAAAACATTTTTGGATTAGAAAATTGATTTATGAACTAATCAAAAGAGTATAAATATGGAGCATGGTAAGGTTAGTTTGAAAATTGTCCTCCTTTGACAGAAATCCTGAAAGTTATTGAAGAACATAAGCTAATAACGTACAGAAACATACCAAATTCCCCATATATTTCCACAGTTTCACCTGAATGACTTTTATAAGTTGGATCAACAGAATTCTCTGAAGGTTTTACATTAATTTGATTTAAATATTTCAATTATAATGAATATATTGATTTAGTTTGGCATATAAAAAGCCTCCAAGGCAAGAATCTGGACAAAGTTACAAAGATACTATGGAGTGGTAGAAAGTGGGAGAAAATATCACTGAATTTGAAAATGTCCCGTGTTAGCCATGTCCAAGAACTGCTTGAATTTCTTTTATCTCCTGTATAGAATAAGAGATTCCGACCATATGCTCATCAATATACTTCCTAGTTTTTTTTCCACTGTTGTAACTACTTCTAGTTCGCACTTTTTGCAGGGTAAATAAAAAGTCTGGGGCTGGGAACATGGCTCAGTGACTGCAGTACTGGCCTTACAACCTTAGAATCTAAGTTCAAATTCTCAGAACTCAAGTTAAGCATGACTCAAAGCACTCTTTTATAATTCCAGTGCTCCTAGAATGAGAGGAAGACCAGAGCTCACAGGCCAGCTAGGCTTGCATATACACTGTATAACAAACAACAACAAACATCTGCCTCAAAACAAGGTAGAGAACCAACACCCAAGGTTTTCTTTTGAACTCCACATGTGCTCCATGACATGAATATGCCAGCATACATCATAGACAGACATTTCAAGTAAATACATCAATTAATTAATCAGTTTAAAAAGAAACCTTTCACAATGATGCAGAAACAACTTATGCTTTCTTCTGCAGGATCTCCAAAAATAATATTGCTTGTCTTTCCTAGTCCTTCCTACACTTCACACATATTGGAACCACTTATTGGGATTAATTGCATATAACCATTCCCAATAAACAATTTAGCAGCAAATATACAGCCTGACTAGGGACAGAAATTTTTCCTTAAGTCGAGTAAAACTTAGAAAATTGAAGAAAGAAAAGTGTGCAAATCAAACAAAACAAAGGAAGACAAGCCTTCTGGGCTCAATTAGACACATGTATAAATAATAGTTCCTATTCATAGTTGTAAGAGTTTTGAGTTGGGAGGCAGGCCACTGATGTCTATATTTTAGGAAGCAGGCCACTAATGTCTAAAAGCTGGATATGTTTTATTAGTGAGAAAATGTCATAATAGTTTACGGTATTTCTTTCATAGGCTAATAACAGGAATTCTCTGTTCTGACAGTCACTATCCAAAGTTATCGGGTCAGCCTCTTTATATAATTCCCTCCCAATATATTCCATTAAGGCCTCCTGACTTCATTTACTAATTAAACTTAAAAGTATGAGAATCAGAATCTTACTTATCAGAAATTGGGCTCAAATTCTACTTCTGTTCTACAACTGGCTGTGTGGCATTGAAAAAGTATGTCGCAGAAGGGATGTGAGCAGTAGCTAGGCAGCCCCTCAGGAAGACAGAAAAGGTGGCATGGGTACAAGTACCCAAGCAATAACATACCCCTCTTGCATGATCACTGTGGGTGGAGTCTTCCAGCTGAGCAGCAGCAGTGGGACACAGAGGGGACCTGATGGTGGAGAGCTGAGGAGCAGCTAGGTGGCCCATCAGGAATCTAGTCCACTGTAGGAATGAAACTTTGCCTGGCTCAAGGCAGGACCTATAAACCCTGTTATCTGATATCTCTGTCAGTTATCTGTAGCTCCGGAAAGTTCAGGATATTACAGTGTTTTATTGCCTCACCTATCTCTGCAAAGTTCCAGAACCAGATGGCCCCTTCCCTTGAGGTATTGAGCAAAATGTTGCATCTCAGTTTGCCAGTAGCACAAACACGAGCTCTGCAGCCCTCCAGTAGGAGCCAAGGTGGTTTGCCCTTCCCTTCCACTTGCCCCCCACTTCCTTGCCTAGAGCACAGTAACTTTTGATATATAAGCACACTGCTGGCATGAATAAAGAGAGAGAGTTTTATCTCCCCAGGCTTTGTCTTAGTACATGTTTGTCCATTCCATCAGGTAAATCCCTCACAGTCCCCTCTCCCCTCCTTGCCGGAGCTAAGCCTACAGACTGTCGACCTGCAGGCAGGAGACAGCCTTGAAGCTCGCAGATTGCCAGGCCAGGTTCAAGAGAGGGAAGAAGATTGTGTGGATAGCAGCCATGCTCATGACTAAAGGACTATCAGATGATTATTCAACTCTGACAGGCCAGGTGTCTTGGGTTCAAGTACACAGGCAAAACCACACCCCTCTTGCATGATCAGCCTGGGCAGAGTCTCCCAGCCAGCACAGAGCAGCAGGGCACAGAGGGGACCTGTGTTTAGAGAGGTGAGTAGTGGCTAGGTGGGCCAAGGGAGGAAACCCAACCCCCCCACCCCTTGTGCTGAGATGCGGGTGTCCCAGTGGGATTAGAGGTAGTGAGTCCAAGGCACAAGGAAGTATAAGAGACAGAAGCCTTCTACAACTCCAGTCCCAGCACACCAGGTTTCACAGCCAACTTAGAGGTACTAGCCAGAAGGAAACGGAATGAGCATAGTGGTCAGTGATGAACCGACCTTGTTATCACCTAGACAAATTCTAAAAAACATTCAGAACAGAAAGGGAAGGGTAAGATAGACCTTCCAGTATATAACCAAAAGTGAAAACCTGAATTCTAGAAGAGCTAGCCCTCCATGAGCAGGAAAAGACAAAGAAATCACCTGAAGGAAACAAACAAAGCAAGCCTCCAAAGCAACAAAGAAAAAGTTGAGATTCGCATCAGAATACAAACAATAAAACAAACCCACATGCCAAAAACATAATGAAAAAACAAAATGGGAAAAACTCAAAATAAATCCACACCAAACTCTACCAGTCCTATAAAAGATTCCTACAGTGAGATTTCCCTAGAAACAACCCAGGACACATGTATTAGGAGAACAATCTTAGACACACTCAAAGAAATCAAGGTATGGAACAAATCAAAGAACTAAAGGGAGAGAATGACAAACTCAGAAAGGAACTAGAGTGAAAGAATGACAAACTCAGGAAGGAACTAGAGGGAGAGAATGACAAACTTTGGAAGGAAGTGGAAATGTGGAAGAGATGCCAGGCTGAAATGAAAAAGGAAACAGACCAGGGGAACAAAGAGCTACAAGAAGAGAATAACAAGCTCCAAAAGGAAATGGAAATACTAAAGAAACCACAGGATGAAATGAAAAAGGAAATTGAACACTCAAAAAATCAACAGAGAAGAATGGGAGAAAGCCTCAGCAACAGACTGGAGGAAGTAAAAAACAGAATATCAACACTGGAAGATAAAGTGTTAGAACTAGAATGTTCAACAAAAGAATATGAAACATAAAAAAGTAAAAAAAAAAAAAAAAACCACAAGAGTGGAACAATCAGGAAATGTGGGACACTATGAAAAGACCAAACCTCCCCATAATAGGGATAGAGAAAGGAGAAGAATCTCAAGACAATGGTATTGATCAAATCTTTAACAGAATAATAGAAGAAAATTTCTTCAAACTGAAAAAAGATAAACCCATACAAATACAAGAAGCACATAGAACACGAAATAAATAAGAACAGTAAAGAAACTCCCCATGCTATATCATAGTTAAAACTCTAGATGCCCAAAACAAAGACAAAATAATGAAAGTAACAAGAGAAAAACAACAAATTACTTATAAGGGGAAACCCATAAGAATTACAGCAGACTTTTCAATCCAAACTATGAAAGCCAGAATACCATAGACCAAAGGAATTCCAGTACTAAAGAGAATATATGCTAACCCAGATTACTATACACAGCAAAAATGTTGATCATAGTTGAAGGAGAAAGAAAAATCTTCCATGATATAAACAAGATGAAAGAATACATGTCCAGGAAACCATCCCTTCAGAAAATACTGGAAGTAATTAAAAGGACAGAAGAAAGGATCTAGTATCCCCAAACAGTGAGAGAGAGAAACTAATAAAAGTATAACTAAGAAAATGCAAATCTAGATCAAGAATGCAAACAGAAAATAGAATGAAAAGAAGCAACACACATCTCTCAATAATAACCTTATATATTAATGTACTAAATTCTCCAATCAAAAGACATACACTGGGAGAATGGATTAGAAAGCAGAATTCTTCTATATGCTGTCTACTAGAAACACATCTCATCCTCAAGGATAGGCACCAACTTAAACTGAAAGGATGGAAAAAATATTCCAAGCAAATGGAACCAAGAAGCAAGCAGGAGTTGCTATTTTAATATCAGAGAAAACAGACCTCAAATTAAAACTAATCAGAAGAGACAAATAGGGCCATTATGTCCTTATCAAATGAAAAATTAACCATGAAGATCTCACAATCATAAATATGCATGCACCAAACTCTGGTGCACACAACTTTATAAACACAATCCTGCAAGACATAAAGGCACAGATTAATCCCAACCCACTAATATTGGGGGAATTCAATACCCCACTGAGCCCTTTAGATAGGTCAACTGGACAAAGAATAAACAGAGAGACATCTGAACTGATCAATACAATACACCAAATTGACCTCACAGACATCTACCAAATAGTCCACTCAAATACCAGAAAATATACTTTCTTATCAGCACCACACAGAACCTTCTCCAAATTCAACCACATACTGGGACATAGAATAAACCTCAACAAATACAAAGGGATTGAAATAATTTCATTCATTCTATTAGACCATAGTGCAATAAAGCTCAATATCAACATCAGGATAAGCTTTTCTACCTACAAGAACACATGGAGACTAAACAACACTCTCCTGAATAATGAATGAGCCAAGAAAGAAACAAATAAAGAAATAAAAGCATTCCTGGAACTAAACAAAAATGACACTACAACACAACACAACAAAACCTGTGTGATACTTTAAAAGTAGCCCTAAGAGGGAAATTTATGCTCCTGGGTGCTACATTAAAAAAATAAAACAGAAAGAGTGCAAATAAACTATCTAACACTGCAGCAAGAAACACTTGAGAGACAACAACAAATGAAACCTAAACTCAGCAGACAGGAAGAAATAACAAAAATCAGAGGAGAAATTAATGAAATAGAAACAAACAAAACAATAGAAAGAATCAATGAATTCAAAAGATGGCTCTTTGAAAGGGTAAACAAGATAGACAGACCTCGAGCCCAGTTAACCAAAATAAAGAAAGAGCAACTCTAAATCAATAGAATTTGTGATGAAAGGGGAAACATCACAACACACAATGAAAAGATCCAGACAATCATACAGGAATACTTCAAAAACCTATACTCTACTAAATTTGGAATCCTAAGAGAAATGGATAAATATTTGAAATCGTGGGAATCAACAAAGCTTAACCAAGAAGAGATTGACAGTTTAAACAGACCCATAACATTTGAGGAAATTGAAGATGTAATAAAAAGCCTCCCAACTAAAAAAGTTCAGGCCCAGATGTTTACAAGACAGAATTTTATAAAACATTTAAAGAAGAATTTCGCCATTAATTCTCAAAATGTTCAGAAGGATACAAACAGGGAAATCTCACAAATTCCTTCTATGAAGCCACCATCACTCTAATACCAAAACCAGGCAAAGATACAACCAAAAAAAAGAAAATTGTAGACCCATCTCATTAATGAGCACAGATGCAAAAAGTCTCAACAAAATACTTGCAAACCACATACAGACCCATATCAAAAAGTTCATCCACCATGACCAAGTTGGATTCATACCAGAAATGCAGAGATGGTTCAACATATGTAAATCAATAAATATCATAAAACACATAAATGGACTGAAAACCAAAAACCATACAATCATCTCCATCAATGCAGAAAAGGCCTTTGGCAAAATCCAGCATCCCTTCATGCTTAAAGTCCTAGAGGAAATTGGACCTGAGGGAATATTCCACAATGTAATCAAAGCCATATACAAGAAACCCACAGCGAACATCACCTTAAATGGAGAAAAGTTAGAAGCATTCCCCTTAAAGGTAGTAACAAGGCAAGGCTGCCCACTATCACCATTCTTCTTCAATATATTGCTTGAAACACTTGCTAAGACAATAAGAAAGTGAAATTAAAGAAGTGCTATTTGGAAAAGAGTAAGTCAAGCTATCCCTTTTTGCAGAAGATATGATAGTTTACCTAAGGGATGCTAAAAACTCCATCAGAAACTCCTAGAAATGATTAAGACTTTCAGGAAAGTGGTGGGATACAAAGTTAACTTACAAAAATCAGTAGCCTTTCTTTACACTAACAACAAGCAACTGAAGAAGGAATACAAGGAGACCTTCCCACTCAGAATGAAAAATAATAAAATACCTAGGAACAAACCTAACCAAAGACACCAAAGATCTCTACAACAGAAATCTTAAAATCCTGAAAGAAACTGATGAAGACGTCAGAAGATGGAAAAATATCCCATGCTCATGGATTGGAGAAAAACAATATACTAAAAATGTCTAATCCACCCAAATTAATATACAGATTTAATGCAATCCCAATTAAAATACCAATACGTTTCTTCACATACTTGGAAAAAAATCCTTACATTCATAGGGAAAAACAAAATACCCCAAATAGCCAAAGCAGCCCTGAGTGAAAAGAGCAATACAGGGGGATCACTATACCAGACTTCAAACTATATTACAGGGCTATAGTCATAAAAACAGCCTTGTACAGGCACAAAAACAGACCAGTAGACCAATGAAAGAAAATTAAAGATCCAAACTTGAGCTCATACAGTTTCGGCCACCTCATATTTGACAAAGGGGCCAAGAAGACCCAATAGAGGAAACACAGCATATTCATCAAATGGTGTTGTCAAAACTGGATCACCACTTGTAGAAGGATACAACTGAACCTCTACCTCTTGTCTTGAACAAAAATCAACTCCAAAATGTACCCAAAATGTACCAAAGACCTCAGCTTGAAACCCAAAACTCTGAAGGTGATAGAAAAAAACGTTGGCAGCAACCTACAAGACATAGGCATAGAAGACTTCCTAAATAAGACAGCAGCTACACAAGAAGTGAGGCTGACAAGTGGGATCTCGTTAAACTCAAAAGCTTCTGTACAAAAAAAGAAACAATCAGTGAAGTGAAGAGAAAACCTACAGTGTGGGAGAAAACCTTCACCAGTGATACATCTGACAGAACATTAACATCCATAATATATAAAATACTCAAAAACCAAAGGATCAAGAAAAAAAATGACACTATCAAAAGATGGAGTAAAGAGCTGAACAGAGACATCACAAATGAGGAAATAAATATGGCTGAGAAACATCTATAAACAACATTCAACATCGCTAATAATTAAGGAAATGTAAATTAAAACCACTTTAAGATATCATCTCACACCCATAAGTTGGATTCATACCAGAGATGCAGGGATGATTCAACAGATGCAAATCAATAAATATCATAAAACACACAAATGGACTTAAAGACAAAAACCACACAGTCATCTCAATTGATGCAGAAAAAGCTTTTGAAAAAATCCAGCATCCCTTCATGCTTAAAGTCTTAGAGGGAATTGGACTGGAGGGATCATTCCTCAATGTAATCAAAGCCATATACAGGAAACCCACAACATCATCCTAAATGGAGAAAAGTTGGGAGCATTCCCCCTTAAAGACAGGAACACGACAAGGCTGTCCACTATTGCCACTCCTCTTCAATATATGTGCTTGAAATGCTCGCTAGGGCAATAAGGCAAAAAAGTGAAATTAAAGGAATACTAATTGGAAAAGAGGAAGTAAAACTATCCCTTTTTGCAGATGATATGATAGTTTACCTAAGGGATGTTAAAAACTCCACCAGAAAATTCTAAGAAGTGATCAAAAGTTTCAGTAAAATGGCAGGATACAAAATAAACCTAGAAAAATCAGTAGCCTTCCTTTATATCAACAATAAGCAACTGGAGAAGGAATATAAGGAGACAATAGCCTAAAAAAAATACCTAGGAATAAACCTAACCAAAGACACCAAAGACCTCTACAACAAAAATCTTAAAACCCTGAAGGAGATTGAAAATGACATCAAAAGATGGAAAGACCTCCCATGCTCATGGATTAGAAAAATTGATATAGTAAAAATGTTCATTCTACCCAAATTAATATACAGATTCAATGCAATCCCAATCGAAATCCCCATGACCTTTTCACAGACTTAGAAAAAAAATCCTTAAATTCATATGGAAAAACAAAAGACCCCAAATAGCTAAAGCAACCCTGAGCAAAAAGGGCAATACTAGGGGGATTACATTACCAGACGTCAAGCTATATTACAGGGCTATAGTCATAAAGACAGCCTGGTACTGGCAAAAAAAAAAAAAAAAAAAAAAAAAAAACCCGAAACCATTGACCATTGAACCCCAAAATCAAAGATCCAAACTTGAGCTCATATAACTTCAGCCACCTCATATTTGACAAAGGGTCAAAAAAGCTCAATGGAGGAAAAGATTAGCATTCTTCAGCAAATGTGTTGGCAAAACTGGATCACCATTTGTAGAAGACAAAATTTAAACCCCTACCTCTCACCTGTAATCATCCAAAAAAATCAACTCCAAGTGATCAAGATCTCCCAGTGTGAAGCCTATAAACCGAAGGTTTAGATAAAAGAAAAAGGTTGGCAACAACCTACCAAGACGAAATAGGTGTAGGCAGGGAGACTTTCTTTTTTGTTGGTTTTTTTGTTTTTTTTGATTTAATAAAGTTTAGTATGGGATTGATAGTTTGTGGGATTCTTACATTTTTCCAATAGTATCAGGCTATTTCCTTTCCTCCCCCACCCCCCACCCCATCCAGGATCTTGCATTATGAAACCATGGAACCATGTTCTGCATCTTTACTCTCAGTTTTTTTTTTTTTTTCATTTTTAGCAGTTATAAGTGGATAATCTGATGAGTAAAAGCATCCTTATATGCAAATCTATCTGCATGGCTGTTGTGCCCAGACAACTACAGCCCCACCATCCAGTGGGGGGCGTGACAGGTTGTTTGTTCAATCAAGTTGATCAAATGAGTGTCCAGACCTACATTGCTGTAGTTTCACCATTTCACCCCCAATCCCAGCCCTTACATTCTACCACGCCCCCTCTTCGCAGGTTGTTCCCTAGGCTTAGAAAAGGGCACAGGTGAACGAGAGGTAAAACAGCTCCTACTCTCTCTGGAGCTTGTATTTTGGACTTGGTCAATTCTGGCTTGTTTCCTTTCATTGGGGCTGACAGTTTGTTCAGGAAAACCTTTCGGATCCTACTAATGAAGAACACAGCAATTAGAGTATATAGGTATTTAAGCAGGACTAATGGTTATGGTAGGTTACTTTAGCATAGACACATGTTGGATATGTTAATCCATGACATACAATTTTCCCCCCCTGTTAAATATGACAGGGTCTTTACTGTGGGCTTATAACATCATAACCTGTAGAGGATGTAAGCTTGTGCATTAAGCCATGGGTTATTTCCTCCAAGGGAGAGCCAATAGCCAATTAGATTTGGGATATACAGGCACATGGCTCGCCTCTGCTGCACAGTATTTCCCAGGCAGCTTGAAGTGTAGCTGGTGTGGACGGTGGAGTCTTGCTTGACTCAGGGAGACCATATTTGCTTTATTGGTTTAGTGCTTTTTGGTAAACACTCTTCTTTGTGCATCCAGAGGCCATTCTGTACACTTGCATGTGTGGCTCAATACATCCCTCCCATGTTTACGTCAGGTCTTCGGCAGCAGGGGTCCTTAATTGCCTCTCCTCCTGTAGGTATCCCAACTTAGAGGCAAGGAGCCCTTACCTTTGTTGGGGCCTTAGATCCCCTTGGCCAACATCCCCCTGGTTAGAACAATCCATTGTTGATTGTCAGAGCTCCTGTATTAATATATTTTGCAACCCTGAGTGCATAGCCCAGGACTTTAGTATTATATTTGGTTCTGAACAGGGAGTAGTCCCTTCCACAGTTACCTATGTCTAGTAGTCAATTAAAGGAAAGCAGTTTTACCGGTTTATAAGAGATCACCTCTAAAATAGTTGTCTCCAATTTAACAGTTTTGGGGAGCACCTCATCTTTGTCATATTTCTCCTTGTTCTAATGGGTGGAAGGCAAGGAAGTCTCTCATATCAGAACCTTTGTGGCACCTAGAATGTAAGTTTAATTAGGACTCATTATAAATAGTTTTTACATGTAGGATCCACAGAGGGGTTCGATGTATTGGCAATCTGAGGCTTCTTCCTTTGAAATGTTCAAACGGGTCAGCCTTTCCGTTGCCACTTTTTGGTGCCTCCTACTTCAATGCAAATCTGTATCTTCTTTCTCAGCCGTTAAGTTTGGTGACGTTTTGTCCTGTAGGAACAAACAAATCTTTCCCATAGTTAGTTTTAAATGATTTGAACTGCAGGGGTTTGATGAAAAGGTTTCAGTCTTTCTGTATCCCCCCCCCTTTTTTTAGCGTATGAGGTCTCAGAAGATAGTTGTATTATACATGACTTTTAGGGTGGAGTTCAAAGGCATGATTCAATTCAATTCACCCATGTTGTTTTGGGTGACTATATATGATTAACTTGGGAAGCAAACTTAATTTTTACATTAAATCATCTTAAAAAGAATGCTACAAGGTGATACTGTACAACAGAGAAATTATAGAGAACATTTGTATGTGTCAATCCCAAAGTTCTTGCTCTACAGATTTTATGTAAAGCAAATGTGGGCAACAGCGAATTATATCTCCATTTAATTCAGATGCATTACCATTTTTATGGAGGAGACTTTCTAAACTAGACAGCAGCTGCATGGGAAGTAAGGTCAACAGTTGACAAGTGAGACCTCATAAAACTCAAAAGTTTCTGTACAGCGAAAGAAACAATCAAGTAGGTGAAGAGAAAACCCACAGAGTGGGAAGAAATCTTTACCAGTGACACATCTGACAGAGCATTAACGTCAAGAATATATAAACTACTCAAAAAACAAAGAAGTAAGAAGACAAATGACCTACTCAAAAGATGGAGTAAAGAACTGAACAGAGTCTTCACCAGTGAGGAATTAAAGATGGCTGAGAAACATCTTAAAAAGTGTTCATCATCATTAATAATTAAGGAAATGCAAATTAAAACCACACTCAGATATCATCTCACTCCAGTGCAGCTAGCTAAAATCAAGAAAACAAAAGACAACAGATGCTGGAGGGGTTGTGGGGAAAGGGGAACACGCATCCACTGTTGGTGGGAATGTAAACATGTACAACCACTATGGAAAGCAGTGGGGAGAATACTTAAAAGACTTGGAATGAGCTTACCCTATGACCCAATCATACCACTCCTGGGTATATACCCCAAAGACTCATCCTATAGCAAACATATATGCACATCCAGGTTTATTGCAGCTCTCTTCACAATAGTGAAGAGCTGGGACCAACCCATATGCCCCTCAACAGATGAGCGGATGACAAAAATGTGGTACATCCATACAATGGAGTATTATTCAGCGGTAAAGGATGGCATTATGAACTTTGCAGGTAAATGGATGGAGCTCGAAGCCATTATGCTGAGTGAGGTGACACAGTCCCAGAAAGACAGAGAATGGTTTCCTTCATTTGTGTATGCTAACACAAAATCTCCCAGATGAAAGGCAAGCAGAATGACAGTATGGTTATATTTCTGGTTTATCTGACAGCAACTATGTTGTCATAATATGAATCCCTCAATAGGCTCTATAATACACCCACCAATTATTTTCAGACTCTGTAATTACTGTATATGAGTGGAGAGTATTATCCATATTTTAAATTAACATGAAATTAACCGAGGAAAATGTGAATTCCTAAGCATAAAAAAGACTGAGAGAAAGATGCAGGACAGTTATGATAGAGTAAATGACTGGGATGGATTGGGGTGGGGTGGGGGGAAGTGATAGGGGAATATGCCTGAACAGAAATGAAAAATGATGTATGAAATTCATAAAACATCAATAAAAAAAGAACAAGAAAACAAATGATACCAAATGCTTGAGAGGTTGTGGGGAAAGGGGACCACTCACCCACTGCCGGTGGGAATGTAAACTCATACAACCACTATGGAAAGCAGTATGGAGAACCCTGAAAAGACTCAGAATAAGTTTACCCAGCTATACATGCCACTCCTGGATATATACCCACAAGACTCATCCTACCACAGATATACATGCACAGCCATGTCCATTGCAGCCCTCTTCACAATAGTGAAGAACTGGAACCAACCTAAATGCCCCTCAACCAATGAGTGGATAGAGAAAACGTGGTACATCTACACAATGGAGTTCTATGCAGCTGGAAAGAAAGATGACGTCATGGCTTTTGCAGGTAAATGGAGGGAACTAGAAGATATGCTAAGTGAAGTAACACTGTTCTGGAAAAGAAAAGGACAAATTGTATAACTCATTTGTAGATGCTAGCCTCAAGCACTGAGTTGTAAGGCAAATGAGTAACATCAATGTTATATATCCCCTTCCCTGAAAGCAACTGTGCTCTTATAATGTAAATCTTTTAACAGGCTCTAGAATTAACCCAACACATATTTTGAGACTGTGTAACCTTGGTATAAGGGTGTAGGATATGTAGGCATCTTTTAGAGTAATATAAATTTATAAAGGAAAAATGTGAATCCTGAAATATTATATGGAAATGACAAGCAGTGTGTGTACAGATGACATAATTTTAGTGTAGGATATATATATATGTGTGTGTGTGTGTGTGTGTGTGTGTGTGTGTGTATGTACGCTTATGTTGAAGCAATACAGATTGGAGAGAACTACATCAGCAGAGGAACTGGGACAGGGAACCAACTGAAGCAGTAAAGTTCCCCTAAGGACAATAATCCTCTGCTTTTTAAAACTTTGAAAAGAATAAAAAAAAAAAAGATACAGGGCAGGAATATAAGGGTGCATGGACTTGTGTGGGGTGGGGGGCATGGATGGGGAGATGAGTCTAGACTAGAATGAGAAATGATGTATGAAATGCACAAAACTTCAATAAAATTGGAAAAGAGTACATAATATTGCTGGTTCTTTTCTTTGCCAACAAAATATTAAAACCAACTTTACCTAACATTTGTAAAGTAGGAATTGAATGAAAGAATAAAATTATAAAGATAGCTATCATTTATTATGAAACAATTATGGGCCATGATTTATGTTCCTTTCATTGTATAACATTTAGGGAGTTGCACTCTTATTCATAGAGTATACAAAAGTGTTTGACTACAGTTGCTACTAGTTTACGCAAACATTCATCAAGTGATGAGCATCCCAATAGTAATCTGTATGTACACAAAAGAAGTCAGAGACAGAGCCCATGTAACCATCCTGTTGAATAGGCTTTTTTATTCAATATCTAGCAGACCTACCAGAAAATGTTCATATCTTCATATTATTTCTTACAGTATAAAATATCTAATATACATATTGGGAGAATTTAAAAGACAATACTGACTCACTTTCCCTACATTATGGAACCAAGAATAGGTCCCATTTTATTTGCAATATGGTCTTAAGTAAATTCTATAATTTCTTATGTCTGAGTTTCTCTTCAGGCCTACGGTAAAGATCAGAAGTGATGTCTGTGAAGTGACAAATATGGTTCCAAAGTTGTCTAATAGTAGTTATTTTTATCATACAACAAATTATATTCTTCTAGGTCTAAAAGATTCAAATGTCAGCTAAATGTTGGAAATTGCCCCACATATCAGCAAAATACAGGGAGAAAGAACATCATGCTTGATATTTAGCAGTTTGATGAGCTTTGAAAAAATCATGATGAATGGCTTTTACACACTGTCATGATTCTGGGGATGATCAGTAACATAGGGCCAAGGAGCTGCGGTTTGCATTGATCTCCTATACCAATCATCAGTTTTCCCACATAATTTAGTACTTTATTGCATCTAGCCCTATATACCATGCAAAAAACCCCTAAAATTTATATATCCAGCCCCCGTGTTTCTCTGAATGCCGGACTCATATATCCAACTGTCTACTCAACATGCTCTAGAAAGTACCTAATATGTATCTTTAAAAATCAGCTGAAACAGAACTTTCAAAACTCCCCACAAAATTCTGAATTCTTTTAATCTTCCCCATTTCAGTAAATAGCACTACTGTCTCTCTGATTACTAAAACCAAAAACCTATGAATCATCATGAGAAAATAATCATTTTTATCTCAAAAGAGTGTTTTTCATCTGTAATTTTTGTAACTCTATTATCATGATTTCAGTTCAAGTCACTATCATTATATGTCATTCTTTCTGAAATATTTCATTCACTCTTCACCCAGAGGGCTTTTTCATAAGATACAAAGTCCAACATGAAAGTTGTGTTTCAAGTAGACGGTTTCCCAAATTCAGTCTGCTACTTTTGTGTGTTTCTATTTATGTGTGTGTGTGTGTATGTGTGTGTGTATGTTTGTGTGTGTGTGTTTGTTTTGCCAGGGGTAGACCACAAAGCCCTACGTGTGTTAGGCAAGCATTCAAGCACTGAGCTTCATCCCTAGCTTTCTTTCTTCTTATTTATTTTTCTGGTAATTTTGAGACAGGGTCTCCCTTTAGTCCCAGCTATCCTGGAGCTCATTCTGTAGACCAGGCTGGCCTTGACCTCACAGAGATCCACCTGTCTCTGCCTCCCAAGTGCTAAGATTAAAGACATGTGCCACCAAGCCCGGCTCTTTCTTATTATTAATTGAACTATGTAATTATACCTTTATTTATATCTCTAACTATTTAACAAATATCCTTTCATTGTGTTTCCAGCTCAACCAGGGAGATATTTTTGTTCATCTATACTCAGCAAGCATAATAAGTATTTAATAATATTCAGATCCTCACAACTCATGTAAAAGCCCTGTAGGTGGAGTGCTTGCCTATAATCCCCAAAACTCTGAAGGCAAAGACAAGAGATTCCTGGGGAAACTGGCTTGTGAGAACACCAAGAATGCATGAGTTCTGAGTTTGCCCAAGAGATTCTGCCCCAAGAAATAAAGTGAACAGAGATCTAGGTTGTTGCTGGGCATCAATTCTGAGGTTCAGCATGGATGCCCATATGTGTGTGTATCTCTGTATATGCATCTACACATATACAAACATGTAACACATATGCATGGACACAATGCAAACACATTAAATATTAAATATACTACTTTGATAATCACAACATTAGATGAAAAATATATATTCACTTGTCCTAATGTGCTTTTCACTTTGAACCTTATGTGTGAGTCAGCAGCTAAATTAAATAGGTTCATAAATGTGCACGGCTGATGCCACAAGCTTACATCCTCTAATGGTTAGGAGATGTTATAAACCACACGAAGACCGTGTCATACTTAACAGAAGAAAATGTAATTCATGGATTAACATACTTTCCAAACATCTGTGTCTATACCAAAGTAACCTACCATAAAAATTAGTAATGTTTAAATACCTATGTATCTAATTGCGTGTGCTTCATTAGTAGGATCAAAAGGCTATATATTATACTGTTTAAATACCTATATATCTAATTGCATGTGCTTCATTAGTAGGATTGAAAGGTTATGCCTGGACAAGCTGGCAGCCCATGAAAGAAAACAGCCAGAATTGAATAGAGACCAAGACAACAGCTCCAGAGAAAGTAGACTGTTTTGCTTCTCATCCACCTGTGCCCTTTTTCTAAGCCTAGGGAACAATCTGCGGAAGAGGGGGCGTGGTAGAATGTAAGGGCTGCGATTGGGGTGAATGGTGAAACTACAGCAATATAGACTGGACACTCATTTGATCAACTTGATTGAACATACAAGCCCCCCCTGCTGGATGGTGGGACCCATGAGCTGTGTGGGTTTGGGCACAACTGCTTGCAAATTGGTTTTACATGAAGGATGCTTGTACTCACAAATTATCACTTATTGTTAAAAAAAATGAAAACAAAACAAAACAAAAAAGCAGAGAAAGATGCAGAAAAGTTACAGCAGAATGCATGATCTGGGATGGGTAGGGGTGGGGTGGGGGGAAGGGAAGGGGATATATGCCTGAACTGAATTGGAAAATGATGTATGAAATACACAAAGTATCAATAAAAAAATAGGTTCATAAAAGTAATTTTCTCATATAGAATATAAGATAAGAGCAAATGATTGGTTTTAGGAGCAAGAGGATCTAGGTCATTAAAATGTAATGCTAAATGTCTTTTTATTTCTTGAGACAGGGTATGATGTATCTCAAGCTAGCCTCAAACTTGCTATGAAGCCCAATATTACCATAAACTCCTGAGAGTTAGGATTATAGCCTGTGCCACCATTCCTGGTTTATACAGTGCTGAGGATTGAGCTCAGGGTATCTTCCATGCTAGGTGACCATTTTGTCAACTGAGCCCATTATAATTCCTTTTATTAGAAAAAGTGCAAAACAGTGGTTTCTAAGTACAATTATTATGACACAGACATGAGTTCATGGTATCTGGTGTCTTTACGATCAAAATTGGGCAATCACTTGGAATACTCATCTAATAACTTAAGAACATCATTATTATTACAGTTCTGTCTCTTCCCACAGAGCAGCTTTTGTTATCAAGTAGTGTAGATAGAATTTGATGTGAATGATAGAAACATTCTAAATGACTACTGTATTCCATCCACGCAACTGAGTGGTTTCTAGGCCAGTAAAAGATCAAAGCAGTGTAGCACAGAAAGGATTCACCTTTCCCCCTACAGATATGTGTGCATGCAGCTCATCACTCAGGCTTCTGTATCTGGCATTTACCAGCTGCTTTGCCAGAGCCCCACTGGATCATGGTGTCAAATCAAAGAGACATTTTAGCTCCAATGTACTCTTGGTACACAAAAATGATTTATGGACATAAGCAATGAATTATCGTCCTATTTGACAGCAAAAGAAGGACACGGACACTTAACTGCCTTTATAAACTACTATGGATGAATCATAATGACATAAGGAATTGCTAGACAGGAAAGGACCAGTCTCCTCCACACGCTTTTCCTTAGGTCTCATTTCCACTTCAGCTTTCTCTCAGCAGCCTTTGTCTTTGTCTCACACACCATTAAAATGTCTTTCCTGGCTGCAAAACTCATTTATACAGACAACACTATTTTCTCTGTCCATCTTAATAGGCAAATTATTCCACATGATTGTGTCTCCTTGAACAAAATATTTTGGCCCCAAATACTTATCTCTGTGGCACTTTGCTTGAGTTTTACATAGTCCCTGGTTAACTTTTAAATATTCATAATTTATCCCTTATAATTGAAGCACCATATTAGTAACAAAAACTATTTTAGACTAATTGTCAAATTTCTTTCTGGTGGTAAAATTGTTACAAGGTCACCTTTTCAAACTATCCAAGAATAATAATGAAAATCCTAATAGTGTCATTGTACCTGTTACTTCCCAAACACTACTGTAAGCATATCTCATATATATTTTTTCTTTAGTTCATCAAGTCAAAATATTACCATTTTCAATGTAAGAAAAACCAATGAGTTCCAGAAAAGTAAATCAATCCTTTCAAAATCACATAGGTACTCTCAGAATCAACATATTTATCATAGTTTCTATAAATGTTCCAATGGTTTTCTCTCCCAGCCAAATCCTTTTTTATTGCATTCTTTGTCTGTGTGTGTGTGTGTGTGTGTGTGTGTATCTGCATGTGTGTGTATGTGTAAAAGTATTTTCCTCTAGATATTTTGCTCAGCATTTTTTCTTTCTATATATGTAGCAACTAATTTCAGTCAAATCTGATCATATTACTATAAGCAATTATGAACTCTTGAGGGTAGCAGATTTTAGAGAATATTAAACTAATTGCTAAGAAAAAAATCTAAACAAAAGGGATCTCTAATATAATAATAAATTATCATCAGTGTGATGAAAAGTTACATTTAGGAGAAAGAAGTAAATGACCATAAGAGAAGTCTGCATAGGCTTCAAAAATTACAGAAGTACAAAATATATATAGGCAAAGAGTAGAGGGGGCATGAAGCAGTTAGAAAAGGAGAAAAGGAATCGATCAGTGATGTTTACACAGACTGCTGTATGCAAATGCTCTCTAGGTACTGTAGAATAGAGTGCTTGAAAAGCAACATTCAAAACAAATGTGGGATCAGATATTGACTCCAATACTTATTAGGTATGTATTCATGGATAAGTAACTGATCCTCTTTAACTCTTCATTTCTACTCTTATAAAATATAAAATATCTCACCCATATAGAAAGGTTATTGTGAGCTCTGTGTGAGTGTACAGTATAATGCATGGCATAATAAGTCATAAAGTAACCTACCATAACAATTAGTAATGTTTAAATACCTATATATCTAATTGCGTGTGCTTCATTAGTAGGATCGAAAGGCTATATATTATACTGTTTAAATACCTATATATCTAATTGCATGTGCTTCATTAGTAGGATCGAAAGGTTATGCCTGGACAAGCTGGCAGCCCATGAAAGAAAACAGCCAGAACTGACTAGAGACCAAGACATCAGCTCCAGAGAAAGTAGAGTGTTTTGCTTCTCATCCACCTGTGCCCCTTTTCTAAGCCTAGGGAACAATCTGCGGAAGAGGGGGCGTGGTAGAATGTAAGGGCTGCGATTGGGGTTAATGGTGAAACTACAACAATATAGACTGGACACTCATTTGATCAACTTGATTGAACATACAAGCCCCCCCTGCTGGATGGTGGGACCCATGAGCTGTGTGGGTTTGGGCACAACTGCTTGCAAATTGGTTTTACATGAAGGATGCTTGTACTCACAAATTATCACTTATTGTTAAAAAAGTGAAAACAAAACAAAACAAAAAAAAACAGAGAAAGATGCAGAAAAGTTACAGCAGAATGCATGATCTGGGATGGGTAGGGGTGGGGTGGGGGGAAGGGAAGAGGATATATGCCTGAACTGAATTGGAAAATGATGTATGAAATACACAAAGCATCAAAAAAAGTAAAAAAAAATAATATGCTCACACAAAAAAGTCATAATTATCTGAGCAACTCCTCAACTGTACCTTATCTAGATCCTGGCCAGTCTCCTGCCAAACAAAATGCCTAGCTTTCTGTTTTACAGAAGGGGGGCGTGACAGAATATAATATTTTATGTTTGCCAGAACGAATGCTTTCATGTTACAGGAAACAGCATAGCTGAAACTGTCACAAATATCATGGGCCTAACAAAATCTGTCCCCATGGGTATCAAGGGCCCATACCCCTAGAAATAAAAATTCAAACCCTTCCTCAAATAT
Source organism: Rhizomys pruinosus (assembly GCA_009823505.1). NCBI lineage: Eukaryota > Metazoa > Chordata > Mammalia > Rodentia > Spalacidae > Rhizomys > Rhizomys pruinosus. Next base: position 1,686,894 of record VZQC01013712.1, read on the forward strand.
CTTACTCCAGCCCTTACGTGGTGTGGAAAAGCCAGGCAGCAGACACTGAGAACCCCTGGTGCTGGAAGATGGCCATTAAAGATTAACTGTCAGGGATTAGGCACATTTGCCAGATCCTGCTGTCATGTGCTTTAACACCTTCACCCCCACTCCAGCTCTCCAATCTGTGACTCTGCATAGCTGCCTGTGAAATAAGCCCATAGGAGTAAAAATGTACCCAGTCTCTGACTTTACAGAGAAGTAAGACTGCCTTTCTAATAATGAAGTAGTTAATATTGTTTCTTTTCTCCTCCCTTGCAGGATATAGAAACATGACATAAACATTTTCGTAGGATAGAAGCCAGTGAGATCTTTGACACTGGCTGTCACTGATGGGGTTAATAGATAGCCCCATGTCATAGGTTAGGACACACTGAAGGAAATGTGGAGCAAATAGAGAGATATAATAAGAGTGACGAAGGGGAGAGAGGAAAAATCACTCTTTAATCTGACACCCAAAGCCCTCCTTTCCGTAATTCTAAGCAGGCTATTTTTCTTCCAAGTTCTATAAGGTCAGCAATAGGGTTGACCTTGTTTCTAGAGAGAACAAGTGTCCAACTGCAGTCTATGAATTGTGATACTCTAGGAAAGGCTCCCACAGGCCTGGAAAAAGTTGCCAGAATGTCCCACTGTTAGTCATGACTATGAGTTATAGAATTGAAATGTCTATTAAATTGAAAATATCTTAGTTGGGAAGGGAAACATTGTTTTGGCTTTTATCAATCACAAATTGCTAAGCTCACTGAGGTAATGGAGTAAAAACCAGCACAAAGCAACCATCTAAGGAGAAGAGCTATAAAGAAGACAGGACATTAGACCATTTGAAACAAGCACTTGATGCAGAGATGCAATGCAGGGTGAGCTGTGGGGCTAGAAAAGACTGGAGATACCCAGAAAAGGAGGAGGTATAGGAGGAGCAGAAAGGGAGCTGGTATGAGCCAGTTTGCACCCTGAGATTTTTGTACCTGAAACTGAGCAAAGACAAAAATGAAATCCATTTTCATGTGACCATCATGACACACACATTCAGGTCTTGTTAACTGGCTGCTCAGAGACAGCATGAAGGAGAAAGAACATATGTCAATGATTTGTTCCCTTTAGTGTTTCACAACAAACTGCTTTGGGGGCAGTTTTATGGGAGATACTTTATCCTAGGAGCTTTTCAATCACCTTACATTTAAGAGCAACTTGCTTCATCATCTAAACAGCTCTTCTTTGTAAGATGATCAGTTTGTCAATATCTCTCTGGTTGTATTACATCCATAAATGGTGCCCTTCACTCTCCAGTTGGATCGACCAGCCTATTGGATGGTGTGATTAGGAGAGTTACTGAATGCTCTTCACTGTTTGTCCATTAACTTCACTCCATGTCACTTTAGGATTTAAAGATAGTTCCCCATTCACTACTAGAAATGAAAATAAATTCAGGCTGGGCGTAGTGGCGCACGACTTTAATCCTAGCACTCGGGAGGCAGAGACAAGCGGATCTTTGTGAGTTCAAGGCCAGCCTGGTCTACAGAGTGAGTTCCAGGACAGCTGCGGCTGCAGGGAGACACTGTCTCGAAAAGACCAAAAAAAAAAAAAAAAATGAAATGA
>VZQC01013712.1:1688747-1795645 GCA_009823505.1 Rhizomys pruinosus
CCAAAAAAAAAAAAAAAAAAAATCCTACTGAAGAAAATTGCTTAAGGCAAGGAAAGCAAATGGACAACTTCCAAACTCAGTACAGCCCACCGGAGTGGTTAATATGGTGCATTGCAATTCATGAATTTCTACATAAAAATACAGACTTCCAGTATTTCTTGAAAAAGAAATCAGAGGAACCAAAAAATACCAGATACGTACTCTCACCTGACAGCAAACAGGAAGAGCTGAGTAAACCCTGCTACTATGTCCCAATTTTCTTAATCTCTATTGCTTTGGACACCGGGCTCAGTTCCCTGATATGTAGTACTTACCTGGATGCTGTAAGCATTCACACCTGATAATGGAGTAGGTAGTTAATTCCTTCTTTGTTTGGATTTAGCTGTACAAATATTTTACCTTTTAAAATAAAGAAATATTTTATTAAGACCATGCAATGGATTGCCTGACAGATGTCTTAAGGACATTTCAGGAACTTTCCACTTAAATTATAGTGTGAACACCTTTAAGGATCCTCTAGGTATCATACATTTTCTTCTTTCAGCCCAGCACCTAAAATTAAAGATCTTCATCCAGAGTCGAAATGGAACATAGAAAGAAAACAATAATCTTGAGATGAGAGTTTTAATCCTATCTTCTCTTTATCAGTTTCTGCTACTTAACGTTAGTACTAATGATATTATCATTGCACTAAACTCCCCAATGTTCCTGCAAGTGACAGAATGGGTTACAGAAATGACCATGCTTTGAGATTGCAAAGAACTATGCAAACACAAAGCTGACTCTTTTAGTCAACGGAGGTCTCACCAATGAAATAGCCACCCAACCAATGTAAGATAGAAAATATTGAATATTGTCTTTGTGTTTGCCACTTGGAAGCATTTAAAAAATCCAATAACAAGGTTACACACTCATTGTTAAAAAAATGATAAGTAATGGAAAACAACAAACAATTATAAGTGAGCATAAACTAAAGGTCCAACCTAGAGTACTTTATCCAGAAAAAAAATGTCTATTATAATTGAAGGACAAAGGAAAATGTTCCATGATATAAATAAATTATATTAGAATTTCTCTCCAATAAGCTATCCCTGCAGAGAATACTTCAAAAAATACAAAGAATGGAAGGCTGAGATGACTATAACCAATCAACACCAGAAAACAAATGATATACTACTACAGAAATAAAAACCTAGGGTATGAATGTACTAGAAATCAAAATGATTGGAAGCAATTTAATTCTCTCAACATCACTTTTAAATATCAATGGAATGAATTCTCCACTTAAGAAACATAGACTAGCAGAATGGATTAAGAAACAAAACCCAATTTTTCTTTTATTTTTGTCTCCAAGAAACTTACCTTACCTTTAAAAACAGATATTATCCCAAGGTGAAAGGAGGAGTTGTTATCTTAATACTAGATAAAATACAATTCTAGGTCTTTGGTTTTGTTTTGTGTGGGGGATATTAGATCACTAGGTGGAACATCTTTAGGGTGGATAGACAGGCATTTTGTCAAGCCTATGTGGTGCATTTCTGAATATCTGGAAAGATTTGGTTGGCTAGAGTTTACCAAGGGACTTGTAGAGTCACTTTAAGGTTTTTATTTTGTGGTGTGCTTTGGGGGACTGCCTTGTTTCTCTGGATTGGTATAAATACTACAAGGTTTAGTAGAAAATAAGATACTTGTACTGAATTGAAGTTGTTAAATGCTTCTAAAGTAGAATGGTATAAACACTAAAGCCAGTTCACTAATGGTCTAAATGGAATTATAACCATACACAGTTGTGGTTGGTTTTTGGTCCATTCCTGGCTTGTACTGGACTTCCAGTTGTTGATTTGGATTAAAGAAGCATAGACAAGTAATGGGCTACCTTTGACTACTGAAAGATATTTTTTTGTCTCTGTCTGTTATGCAAGTGTTACTTCTGATTTCTGTTCTGCCCATTTCAAGATAACTTGACTCAAGAAATCTAGGCCTACTTCTCTGCACTAGCAGCATGCAGCCCAGAAGGAGACAGATTAGATGGACTTGGTAAATTTTTTCAGCTTAATTCCAGTCAACAGGTATGTTCCCTGTTATTGGAAAGCAACAAACCAGGATATGGGCTTTCCGAAAGTAAAGAGACTACTTCTGTTTGTAGTAAATCATTTATATTTAAGACATGCTAAAATTCATTATATTTCTTTTATCAGCTTTCCTTGCTTATCCTATGGTGTTAAATATCTTCCAGTCAATGTTTATGCAAGGCTTCTTAGGTTTTTCTTCCAGCTTCATCTTAATATGATACAGTAATTAAGTGTTTCAGATGTGTGTAACTTAACTTTTTTGGATGCTTAACACCCATAACTAACGCCCATACCAATTCGGCCAAGAGATTTAAGGGACACTTTTGTTCCTTGCCCTCTGAGGTACCAGGGGATTTTGTACAGGGGCATCTCTAAAATGATATGCAATTGTGAGTCGCCAGGCTTCCTCTGCAGGGAGGTGTTGGCAATCCACTACTTGAACCCTAGCCAGTGGCCAGTCTAGAGGCCACTGAGGAAGCCCAATGAGTATCTTTCTACTGTTGAGTATAGGATTATTACTAGGACAGAAAAAGTGCTATATTGGCTACCCATTTCATTACTCACATTTCAGAAGTTCTTTCTAAGCAAACAGTATATTCAAATGTTTTCAAGGGTGTGAAAAGTATAATGTAGTTGTACAAGTTGAGGGAAGGTCTTAAAATAGATTCCCATCTCATTTCTAAAAATTTAGAAAACATATTAAAATGTCACAGACTCAAACTTTTCTCTTTCTATCCTCTCTCTTTCCCCTTTTCTGGTAGAAATCTCATGGAAAATTTTAAGAGTCTCTTAGAAATGTAGCTTCACTGAGTACCATTTTGGAAATTCTGATTTTAGTGAACAATTGTAGTGCTTTCACAGGTTCTAAGGAAAAACATATTTCTGCCTCTGCCTATCTGGCTTTAGAAATACATGAAAGCCCTGGATCCTTTATTGCACATAGATGACATTGATTTCTGCTCATTCATCTTTGCCAACTGAGTAAACATTATTTAACCAGACCCTTCTCTACTTCTTTACTACTAATAGCTTAAAGCCATTGTCCTAAAGCTAAGAAACTCATTAGAATCAGATTTTCTAAGCCTAGGGAACAATCTGCAGAAGAGGGGACTTGGTAGAATGTAAGGGCTGTGATTGGGGTGAATGGTGAAACTACAGCAATATAGATTGGACACTTATTTTATCAACTTGATTGAACATACAAGCCCCCCAGCTGCATATACAGCTTTATGCATATACAGCTTTCAAGGATAGAAAAAGAAAATCCTCAAATACATGTATGTTATGATTTATATAATAAATATGTGGCAGCATGTTGCATTTAAATAAAATTCTATTGTAATGCAGTAAGAAAGCTAGTCAATGAAATATTGTTGGAAATCATTTTATGAGAAATAACTTCATTAAGGAAATATGTATCTTCTAACTTATCAGATTCAATATCTGGATGTTTTCATATTTGGTGTACGTAAAGCATCTAGCATCTTAGCTTTTGTTCTACTGAAGATATATTTCACTGATTTATAAATTTCAAAAAAGCAGTAAGGAAATACCCTTTTGAAACATTGATAATCTTATAAATATGCACATTTTCAGTGCATCATCTTATCTTTATCTGAATAATTTTATAATTTACAAATCATATAGCTTCCATGTTGAAAACCTTATTCTATTAGTATATATTGCTACATTCAGGACATATAGGGGTAGGCTATTTTTTAAAATAGTAACAGCCTTGGGGCTGGAGAGATGGCCTAGCGGTTAAGAGTGCTGATTGTTCTTGCAGAGGACCCGGGTTCGATCCCCAGCTCCCACATGGCAGCTGAGAACTGTCTTTAACTCCAGTTCCAGGGGAATTCGACACCTTCTTCTGACCTCCACAGCATTGCATGACATAGGTGCACAAACCTACATGCAGACAGTACATTCATACACATAAAAAATAAATACAAAATTAAAAATAATAAAGTTAACCCTCTTCTGACCTCCGCGGCATTGCACAACACGGGTGCACAAACCTGCATGCAGACAGTACATTGATACACATACCGAAATAAATAAAAATAATAAAAAAAAATTAAAAAAAAAATTATAACAGCCTTATATGTTAAATTAAGAGAAACATGGTTTAACCACTCTCATAACACTAAGCTAACAGAGCATATAATACTGAAATAAAAGGAGTCAGCTTTCATGGAGAAACTTGTCCTTCCATATCTAGAAGCCATTTTTTCCTAGATCAACCATAACATTGAAACTCTGTGAATAAAAAGTTTTTTTAGCATATGGATAATAAGGTCACTGATTGGAAAATAATGATAAATAAATTTTGAATTATTTTTTCTAGCTCACAGTTCATTATTTGGTGTATAATCTATACTGAGTAAATTTGTACCAGGTGATAAGTGAATAAGTTACTGCTTTTAGTGATTGAGGTTGCTTTGTCCACATGTCCCCCTGACATTCTTTCCTTGGATACCAGTGACCTAAGTTTTCATCATGACTCTTAGGAGTTAAAAGGAAATAATTTGGGATCTGCGAAAATGTGTTTGTAGTATGTGTTTGAACTACAGCCTGTTCACAATGAAACCATATCTATGACTTTGAGTGTTCTTAATACCGTTCTCTCTTCCAGTGGTTTTCAAAGCATTCTTGTTCCTTGAAAGGCATATAAGAGAACTACCAGAACAGAAAGGTACATTCTTTGTGTGACTAATGTACAGAATCAGAATCTGATAGAGGGGTCTGGAAGTTTAATTTTTAAAATTCTCAAGCCCGCTCTACCTGAGTCCTAGCACCTGAGTCCTAGCATATGATTCTGATACACATTAAATTTTGAGAACCTCTGAATATTATTAAATAAATATTCAGCCCATAGCTTATTTTAAATGTTTAGAACAAGTTAACTAAAATCATATAAACACACAAAATAAGTACCTCTAGTACTATTTTTCCAGAATCTGGAATGAAACCAAAAAATAAAAATCGCTAATATCATAATCTGTTAGATGAGAAACAAGCCAAATATTATAATGTTATAAACTTTAACAAATGATTGCCAAACACAAGAGCTTTGAATGAGCCTGATAAGAATCTGTGATTATGGTCAAAGTCACCATGCTTTGTGCACAGTCAAGTCACTTATTAATATGTCTATGATTGAATCTTCTCCCATGAACATGTCCTGGACGTCTAGCACATGTTGAGGAAATCAGAAACTAATCAAAAGCAGTTGTTTGCTTCTGGAATTATTCCAAATTGGTAGTTATTTTGAAAATACTTGGGGGAAAAAACATGCAACTCTAATCCAAAGAACTATTTTAACATTCACGTAATATGCTCTCCAAATTGAAACTAAGAAATAAAACTGTCAATTGTCAAGATAAAGTGTGTACTAGTATATTGAAACTTGGGGATCAAAAATTGAACATACTATTTATATCTCTGAATACAGAGAATACCAACTGATCTAATTTTAATACTATTCCCCAAATATAAGGCAGACATTAAAAATAGTAATAGTGAAAAAAGTTTTTCTAAAATTAGCAAGTGTGTGCTATAATTACCCAATAGCATGATGTCAACATTACATGATTATACAGGTAATGCTTAAGTACATTACTCATAAGTCACCTAATGCAATCTCTGAATGCTAAGGTCTCAGCTTTACAAAATCCAAACCTTACTGAGTGTCAAAATGATATCACAAGACAAGAGAGGTCAGCATGTGGCATTATGTGATGAATCATAGTAAAATTCTGTCTAAAATTACTGTCAGATTGCCTGTATGTTATTTATAAAACAGAAATAAAATTTTGCATTTATTCTTGACTCCCATCTCTAAGATACTTCATTACATATCTGTAAATATTCCAGAATAAAAATATGAACTATGAATCACTTCTAATCCCAAGCATTTTATGTGAGGAACATACAACTGGTTAGTAAATAAATTAATCAAGATTTGCTCATGAACAAAGAAAGACAAGTGACTTTTGGGGGGTATAATTTCAGTTTTGTGTTAATAGTTTTAGAGTCTATTGTATGTTTGCTTCCCAAAATTATTAGGAAAGAATGCCCTCCGTTTTTCTCTTCTATTCTAATGAATTTCTACTTATGTGTGCATATTCTTCTTTTGGATTTGCTTTATCTATATGTCAGTAGGCTCCTACTGCTTAATAGATAACCTATTAAGAATTTTCTTTTTTTTTATTAATTTTATTTATTTCTGTATGTGTATGAATGTACTGTCTGCATGCAGGTTTGTGCACCCATGTCGTGCAATGCCGCGGAGGTCAGAAGAGGGTGTCAGATTCCCCTGGAACTGGAGTTCTCCTGGAATTGGAGTTTCAGACGGTTCTTGGCCGCCATGTGGGTGCAGGGGATCGAACCCGGGTCCTCTGTAAGAAGAATATGCACACATAAGTAGAAATTCATTAGAATAGAAGAGAAAAACGGAGGGCATTCTTTCCTAATAATTTTGGGAAGCAAACATACAATAGACTCTAAAACTATTAACACAAAACTGAAATTATACCCCCCAAAAGTCACTTGTCTTTCTTTGTTCATGAGCAAATCTTGATTAATTTATTTACTAACCAGTTGTATGTTCCTCACATAAAATGCTTGGGATTAGAAGTGATTCATAGTTCATATTTTTATTCTGGAATATTTACAGATATGTAATGAAGTATCTTAGAGATGGGAGTCAAGAAAATGCAGAAATTTTTATTTTCTGTTTTATAAAAGCTTAACAGGCAATCTGACAGTAATTTTAGACAGAATTTTACTATGATTCATCACATAATGCCACATGCTGACATCTCTTGCTTGTGATAATCATTTTGACACTCAGTTAAGGTTCTGGATTTTGTAAAGCTGAGACCTTAGCATTCAGAGATTGCATTAGGTGACTTATGAGTAATGTACTTAAGCATTACCTGTATAATCATGTAATGTTGACATCATGCTATTGGGTAATTATAGCACACACTTGCTAATTTTAGAAAAACTTTTTTCACTATTACTATTTTTAATGTCTGCCTTATATTTGGGGAATAGTATTAAAATTAGATCAGTTGGTATTCTCTGTATTCAGAGATATAAATAGTATGTTCAATTTTTGATCCCCAAGTTTCAATATACTAGTACACACTTTATCTTGACAATTGACAGTTTTATTTCTTAGTTTCAATTTGGAGAGCATATTACGTGAATGTTAAAATAGTTCTTTGGATTAGAGTTGCATGTTTTTTCCCCAAGGATTTTATTTTTTCTTTTTTTTTATAATTTATTTTTATTGAGGCTTTGTGTATTTTTACCTCATTTTCCAATTCAGTTCTAGGCATCTATCCCCTTCCCCTTCCCCCCCACCCTACCTCTACCCATCGCAGATCGTGCTTCTGCCGTAAGTTTTCTGCATCTTTCCTGCTTTTTTTGTTGTTTGTTTTCCTTTTTTTAACAATTAGGGTGATTAATTTGTGAGTACAAGCATCCTTCATGTAAAACCCCATTGCAAGGCAGTTGTTGTTGTGCCAGGACCCCACACAGCTCAGGTTCCCACCATTCCAGCAGGGAGGGCTTGTATGTTCAATCAGTTGATCAATGAGTGTCCAGTCTATATGTTGTAGTTTCACCAATCACCCCAATCAAAAGCCCTTACAATTCTACTGTGCCCTCTCTTCCGCAGATTGTTCCCTAGCTTAGAAAAGGGGCACAGGTGGATGCGACGCAAAACCCACTCTACTTAAATCCCCCAGTTATTTTCAAAAATAACTACCATTTGGAAAATTAATTCCACGAAGCAAACAACTTCTTGCTTTTGATTAGTTTCTGATTTCCTCAACATGTGCTAGACGTCCAGGACATGTTCATGGGAGAAGATTCAATCATAGACATATTAAAAGTGACTTGGGACTGGCACAAAGCATGGGACTTTGACCATAATCACCGATTTCTTATCCGGCTCATTCAAAAGATCTGTGTTTGGCAACTCATTGTTAAAGTTTATAATCCTTAACTATTTGGCTTGTTTCTCATCTAACAGATTATGATATTAGCGATTTTTATTTTTTGGTTTCATTCCAGATTCTGGAAAAATAGTAGTAACCATAGCGGTATTCTTTTGTGTGTTTATATGATTTTAGTTAACTTGTTCTAACATTAAAATAAGCTTATGGGCTGAATATTTATCTGAAGAATATTCAGAGGTTCTCCAAATATTTACTGTGTATCAGACTCCTATGCTAGGACTCAGGTGCGGGACTAAGGTCAGAGCGGGCTTTGTGAATTTTAAAAATTTAAACTTCCCGACCCCTCTATCAGATTCTTGATTCGTACATTAGTCACACAAAGAATGTACCTTTCTGTTCTGGTAGTTCTCTTATATGCCTTTCAAGGAACAAGAATGCTTTGAAAACCACTGGAAGAGAGAACGGTATTAAGAACACTCAAAGTCATAGATATGGTTTCATTGTGAACAGGCTGTAGTTCAAACACATACTACAAACACATTTTCGCAGATCCCAAATTATTTCCTTTTAACTCCTAAGAGTCATGATGAAAACTTAGGTCACTGGTATCCAAGGAAAGAATGTCAGGGGGACATGTGGACAAAGCAACCTCAATCACTAAAAGCAGTAACTTATTCACTTATCACCTGGTACAAATTTACTCAGTATAGATTATACACCAAATAATGAACTGTGAGCTAGAAAAAATAATTCAAAATTTATTTATCATTCATTTTCCAATCAGTGACTTATTATCCATATGCTAAAAAAACTTTTTATTCACAGAGTTTCAATGTTATGGTTGATCTAGGAAAAAATGGCTTCTAGATATGGAAGGACAAGTTTCTCCATGAAAGCTGACTCCTTTTATTTCAGTATTATATGCTCTGTTAGCTTAGTGTTATGAGAGTGGTTAAACCATGTTTCTCTTAATTTAACATATAAGGTTGTTATAATTTTTTTTTTCATTTTTTTTATTATTTTTATTTATTTCGTATGTGTATCACTGTACTGTCTGCCTGCAGTTTGTGCACCCGTGTTGTGATGCCGCGGAGGTCAGACGAGGGTTAATTATTATTTTAATTTTGTTATTATTTTATGTGTATGAATGTACTGTCTGCATGTAGGTTTGTGCACTAGCATGCAATGCTGTGGAGGTCCGAAGAAGGTGTCGAATTCCCCTGGAACTGGAGTTTAAAGACGTTTCTCAGCCAACATGTGGGGATCGCTGGGGATAGATACCAAACCGGGTCCTCTGCAAGACCAACTCGCACTCTACACCCGCTTAGGCCATCTCTCCAGCCAAAGCTGTTGTTACTATTTTAAAACATAGCTTACCCCTACTATGTCCTGAATGTAGCAATATATACTAATAGAATAAGGTTTTCAACATGGAAGCTATATGATTGTAATATTATAAAAATTATTTCAGGATTAAGATAAGATTGATGCCCCTGAAAAATGTGCATATTTTAAAGATTATCACTGTTTCAAAAGTGTATTCCTTACTGCCTTTTTGAAAATTTATAATCAGTGTAAATATATCTTCCGTAGAAACAAACGCTAAGCTCTAGATGTTTACGTACCACACCAAATATGAAAAACATCCAGATATGAATTGATACGTTAGAAGATACCTCTTTCCCTTAAATTGAAGTTTTTCTCATAAAATGATTTCAACAATATTGCATTGATCGAGCTTTCTTACTGCATTAAATAGAAATTTTTATTTAAATGCAACATGCTGCCACATATTTATTATATAAATCATAACATACATGTATTTGAGGATTTTCTTTTTCTTATCTTGAAAGCTGTCTATGCATAAAGGGTTTATGCCGTCGGGGCTTGCTGTTCCATTCCAGTTGATCAAAAATAAGTGTCCAATCTATATTGCTGTAGTTCACCATTCACCCCCAATCACAGCCCTTATACATTCTACCTCGCCCCCTCTTTGCAGTTTGTTCCCTAGGCTTAGAAAATCTGATTCTAATGAGTTTCTTAGCTTTAGGACAATGGCTTTAAGCTATTAGTAGTAAAGAAGTAGAGAAGGGTCTGGTTAAATAATGTTTACTCAGTTGGCAAAGATGAATGAGCAGAAATCAATGTCATCTATGTGCAATAAAGGATCCAGGGCTTTCATGTATTTCTAAAGCCAGATAGGCAGAGGCAGAAATATGTTTTTCCTTAGAACCTGTGAAAGCACTACAATTGTTCACTAAAATCAGAATTTCCAAAATGGTACTCAGTGAAGCTACATTTCTAAGAGACTCTTAAAATTTTCCATGAGATTTCTACCAGAAAAGGGGGGGGGAAAGATGAGAGGATAGAAAGAGAAAGGTGGATGGCCTCGGACAGTTTATAGATGTGGGTCGAAATGTTAGAAAATGACGAGGGCACTATTTTAAGTACCTTCCCCCTCAAATTGTACCAACTACATTATACTTTCACACCCTTGACAACCATTTGAATATTTTACCGTTTGCTTAGAAAGAACTTCTGAAATGTGAGTAATGAAATGGGTAGCCAATATAGCACTTTTTCTGTACTGTAATACTTCTTTATTACCTCAACGTAGAACGATACTCATTGGGTTCCCTCAGTGGCTCTGACGGCCACTGGCTAGGTTTCTGTTAGTGGATTTCCAAGACTTCCCTGCACAGTAAGCCTGGCGACTCACAATTGCATATCATTTTAGAGATGCCCCCTGTACAAAATCCCCTGGGACCAATTGATCTCAGAAGGCAAGGAACAAAGTTTTCCCTTAAATCCCTTGGCCGAATTGGTATGGGCCGTTCGTTATGGGTTGATTAGGCATCCAAAAAAGTAAGTTACCACATCTGCAACACTTAATTACGTATCATATTAAGCTTAAGCCTGCGAAGAAAACATAAGAAAGGCCTTGCATTAATAAACATCTGCCTGGAAGAGATTTAACACCATATGATAAGCAAGGAAAGCTGATAAAAGAAATATAATGAATTTTAGCATGTTTAAACATAAATGAATTTACTTACCAAACAGAAGTAGAAGTAGTCTCTTTACTTTCGGAAAGCCCATATCCTGGTTTGTTGCTTTCCAATAACAGGGAACATAACCTGTTGACTGGACATTAGCTCGAAAAATTTACCCAAGTTCCATTAATTCTGTCTCCTTCTGGCGCATTGCTGCTATGCGAGGAAGTAGGCCTCTCGATTTTCTGAGTCACGTTATTTAAATGGGCAGAACCAGAAATCAGAAGTAACAATTTGCATAAACAGCCAGAGACCAAAAAATGTCTTTTAGTAGTCAAAGGTAGCCCATTACTTGTCTATGCTTCTTTAATCCAAATCAACAACTGGAAGTCCAGTACCAACCAGGAATGGACGGAAAACCAACCACAACTGTGTGTGGTTATAATCCCATTTAGACTATTAGTGAACTGGCTTTAGTGTTTATACCATTTCACTCTGGAAACATTTAACTACTTAATTCCAGTACACGTATCTTATTTTCTACTAAACCTTGTAGTATTTATACCAATCCAGAGAAACAAGGCAGTCCCCCAAAGCACACCACAAAAATAAAAACCTTTAAAAGTGACTCTACAAGTCCCTTGGTAAACTCTAGCCAACCAAATCTTTCCAAATATCCAGAAACACACCACATAAGCCTGGAAAAAAGCCTGTCTATCCACCCAAGATGTTACACCCTCGTGATTCTAATTATCCCCCCCCCAAAACAAAACCAAAGACCTAGAATTGTATTTTATCTAGTATTAAGATAACAACTCCTCCTTTCACCTTGGGATAAATATCTATCTTTAAACTGGTTACATGTAAGTTTCTTGGAGACAAAAATAAAAGAACACATTGGATTTTGTTTTCTTAATCCATTCTGCTAGTCTTTGTCTTTTGACTGGGAAATTCATTCCATTGATATTTAAAAGTGATGTTGAGAGAATTAAATTGCTTCCAAACATTTTGATTTCTAGTACATTCATACCTAGGTTTTTATTTCTGTAGTATATCTCATTTGTTTTTTGGGGTTGATTGGTTATAGTCATCTCAGCCTTCCATTCTTTGTATTTTTTGAAGTATTCTCTGCAGGAAAGGCTTATTGGAGAAGAAATCCTAATATAACTTATTTATATCATGAAACATTTTCCTTTGTCCTTCACTTATAATCGACATTATTTTTTTTTTCTGGCTAATAAAGTACTCTAGGTTGGACCTTTAGTTTATGCTCACTTATAATTGTTTGTTGTTTTCCATTACTTATCATTTTTTTAACTGCGTGTGTACACCTTGTTATTGGAATCTTTTTACATGCTTAAGGGCAAAAACTACAAAGACAATAATTCAATATTGTTTCTATCTTACATCGGTTGGGTGGCTATTTCATTTGTGAGACCTACGTTGATAAAAGAGTCAGCTTTGTGTTTGCATAGTTCTTTGCAATCTCAAAGCATGGTCATTTCTGTAACCCATTCTGTCACTTGCAGGAACATTGGGGAGTTTAGTGCAATGATAATATCATTAGTACTAACGTTAAGTAGCAGAACACTGATAAGAGAAAGATAGGATTAAAAACTCCATCTCAAGCTTATTGTTTTCTTTCTCATGTTCCATTTCGACTCTGGTCATGAAGATCTTTAATTTAGGTTGCTGGATGAATGAACTTGAAAGAAGAAAATGTATGATACCTAGAGGATCCTTAAAGGTGTTCACACTATAATTTAAGTGGAAAGTTCCTGAAATGTCCTTAAGACATCTGTCAGGCAATCCATTGCATGGTCTTAATAAAATATTTCTTTATTTAAAAGGCTTCTAAAATATTGTAAGCTAAATCCAACAAAAAAGAAGGGAATTAACTACCTACTCCTTATCAGTTGGAATGCTTACAGTAATCCAGGGTAAGTACTTAATATCAAGGGACACTGAGCCCTCGTTGTCCAAGAAATAGAGATTAAGCCACAATTGGGACCATAGTAGCAGGGTTTACCTCAGCTCTTTTCCTGTTTGCTGTCAGTGAGAGTACGATCTGGTATTTTTTGGTTCTCTGATTTCTTTTCACGAATACTGGAAGTCTGTACTTTTTATTGTAGAAATTCATGAATTGCAATGCACCATATTAACCACTCCGGTGGGCTGTGTACTGAGTTTGGGAAAGTGTCCCTTTGCTCCTTGCCTTAAGCAATTTCTTTCAGTCAGTATTTTTTTTTTTTTTTTTTTTGGTCTTTTCGAGACAGGGTTATCCCCGTAGCCCCAGCTGTCCTGGAATGAACTAATTCTGTAGACCAGCGCTGCCTTGAACTCACAAAGATCTTGCCTGCCTCTGCCTCCTCGAGTGCTAGGATTAAAGTGCGTGCGCCACCACGGCCCGGCTCTTCAGTAGGATTTTAAAGAAAAGAAACAACGACTCTGATGGTGACTTAGAATTTATTTTCATTTCATTTTTTTTTTTTTTTGGTCCTTTCGAGGCAGGGTCCTTTTTTCTCCTGCAGCCGCAGCTGTCTGGAACTCACCTCTGTAGCCAGGCTGGCCTTGAAACTCCAAAAATTCCGGCTTGTCTCGTCCCCCCATCCCGAGTGCTTTAGGCTTAAAGTCGTGTGCGCCACTACGCCCAGCCTGAATTTATTTTCATTTCTAGTAGTGAATGGGGAACTATCTTTAAATCCTAAAGTGACATGGAGTGAAGTTAATGGACAAACAGTGAAGAGCATTCAGTAACTCTCCTAATCACACCATCCAATAGGCTGGTCGATCCAACTGGAGAGTGAAGGGCACCATTTATGGATGTAATACAACCAGAGAGATATTGACAAACTGATCATCTTACAAAGAAGAGCTGTTTAGATGATGAAGCAAGTTGCTCTTAAATGTAAGGTGATTGAAAAGCTCCTAGGATAAAGTATCTCCCATAAAACTGCCCCCAAAGCAGTTTGTTGTGAAACACTAAAGGGAACAAATCATTGACATATGTTCTTTCTCCTTCATGCTGTCTCTGAGCAGCCAGTTAACAAGACCTGAATGTGTGTGTCATGATGGTCACATGAAAATGGATTTCATTTTTGTCTTTGCTCAGTTTCAGGTACAAAAATCTCAGGGTGCAAACTGGCTCATACCAGCTCCCCTTCTTGCCCCTAAACCTCCATCCTTTTCTGGGTATCTCAGTTCTTTTCTAGCCCCCACAGCTCACCCGGCATGCCTCTCTAATTCAAGTGCTTGTTTCAAAAATTGTCCAATGTCTGTCTTATTTATAAGCTCTTCTCCTTCGATGGTGTTGCTTTGTGCTGTTTTTACTCCATTACCTCATGAGCTTAGCCAATTTGTGAATTGATAAAAGCCAAAACCCACTGTTTCCCTTCCAAACTAAGATATTTTTCAAATTTAATAGACATTTCAATTCTATAACTCATAGTCATGACTAACAGTGGGACATTCTGGCAACTTTTTCCAGGCCTGTGGGAGCCTTTCCTAGAGTATCACAATTCATAGACTGCAGTTGGACACTTGTTCTCTCTAGAAACAAGGTCAACCCTATTGCTGACCTTATAGAACTTGGAAGAAAAATAGCCTGCTTAGAATTACGGAAAGGAGGGCTTTGGGTGTCAGATTAAAGAGTGATTTTTCCTCTCTCCCCTTCGTCACTCTTATTATATCTCTCTATTTGCTCCACATTTCCTTCAGTGTGTCCTAACCTATGACATGGGGCTATCTATTAACCCCATCAGTGACAGCCAGTGTCAAAGATCTCACTGGCTTCTATCCTACGAAAATGTTTATGTCATGTTTCTATATCCTGCAAGGGAGGAGAAAAGAAACAATATTAACTACTTCATTATTAGAAAGGCAGTCTTACTTCTCTGTAAAGTCAGAGACTGGGTACATTTTTACTCCTATGGGCTTATTTCACAGGCAGCTATGCAGAGTCACAGATTGGAGAGCTGGAGTGGGGGTGAAGGTGTTAAAGCACATGACAGCAGGATCTGGCAAATGTGCCTAATCCCTGACAGTTAATCTTTAATGGCCATCTTCCAGCACCAGGGGTTCTCAGTGTCTGCTGCCTGGCTTTTCCACACCACGTAAGGGCTGGAGTAAGATATTTGAGGAAGGGTTTGAATTTTTATTTCTAGGGGTATGGGCCCTTGATACCCATGGGGACAGATTTTGTTAGGCCCATGATATTTGTGACAAGTTTCAGCCTATGGTTTCTGTGTAAACATGAAAGCATTCGTTTGGCAAAATAAAATTATTATTATTCTTCACGCCCCCTTCTGTAAACAGAAAAGCTAGGCATTTTGTTGGCAGGAGACTCGGCCAGGATCTAGTAATGTACAGTTGAGGAGGTTGCTCAGATAATTATTGGACTTTTTTGTGTGACGCATATTATTTTTTTTTACCTTTTTTTGATTGCTTTGTGTTTTTCATACATCATTTTGCAATTAAGTTCAGGCATATATCCCCTTACCTTCCCCCACCCCACCCTACCCATCAGACTCTCATTCTGCTGCTTAACTTTTCGCATCTTTCTCTTTTTTTTTTGGTTTTGTTTTGTTTTACTTTTTAACATAAGTTATATAATTTGTGTTTTTGGGAGTACAAGAACTCCTTCTTGTAAAACCAATTTGCAATTTGTTGTGCCCAAACCCACACGCTCATGGTCCCACATGTCTAGCAGAGGGGGGCTTGTATGTCAATAAAGTTGATAAAAATGAGTGTCCCTCCTATATTGTTGTATTTCCCTTTCACCACAATCGCGACCTTACATTTTACCGCGACCCCTCTTCCGCAGATTGCTCCCTATGCTTAGAAAAAGGGGCACAGTTTGGATGAGAAGCAAAACAGTCTACTTTCTCTAGAGCTGTGGTCTTGGTCTCTCGTCAATTTATGGCTGTTTATTTCATGGCGCCTTGCCAGCTGTCCAGGCATTAACCTCTTTCGGATTCCTACAATGAAGCCACACATGCCCTCAGATATTAGGTATTTAAACCAAGTACTACTATATAGCTTTCGATCATTACTAATGACGCACCCGCAATTCGATATATAGGTATTATTTAAACCATTACTAATGATTATGGTAGGTTACTTTATGACTTATTATGCCATGCATTATACTGTACACTCACACAGAGCTCACAATAACCTTTCTATATGGGTGAGATATTTTATATTTTATAAGAGTAGAAATGAAGAGTTAAAGAGGATCAGTTACTTATCCATGAATACCATAATATTAGTGGGCGTCATATCTGATCACCACATTTGTTTTATGTTGCTTTTCAAGCAATCTATTATACATACCTAGAGAGCATTTGCATTTGCATACAGCAGTCTGTGTAAACATCACTGATCGATTCCTTTTCTCCTTTTCTAACTGCTTCATGCCCCCTCTACTCTTTGCCTATATATATTTTGTACTTCTGTAATTTTTGAAGCCTATGCAGACTTCTCTTATGGTCATTTACTTCTTTCTCCTAAATGTAACTTTTCATCACACTGATGATAATTTATTATTATATTAGAGATCCCTTTTGTTTAGATTTTTTTCTTAGCAATTAGTTTAATATTCTCTAAAATCTGCTACCCTCAAGAGTTCATAATTGCTTATAGTAATATGATCAGATTTGACTGAAATTAGTTGCTACATATATAGAAAAGAAACAAATTCTGACGCAAACATATCTACGAGGAAAACATACTCTTACACATACACACACATGCCAGATACACCCACCCACACCCACACACACAGGCAAAGAATGCATATAAAAAAGGACTTTGGCTGGGAGCGAAAACCCTTGGAACATTTATAGAAACCTATGATAACTCATCTGTTGATTCTGAGAGTCCCTATGTGATCTTTGACAGGGATTGATTTACTTTTCTGGGAACTTCATTGGTTTTCTTACATGAACATGGTCCATATTTTGACTTGATGACTAAAGAAAAAACTATCATATGAGATAGCCTCTACCCAGTAGTGTTTGGAAGTAAACAGGTACTAATGCACTATAGGATTTTCATATTATTCTTGGATCGTTTGAAAATAGTGTGACCTCTTTGCCCTTGTAACAATTTTACCACCAGAAAGAAATTTGACAATTAGTCTAAAATAGTTTTTGTTACTAATATGGTGCTTCAATTATAAGGGATAAATTATGAATATTTAAAAGTTAACCAGGGACTATGTAAAACTCAAGCAAAGTGCCACAGAGATAAGTATTTGGGGCCAAAATATTTTGTTCAAGGAGACACAATCATGTGGAATAATTTGCCCTATTAAGATGGACAGAGACATAATAGTGTTGTCTGTATAAATGAGTTTGCAGCAGCTGGCATAAGACATTTTAATGGTGTGTGAGACAAAGACAAAGGCTGCTGAGAGAAAGCTGAAGTGGAAATGAGACCTAAGGAAAAGCGTGTGGAGGAGACTGGTCCTTTCCTGTCTAGCAATTCCTTATGTCATTATGATTCATCCATAGTAGTTTATAAAGGCAGTTAAGTGTCCGTGTCCTTCTTTTGCTGTCAAATAGGACGATAATTCATTGCTTATGTCCATAAATCATTTTTGTGTACCAAGAGTACATTGGAGCTAAAATGTCTCTTTGATTTGACACCATGATCCAGTGGGGCTCTGGCAAAGCAGCTGGTAAATGCCAGATACAGAAGCCTGAGTGATGAGCTGCATGCACACATATCTGTAGGGGGAAAGGTGAATCCTTTCTGTGCTACACTGCTTTGATCTTTTACTGGCCTAGAAACCACTCAGTTGCGTGGATGGAATACAGTAGTCATTTAGAATGTTTCTATCATTCACATCAAATTCTATCTACACTACTTGATAACAAAAGCTGCTCTGTGGGAAGAGACAGAACTGTAATAATAATGATGTTCTTAAGTTATTAGATGAGTATTCCAAGTGATTGCCCAATTTTGATCGTAAAGACACCAGATACCATGAACTCATGTCTGTGTCATAATAATTGTACTTAGAAACCACTGTTTTGCACTTTTTCTAATAAAAGGAATTATAATGGGCTCAGTTGACAAAATGGTCACCTAGCATGGAAGATACCCTGAGCTCAATCCTCAGCACTGTAGAAAACCAGGAAATGTGGACAAGGCTATAATCCTAACTTCAGGCGTTATGTTCCATATTGGCTTCATAGCAAGTTTTACGGGCTAGCTGAGATACAATCAATTACCAATGTATCAAGAAATAAAAAGACATTTAGCATTACATTTTAATGACCTAGATCCTCTTGCTCCTAAAACCAATCATTTGCTCTTTATCTTATCTTCGATATGACGAAAATTACTTTTATGAACCTATTTTTTTTATTGAGACTTTGGGTATTTATACTAGCATGTTCACACAATTTCACCCGTGTCAGGAATTATATTCCCACGTCACGTCCCCCCCACCCCACCCCTACCCATCCCAGCATTCTGCCATTCTGCCGTAAACTTTCTGCATCTTTCTGGGTTTTTTTTGTTTTGTTTTGTTTTTGTTTTCATTTTTACCAAATAAGTGACATTTTGTGCGTACAAGCACCTTCATGTCAAACCCAATTTTGCAAGCGTTGTGCCTAAACCTACACAGCTCATGGGTTCCACTATCCAGCAGGGGGGGTCTTGTATGTTCAATCTAGTTTATCAAATGAGTGTCCGGTCTTTATTGTTGTAGTTTCACCATAACCCCAATCGAAGCCCTTACATTCCACCACACCCCCCCTCTCAGCAGATTGTCTTAGGCTTCGAAAAGGGCCACAGGTTGGATGAGAAGCAAAACAGTCTACTTTCTCTGGAGCTGTTGTTTGGTCTCTATTCAATTCTGGATGTTTTTTCCCATGGGCTGCCAGCTTGTCAAGGAATAACCTTTCAATACTAATAAAGCACATGCAACTAGATATATAAGTATTTAAAAACGTATAATATTATAGCTTTGATTCCTTACTATGAAAAGACATGCATTAGATATATAGGTATTTTAAACAGTACTAATTTTTATGGCTAGTTATTTGGTATAGACAAATCATGTTTGGATAGTATGTTGATCCATGAATTAAATTTTTTCTGTTAAATATAACAGGATCTTACCGTGGTTTATAACATCTCCTAACAATTAGGATGAGTTCGTAAGCTTGTGGCATCAGCCCGTGAATTTCTGAACCTTTTAATTTAGCTGGCTGATTCTCACTAAGGTTCAAAGTGAAAGCACATTTAGGACAGTGGACTATTATATTTTCATCTAATGTGTTGATTATCCAAAGTAGTACTATTTAATATTTAATGTCGTTTCGCATTGTGTCATGCATATGTGTTACACTGTTTTGTATATTTGTAGATGCATATACAGCACGATACACCAAACCATCTGGCATCCATTGCCTGAACTCAGAATTGATCCCTAGCAACAACCTCGACTCTCTGTTCACTTTATTCTTGGGGAAGACCCAGAATCTCTTGGGCAAATCGAACTCATGCATTCTTGTTGTTTCTCACAAGCCAGTTCCCAGGAATCTCTTGTCTTGCCTTCAGAGTTTGGGGATTATAGGCAAGCCATCACCTACAGGGCTTTTACATGAGTTGTGAGGATCTGAATATTATTAAATACTTATTATGCTTGCTGAGTATAGATGAACAAAAATATCTCCCTGGTTGAGCTGGAAACACAATGAAAGGATATTTGTTAAATAGTTAGAGATATAAATAAAGGTATAATTACATGTCAATTTAATAATAAGAACGAGCCGGGGCTTGGTGGCCCAGATGTCCTTTTCATTCTTAGCACTTCGGGAGGCAGAGGCCAGTTGGATCTCTGTGAAGGTCAAGGCCAGCCTGGTTCTACAGAATGAGTTCCCGGACAACTGGGACTACAGGGATGGACCCTGTATCAAACTTACCAGAAAACTTAAAATAAGAAGAAAGAAAGTTTATGGATTTAAGCTCAGTGCTGATGCTTTGCCTAACACACGGTAGGGCTTGCTGGTCTACCCTGGCAAAACAAAACACACATACACAAACCTAACACACACATACACACACACACAATAAATAGAAACACACAAAAGTAGCAGACTGAATTTGGGAAACCGTCTACTTGAAACACAACTTTCATGTTGGACTTTGTATCTTATGAAAAAGCCCTCTGGGTGAAGGTGCCTGAAAATATTTCAGCAAAAAGAATGACATATAATGATCGTGCCTTGAACTGAAATCATTGATAATAGAGTTACAAAAATTACAGATGAAAAACACTCTTTTGAGATAAAAATGATTATTTTCTCATGATGATTCATAGGTTTTTGGTTTTAGTAATCAGAGAGACAGTAGTGCTATTTACTGAAATGGGGAAGATTAAAAGAATTCAGAATTTTGTGGGGAGTTTTGAAAGTTCTGTTTCAGCTGATTTTTAAAGATACATATTAGGTACTTTCTAGAGCATGTTGAGTAGACAGTTGGATATATGAGTCCGGCATTCAGAGAAACACGGGGGCTGGATATATAAATTTTAGGGGTTTTTTGCATGGTATATAGGGCTAGATGCAATAAAGTACTAAATTATGTGGGAAAACTGATGATTGGTATAGGAGATCAATGCAAACCGCAGCTCCTTGGCCCTATGTTACTGATCATCCCCAGAATCATGACAGTGTGTAAAAGCCATTCATCATGATTTTTTCAAAGCTCATCAAACTGCTAAATATCAAGCATGATGTTCTTTCTCCCTGTATTTTGCTGATATGTGGGGCAATTTCCAACATTTAGCTGACATTTGAATCTTTTAGACCTAGAAGAATATAATTTGTTGTATGATAAAAATAACTACTATTAGACAACTTTGGAACCATATTTGTCACTTCACAGACATCACTTCTGATCTTTACCGTAGGCCTGAAGAGAAACTCAGACATAAGAAATTATAGAATTTACTTAAGACCATATTGCAAATAAAATGGGACCTATTCTTGGTTCCATAATGTAGGGAAAGTGAGTCAGTATTGTCTTTTAAATTCTCCCAATTATGTATATTAGGATCTTTGTATTACTGCTCAAGAAATTAATATTGGAAGATATGAACCATTTCTGCGGTAGGTCTGCTAGATATTGAATATTTAAAATAAGCACCTATTCATACAGGAGGTTAATGGGCTCTGTCTCGTGCTTTCTTTTGTGTACATCCCGATTTATATTGGGATGCTCATCACTTTGCCTCGAATCGTTTGCGTAAACTAGTTTAGCAACTGTAGGTTCCAAACACTTTGTATACCTCTATGAATAAATGTGAAAACAAATCCATGCCAAATTTAATACAATGACAGGACACTAAATCATGCTCCCATAATGGTTCATCCTAACTGATGCGCTGTCATCTTTATGAATTTTACTTCTTGCATTCAATTCTACTTTTACAAATGTAGGGTTAAAGTTGGTTTAATATTTTGTTGGCAAAGAAAAGAACCCGCAATATTAGTCTCTTTTCCAATTTATTTGAAGTTTTGTTGCATTTTCATACATCATTTCTCATTCTAGTCTAGAATTCATCTCCCCCATCCATGCCCCCCACCCACCAAAGTCCATTGCCACCCTTATATTCCCTGCCACTGTATCTTTTTTTTAATTTAATTAAAAAAAAAAAAAATTTTTTTTAAAAAGCAGAGATTATTGTCCTTAGGGAACTTACTGCTTCAGTTGGTTCCTGTCCCAGTTCCTCTGATTTTGTAGTTCTCTCCAATCTGTATCGCTTCAACATAAGCTTACATACACACCCACCACAACCCACACACACCACACACACATATATATCTCTCTAACCTAAAAATTATGTCATCTGTACACACACTGCTTGTCATTTCCATATCTATTTCAGGATTCACATGTTTCCCTTTTATAAATTTAATATTACTCTAAAATGTGCCTACATATCCTACACCCTTATACCAAGGTTACACAGTCTCAAAATATGTGTTGGGTTAATCTAGAGCCTGTTAAAAGACTTTACATCACTAAGAGCACAGTTGCTTTTAGGGAAGGGGGATATATAACCATTGCATGGTACCTTGCTTTGCCTTACAACTCAGTGCTTGCTGCTAGCATTACAACTGAGTTATACCAATTTGTTCCTTTTCTTTCCCGAAACAGTGTACTTCACTTGCATATCTTTAGTTCCTCCATTTACCGCAACAGCCCCATGACGTCATCTTTCTTCCCGCTGCCTCGAACTCCATTGTGTCAGATTTACCACGTTTTCTCTATCCACTCATTGGTTGAGGGCATTTAGTTTGTTTCCAGTTCTTCCACTATTGTGAAGAGGGTGCAATGTACTGGCTGTGCCTGATCTCTGTGGTAGCGATGCAGTTCTCTGTGGGCTATATCCAGGAGTCGGCCATGTATAGCTGGGTACACTTATTCTGCGTTCTTTTCAGGGTTCTCCATACTGCATTTCCATAGTGGTTGTATGAGTTACCATTCCCACCAGCAGTTGGTGAGTGGCTCCCTTTCCCCACAACCTTCAAGCATTTGGTCTCATTTGTTTTTTGTTTCTTTTTTATGGATGTGTGTATGAATCATCATCATTTTCATTCTATTTTTCCAGCAATTCACCCTATTCATTTCCCCCCCACCCCACCCCACTCCATCCCAGTCATTTTACTCTATCCATTAATTGTCAGGAATCTTCTCTCAGTATTTTTTATGCTTAGGAATTACATTTTCCTCGGTTAATTCATGTAATTTACAATATGGATAAATAATCTACCTATATACAGTAATTACGTATTTTGAAAATAATTGGTGGGTGTACTCTATATGATGCTATTGAGGGATTCATCTTATGACACCCATAGCCTCTGCCTCGTCAGATAAACCCCAGAACATATAAACATTACTGTCATTCTGATGCTTTCCTCGGGAGATTTGTTGTTAGCATAACACAATGACTGACACCATTCTCTGTTTCTTTCGGGACGTGTCACCTCACCAGCATAATGGCTTCGAGCTCCATCCATTTACCTGCAAAGTTCATATCATCTTTCTTTACTGCTGTTTAGGCTGTTTAGAATTCCATTGTGTAGATAGACCAGGATTTCTTTATCCACTCATCTGTGAGGGGCATATGGGTTGGTCCTTCCCCGCTCTTCCACCTATTGTGAAGAGAGCTGCAAATAAACCTGTATGTGCATATATGTTTGCCTATGGTATGCGTCTTTTGGTATATACCCAGGAGTAGTGTATGATTGGGTCATATAGTCTTAAGTCATTCCGAGTTCTTTAAGGGTTCTCCACACTGCTTTCCATAGTGGTTGTACATTNAATGTACAACCACTATGGAAAGCAGTGTGGAGAACCCTTAAAGAACTCGGAATGACTTAAGACTATATGACCCAATCATACACTACTCCTGGGTATATACCAAAAGACGCATACCATAGGCAAACATATATGCACATACAGGTTTATTTGCAGCTCTCTTCACAATAGGTGGAAGAGCGGGGAAGGACCAACCCATATGCCCCTCACAGATGAGTGGATAAAGAAATCCTGGTCTATCTACACAATGGAATTCTAAACAGCCTAAACAGCAGTAAAGAAAGATGATATGAACTTTGCAGGTAAATGGATGGAGCTCGAAGCCATTATGCTGGTGAGGTGACACGTCCCGAAAGAAACAGAGAATGGTGTCAGTCATTGTGTTATGCTAACAACAAATCTCCCGAGGAAAGCATCAGAATGACAGTAATGTTTATATGTTCTGGGGTTTATCTGACGAGGCAGAGGCTATGGGTGTCATAAGATGAATCCCTCAATAGCATCATATAGAGTACACCCACCAATTATTTTCAAAATACGTAATTACTGTATATAGGTAGATTATTTATCCATATTGTAAATTACATGAATTAACCGAGGAAAATGTAATTCCTAAGCATAAAAAATACTGAGAGAAGATTCCTGACAATTAATGGATAGAGTAAAATGACTGGGATGGAGTGGGGTGGGGTGGGGGGGAAATGAATAGGGTGAATTGCTGGAAAAATAGAATGAAAATGATGATGATTCATACACACATCCATAAAAAAGAAACAAAAAACAAATGAGACCAAATGCTTGAAGGTTGTGGGGAAAGGGAGCCACTCACCAACTGCTGGTGGGAATGGTAACTCATACAACCACTATGGAAATGCAGTATGGAGAACCCTGAAAAGAACGCAGAATAAGTGTACCCAGCTATACATGGCCGACTCCTGGATATAGCCCACAGAGAACTGCATCGCTACCACAGAGATCAGGCACAGCCAGTACATTGCACCCTCTTCACAATAGTGGAAGAACTGGAAACAAACTAAATGCCCTCAACCAATGAGTGGATAGAGAAAACGTGGTAAATCTGACACAATGGAGTTCGAGGCAGCGGGAAGAAAGATGACGTCATGGGGCTGTTGCGGTAAATGGAGGAACTAAAGATATGCAAGTGAAGTACACTGTTTCGGGAAAGAAAAGGAACAAATTGGTATAACTCAGTTGTAATGCTAGCAGCAAGCACTGAGTTGTAAGGCAAAGCAAGGTACCATGCAATGGTTATATATCCCCCTTCCCTAAAAGCAACTGTGCTCTTAGTGATGTAAAGTCTTTTAACAGGCTCTAGATTAACCCAACACATATTTTGAGACTGTGTAACCTTGGTATAAGGGTGTAGGATATGTAGGCACATTTTAGAGTAATATTAAATTTATAAAAGGGAAACATGTGAATCCTGAAATAGATATGGAAATGACAAGCAGTGTGTGTACAGATGACATAATTTTTAGGTTAGAGAGATATATATGTGTGTGTGGTGTGTGTGGGTTGTGGTGGGTGTGTATGTAAGCTTATGTTGAAGCGATACAGATTGGAGAGAACTACAAAATCAGAGGAACTGGGACAGGAACCAACTGAAGCAGTAAGTTCCCTAAGGACAATAATCTCTGCTTTTTAAAAAAAATTTTTTTTTTTTTTAATTAAATTAAAAAAAAGATACAGTGGCAGGGAATATAAGGGTGGCAATGGACTTTGGTGGGTGGGGGGCATGGATGGGGGAGATGAATTCTAGACTAGAATGAGAAATGATGTATGAAAATGCAACAAAACTTCAAATAAATTGGAAAAGAGACTAATATTGCGGGTTCTTTTCTTTGCCAACAAAATATTAAACCAACTTTAACCCTACATTTGTAAAAGTAGAATTGAATGCAAGAAGTAAAATTCATAAAGATGACAGCGCATCAGTTAGGATGAACCATTATGGGAGCATGATTTAGTGTCCTGTCATTGTATTAAATTTGGCATGGATTTGTTTTCACATTTATTCATAGAGGTATACAAAGTGTTTGGAACCTACAGTTGCTAAACTAGTTTACGCAAACGATTCGAGGCAAAGTGATGAGCATCCCAATATAAATCGGGATGTACACAAAAGAAAGCACGAGACAGAGCCCATTAACCTCCTGTATGAATAGGTGCTTATTTTAAATATTCAATATCTAGCAGACCTACCGCAGAAATGGTTCATATCTTCCAATATTAATTTCTTGAGCAGTAATACAAAGATCCTAATATACATAATTGGGAGAATTTAAAAGACAATACTGACTCACTTTCCCTACATTATGGAACCAAGAATAGGTCCCATTTTATTTGCAATATGGTCTTAAGTAAATTCTATAATTTCTTATGTCTGAGTTTCTCTTCAGGCCTACGGTAAAGATCAGAAGTGATGTCTGTGAAGTGACAAATATGGTTCCAAAGTTGTCTAATAGTAGTTATTTTTATCATACAACAAATTATATTCTTCTAGGTCTAAAAGATTCAAATGTCAGCTAAATGTTGGAAATTGCCCCACATATCAGCAAAATACAGGGAGAAAGAACATCATGCTTGATATTTAGCAGTTTGATGAGCTTTGAAAAAATCATGATGAATGGCTTTTACACACTGTCATGATTCTGGGGATGATCAGTAACATAGGGCCAAGGAGCTGCGGTTTGCATTGATCTCCTATACCAATCATCAGTTTTCCCACATAATTTAGTACTTTATTGCATCTAGCCCTATATACCATGCAAAAAACCCCTAAAATTTATATATCCAGCCCCCGTGTTTCTCTGAATGCCGGACTCATATATCCAACTGTCTACTCAACATGCTCTAGAAAGTACCTAATATGTATCTTTAAAAATCAGCTGAAACAGAACTTTCAAAACTCCCCACAAAATTCTGAATTCTTTTAATCTTCCCCATTTCAGTAAATAGCACTACTGTCTCTCTGATTACTAAAACCAAAAACCTATGAATCATCATGAGAAAATAATCATTTTTATCTCAAAAGAGTGTTTTTCATCTGTAATTTTTGTAACTCTATTATCAATGATTTCAGTTCAAGGCACGATCATTATATGTCATTCTTTTTGCTGAAATATTTTCAGGCACCTTCACCCAGAGGGCTTTTTCATAAGATACAAAGTCCAACATGAAAGTTGTGTTTCAAGTAGACGGTTTCCCAAATTCAGTCTGCTACTTTTGTGTGTTTCTATTTATTGTGTGTGTGTGTATGTGTGTGTTAGGTTTGTGTATGTGTGTTTTGTTTTGCCAGGGTAGACCAGCAAGCCCTACCGTGTGTTAGGCAAAGCATCAGCACTGAGCTTAAATCCATAAACTTTCTTTCTTCTTATTTTAAGTTTTCTGGTAAGTTTGATACAGGGTCCATCCCTGTAGTCCCAGTTGTCCGGGAACTCATTCTGTAGAACCAGGCTGGCCTTGACCTTCACAGAGATCCAACTGGCCTCTGCCTCCCGAAGTGCTAAGAATGAAAAGGACATCTGGGCCACCAAGCCCCGGCTCGTTCTTATTATTAAATTGACATGTAATTATACCTTTATTTATATCTCTAACTATTTAACAAATATCCTTTCATTGTGTTTCCAGCTCAACCAGGGAGATATTTTTGTTCATCTATACTCAGCAAGCATAATAAGTATTTAATAATATTCAGATCCTCACAACTCATGTAAAAGCCCTGTAGGTGATGGCTTGCCTATAATCCCCAAACTCTGAAGGCAAGACAAGAGATTCCTG
This sequence comes from Rhizomys pruinosus, assembly GCA_009823505.1. Taxonomy (NCBI): domain Eukaryota; kingdom Metazoa; phylum Chordata; class Mammalia; order Rodentia; family Spalacidae; genus Rhizomys; species Rhizomys pruinosus. The sequence continues at coordinate 1,715,931 of VZQC01013712.1, forward strand.
GGAACTGGCTTGTGAGAAACAACAAGAATGCATGAGTTCGATTTGCCCAAGAGATTCTGGGTCTTCCCCAAGAATAAAGTGAACAGAGAGTCGAGGTTGTTGCTAGGGATCAATTCTGAGTTCAGGCAATGGATGCCAGATGGTTTGGTGTATCGTGCTGTATATGCATCTACAAATATACAAAACAGTGTAACACATATGCATGACACAATGCGAAACGACATTAAATATTAAATAGTACTACTTTGGATAATCAACACATTAGATGAAAATATAATAGTCCACTGTCCTAAATGTGCTTTCACTTTGAACCTTAGTGAGAATCAGCCAGCTAAATTAAAAGGTTCAGAAATTCACGGGCTGATGCCACAAGCTTACGAACTCATCCTAATTGTTAGGAGATGTTATAAACCACGGTAAGATCCTGTTATATTTAACAGAAAAAATTTAATTCATGGATCAACATACTATCCAAACATGATTTGTCTATACCAAATAACTAGCCATAAAAATTAGTACTGTTTAAAATACCTATATATCTAATGCATGTCTTTTCATAGTAAGGAATCAAAGCTATAATATTATACGTTTTTAAATACTTATATATCTAGTTGCATGTGCTTTATTAGTATTGAAAGGTTATTCCTTGACAAGCTGGCAGCCCATGGGAAAAAACATCCAGAATTGAATAGAGACCAAACAACAGCTCCAGAGAAAGTAGACTGTTTTGCTTCTCATCCAACCTGTGGCCCTTTTCGAAGCCTAAGACAATCTGCTGAGAGGGGGGGTGTGGTGGAATGTAAGGGCTTCGATTGGGGTTATGGTGAAACTACAACAATAAAGACCGGACACTCATTTGATAAACTAGATTGAACATACAAGACCCCCCCTGCTGGATAGTGGAACCCATGAGCTGTGTAGGTTTAGGCACAACGCTTGCAAAATTGGGTTTGACATGAAGGTGCTTGTACGCACAAAATGTCACTTATTTGGTAAAAATGAAAACAAAAACAAAACAAAACAAAAAAAACCCAGAAAGATGCAGAAAGTTTACGGCAGAATGGCAGAATGCTGGGATGGGTAGGGGTGGGGTGGGGGGGACGTGACGTGGGAATATAATTCCTGACACGGGTGAAATTGTGTGAACATGCTAGTATAAATACCCAAAGTCTCAATAAAAAAAATAGGTTCATAAAAGTAATTTTCGTCATATCGAAGATAAGATAAAGAGCAAATGATTGGTTTTAGGAGCAAGAGGATCTAGGTCATTAAAATGTAATGCTAAATGTCTTTTTATTTCTTGATACATTGGTAATTGATTGTATCTCAGCTAGCCCGTAAAACTTGCTATGAAGCCAATATGGAACATAACGCCTGAAGTTAGGATTATAGCCTTGTCCACATTTCCTGGTTTTCTACAGTGCTGAGGATTGAGCTCAGGGTATCTTCCATGCTAGGTGACCATTTTGTCAACTGAGCCCATTATAATTCCTTTTATTAGAAAAAGTGCAAAACAGTGGTTTCTAAGTACAATTATTATGACACAGACATGAGTTCATGGTATCTGGTGTCTTTACGATCAAAATTGGGCAATCACTTGGAATACTCATCTAATAACTTAAGAACATCATTATTATTACAGTTCTGTCTCTTCCCACAGAGCAGCTTTTGTTATCAAGTAGTGTAGATAGAATTTGATGTGAATGATAGAAACATTCTAAATGACTACTGTATTCCATCCACGCAACTGAGTGGTTTCTAGGCCAGTAAAAGATCAAAGCAGTGTAGCACAGAAAGGATTCACCTTTCCCCCTACAGATATGTGTGCATGCAGCTCATCACTCAGGCTTCTGTATCTGGCATTTACCAGCTGCTTTGCCAGAGCCCCACTGGATCATGGTGTCAAATCAAAGAGACATTTTAGCTCCAATGTACTCTTGGTACACAAAAATGATTTATGGACATAAGCAATGAATTATCGTCCTATTTGACAGCAAAAGAAGGACACGGACACTTAACTGCCTTTATAAACTACTATGGATGAATCATAATGACATAAGGAATTGCTAGACAGGAAAGGACCAGTCTCCTCCACACGCTTTTCCTTAGGTCTCATTTCCACTTCAGCTTTCTCTCAGCAGCCTTTGTCTTTGTCTCACACACCATTAAAATGTCTTATGCCAGCTGCTGCAAACTCATTTATACAGACAACACTATTATGTCTCTGTCCATCTTAATAGGGCAAATTATTCCACATGATTGTGTCTCCTTGAACAAAATATTTTGGCCCCAAATACTTATCTCTGTGGCACTTTGCTTGAGTTTTACATAGTCCCTGGTTAACTTTTAAATATTCATAATTTATCCCTTATAATTGAAGCACCATATTAGTAACAAAAACTATTTTAGACTAATTGTCAAATTTCTTTCTGGTGGTAAAATTGTTACAAGGGCAAAGAGGTCACACTATTTTCAAACGATCCAAGAATAATATGAAAATCCTATAGTGCATTAGTACCTGTTTACTTCCAAACACTACTGGGTAGAGGCTATCTCATATGATAGTTTTTTCTTTAGTCATCAAGTCAAAATATGGACCATGTTCATGTAAGAAAACCAATGAAGTTCCCAGAAAAGTAAATCAATCCCTGTCAAAGATCACATAGGGACTCTCAGAATCAACAGATGAGTTATCATAGGTTTCTATAAATGTTCCAAGGGTTTTCGCTCCCAGCCAAAGTCCTTTTTTATATGCATTCTTTGCCTGTGTGTGTGGGTGTGGGTGGGTGTATCTGGCATGTGTGTGTATGTGTAAGAGTATGTTTTCCTCGTAGATATGTTTGCGTCAGAATTTGTTTCTTTTCTATATATGTAGCAACTAATTTCAGTCAAATCTGATCATATTACTATAAGCAATTATGAACTCTTGAGGGTAGCAGATTTTAGAGAATATTAAACTAATTGCTAAGAAAAAAATCTAAACAAAAGGGATCTCTAATATAATAATAAATTATCATCAGTGTGATGAAAAGTTACATTTAGGAGAAAGAAGTAAATGACCATAAGAGAAGTCTGCATAGGCTTCAAAAATTACAGAAGTACAAAATATATATAGGCAAAGAGTAGAGGGGGCATGAAGCAGTTAGAAAAGGAGAAAAGGAATCGATCAGTGATGTTTACACAGACTGCTGTATGCAAATGCAAATGCTCTCTAGGTATGTATAATAGATTGCTTGAAAAGCAACATAAAACAAATGTGGTGATCAGATATGACGCCCACTAATATTATGGTATTCATGGATAAGTAACTGATCCTCTTTAACTCTTCATTTCTACTCTTATAAAATATAAAATATCTCACCCATATAGAAAGGTTATTGTGAGCTCTGTGTGAGTGTACAGTATAATGCATGGCATAATAAGTCATAAAGTAACCTACCATAATCATTAGTAATGGTTTAAATAATACCTATATATCGAATTGCGGGTGCGTCATTAGTAATGATCGAAAGCTATATAGTAGTACTTGGTTTAAATACCTAATATCTGAGGGCATGTGTGGCTTCATTGTAGGAATCCGAAAGAGGTTAATGCCTGGACAGCTGGCAAGGCGCCATGAAATAAACAGCCATAAATTGACGAGAGACCAAGACCACAGCTCTAGAGAAAGTAGACTGTTTTGCTTCTCATCCAAACTGTGCCCCTTTTTCTAAGCATAGGGAGCAATCTGCGGAAGAGGGGTCGCGGTAAAATGTAAGGTCGCGATTGTGGTGAAAGGGAAATACAACAATATAGGAGGGACACTCATTTTTATCAACTTTATTGACATACAAGCCCCCCTCTGCTAGACATGTGGGACCATGAGCGTGTGGGTTTGGGCACAACAAATTGCAAATTGGTTTTACAAGAAGGAGTTCTTGTACTCCCAAAAACACAAATTATATAACTTATGTTAAAAAGTAAAACAAAACAAAACCAAAAAAAAAAGAGAAAGATGCGAAAAGTTAAGCAGCAGAATGAGAGTCTGATGGGTAGGGTGGGGTGGGGGAAGGTAAGGGGATATATGCCTGAACTTAATTGCAAAATGATGTATGAAAAACACAAAGCAATCAAAAAAAGGTAAAAAAAAATAATATGCGTCACACAAAAAAGTCCAATAATTATCTGAGCAACCTCCTCAACTGTACATTACTAGATCCTGGCCGAGTCTCCTGCCAACAAAATGCCTAGCTTTTCTGTTTACAGAAGGGGGCGTGAAGAATAATAATAATTTTATTTTGCCAAACGAATGCTTTCATGTTTACACAGAAACCATAGGCTGAAACTTGTCACAAATATCATGGGCCTAACAAAATCTGTCCCCATGGGTATCAAGGGCCCATACCCCTAGAAATAAAAATTCAAACCCTTCCTCAAATATCTTACTCCAGCCCTTACGTGGTGTGGAAAAGCCAGGCAGCAGACACTGAGAACCCCTGGTGCTGGAAGATGGCCATTAAAGATTAACTGTCAGGGATTAGGCACATTTGCCAGATCCTGCTGTCATGTGCTTTAACACCTTCACCCCCACTCCAGCTCTCCAATCTGTGACTCTGCATAGCTGCCTGTGAAATAAGCCCATAGGAGTAAAAATGTACCCAGTCTCTGACTTTACAGAGAAGTAAGACTGCCTTTCTAATAATGAAGTAGTTAATATTGTTTCTTTTCTCCTCCCTTGCAGGATATAGAAACATGACATAAACATTTTCGTAGGATAGAAGCCAGTGAGATCTTTGACACTGGCTGTCACTGATGGGGTTAATAGATAGCCCCATGTCATAGGTTAGGACACACTGAAGGAAATGTGGAGCAAATAGAGAGATATAATAAGAGTGACGAAGGGGAGAGAGGAAAAATCACTCTTTAATCTGACACCCAAAGCCCTCCTTTCCGTAATTCTAAGCAGGCTATTTTTCTTCCAAGTTCTATAAGGTCAGCAATAGGGTTGACCTTGTTTCTAGAGAGAACAAGTGTCCAACTGCAGTCTATGAATTGTGATACTCTAGGAAAGGCTCCCACAGGCCTGGAAAAAGTTGCCAGAATGTCCCACTGTTAGTCATGACTATGAGTTATAGAATTGAAATGTCTATTAAATTTGAAAAATATCTTAGTTTGGAAGGGAAACAGTGGGTTTTGGCTTTTATCAATTCACAAATTGGCTAAGCTCATGAGGTAATGGAGTAAAAACAGCACAAAGCAACACCATCGAAGGAGAAGAGCTTATAAATAAGACAGACATTGGACAATTTTTGAAACAAGCACTTGAATTAGAGAGGCATGCCGGGTGAGCTGTGGGGGCTAGAAAAGAACTGAGATACCCAGAAAAGGATGGAGGTTTAGGGGCAAGAAGGGGAGCTGGTATGAGCCAGTTTGCACCCTGAGATTTTTGTACCTGAAACTGAGCAAAGACAAAAATGAAATCCATTTTCATGTGACCATCATGACACACACATTCAGGTCTTGTTAACTGGCTGCTCAGAGACAGCATGAAGGAGAAAGAACATATGTCAATGATTTGTTCCCTTTAGTGTTTCACAACAAACTGCTTTGGGGGCAGTTTTATGGGAGATACTTTATCCTAGGAGCTTTTCAATCACCTTACATTTAAGAGCAACTTGCTTCATCATCTAAACAGCTCTTCTTTGTAAGATGATCAGTTTGTCAATATCTCTCTGGTTGTATTACATCCATAAATGGTGCCCTTCACTCTCCAGTTGGATCGACCAGCCTATTGGATGGTGTGATTAGGAGAGTTACTGAATGCTCTTCACTGTTTGTCCATTAACTTCACTCCATGTCACTTTAGGATTTAAAGATAGTTCCCCATTCACTACTAGAAATGAAAATAAATTCAGGCTGGGCGTAGTGGCGCACACGACTTTAAGCCTAAAGCACTCGGGATGGGGGGACGAGACAAGCCGGAATTTTTGGAGTTTCAAGGCCAGCCTGGCTACAGAGGTGAGTTCCAGACAGCTGCGGCTGCAGGAGAAAAAAGGACCCTGCCTCGAAAGGACCAAAAAAAAAAAAAAATGAAATGAAAATAAATTCTAAGTCACCATCAGAGTCGTTGTTTCTTTTCTTTAAAATCCTACTGAAGAGCCGGGCCGTGGTGGCGCACGCACTTTAATCCTAGCACTCGAGGAGGCAGAGGCAGGCAAGATCTTTGTGAGTTCAAGGCAGCGCTGGTCTACAGAATTAGTTCATTCCAGGACAGCTGGGGCTACGGGGATAACCCTGTCTCGAAAAGACCAAAAAAAAAAAAAAAAAAAATACTGACTGAAAGAAATTGCTTAAGGCAAGGAGCAAAGGGACACTTTCCCAAACTCAGTACACAGCCCACCGGAGTGGTTAATATGGTGCATTGCAATTCATGAATTTCTACAATAAAAAGTACAGACTTCCAGTATTCGTGAAAAGAAATCAGAGAACCAAAAAATACCAGATCGTACTCTCACTGACAGCAAACAGGAAAAGAGCTGAGGTAAACCCTGCTACTATGGTCCCAATTGTGGCTTAATCTCTATTTCTTGGACAACGAGGGCTCAGTGTCCCTTGATATTAAGTACTTACCCTGGATTACTGTAAGCATTCCAACTGATAAGGAGTAGGTAGTTAATTCCCTTCTTTTTTGTTGGATTTAGCTTACAATATTTTAGAAGCCTTTTAAATAAAGAAATATTTTATTAAGACCATGCAATGGATTGCCTGACAGATGTCTTAAGGACATTTCAGGAACTTTCCACTTAAATTATAGTGTGAACACCTTTAAGGATCCTCTAGGTATCATACATTTTCTTCTTTCAAGTTCATTCATCCAGCAACCTAAATTAAAGATCTTCATGACCAGAGTCGAAATGGAACATGAGAAAGAAAACAATAAGCTTGAGATGGAGTTTTTAATCCTATCTTTCTCTTATCAGTGTTCTGCTACTTAACGTTAGTACTAATGATATTATCATTGCACTAAACTCCCCAATGTTCCTGCAAGTGACAGAATGGGTTACAGAAATGACCATGCTTTGAGATTGCAAAGAACTATGCAAACACAAAGCTGACTCTTTTATCAACGTAGGTCTCACAAATGAAATAGCCACCCAACCGATGTAAGATAGAAACAATATTGAATTATTGTCTTTGTAGTTTTTGCCCTTAAGCATGTAAAAAGATTCCAATAACAAGGTGTACACACGCAGTTAAAAAAATGATAAGTAATGGAAAACAACAAACAATTATAAGTGAGCATAAACTAAAGGTCCAACCTAGAGTACTTTATTAGCCAGAAAAAAAAAATAATGTCGATTATAAGTGAAGGACAAAGGAAAATGTTTCATGATATAAATAAGTTATATTAGGATTTCTTCTCCAATAAGCCTTTCCTGCAGAGAATACTTCAAAAAATACAAAGAATGGAAGGCTGAGATGACTATAACCAATCAACCCCAAAAAACAAATGAGATATACTACAGAAATAAAAACCTAGGTATGAATGTACTAGAAATCAAAATGTTTGGAAGCAATTTAATTCTCTCAACATCACTTTTAAATATCAATGGAATGAATTTCCCAGTCAAAAGACAAAGACTAGCAGAATGGATTAAGAAAACAAAATCCAATGTGTTCTTTTATTTTTGTCTCCAAGAAACTTACATGTAACCAGTTTAAAGATAGATATTTATCCCAAGGTGAAAGGAGGAGTTGTTATCTTAATACTAGATAAAATACAATTCTAGGTCTTTGGTTTTGTTTTGGGGGGGGGATAATTAGAATCACGAGGGTGTAACATCTTGGGTGGATAGACAGGCTTTTTTCCAGGCTTATGTGGTGTGTTTCTGGATATTTGGAAAGATTTGGTTGGCTAGAGTTTACCAAGGGACTTGTAGAGTCACTTTTAAAGGTTTTTATTTTTGTGGTGTGCTTTGGGGGACTGCCTTGTTTCTCTGGATTGGTATAAATACTACAAGGTTTAGTAGAAAATAAGATACGTGTACTGGAATTAAGTAGTTAAATGTTTCCAGAGTGAAATGGTATAAACACTAAAGCCAGTTCACTAATAGTCTAAATGGGATTATAACCACACACAGTTGTGGTTGGTTTTCCGTCCATTCCTGGTTGGTACTGGACTTCCAGTTGTTGATTTGGATTAAAGAAGCATAGACAAGTAATGGGCTACCTTTGACTACTAAAAGACATTTTTTGGTCTCTGGCTGTTTATGCAAATTGTTACTTCTGATTTCTGGTTCTGCCCATTTAAATAACGTGACTCAGAAAATCGAGAGGCCTACTTCCTCGCATAGCAGCAATGCGCCAGAAGGAGACAGAATTAATGGAACTTGGGTAAATTTTTCGAGCTAATGTCCAGTCAACAGGTTATGTTCCCTGTTATTGGAAAGCAACAAACCAGGATATGGGCTTTCCGAAAGTAAAGAGACTACTTCTACTTCTGTTTGGTAAGTAAATTCATTTATGTTTAAACATGCTAAAATTCATTATATTTCTTTTATCAGCTTTCCTTGCTTATCATATGGTGTTAAATCTCTTCCAGGCAGATGTTTATTAATGCAAGGCCTTTCTTATGTTTTCTTCGCAGGCTTAAGCTTAATATGATACGTAATTAAGTGTTGCAGATGTGGTAACTTACTTTTTTGGATGCCTAATCAACCCATAACGAACGGCCCATACCAATTCGGCCAAGGGATTTAAGGGAAAACTTTGTTCCTTGCCTTCTGAGATCAATTGGTCCCAGGGGATTTTGTACAGGGGGCATCTCTAAAATGATATGCAATTGTGAGTCGCCAGGCTTACTGTGCAGGGAAGTCTTGGAAATCCACTAACAGAAACCTAGCCAGTGGCCGTCAGAGCCACTGAGGGAACCCAATGAGTATCGTTCTACGTTGAGGTAATAAAGAAGTATTACAGTACAGAAAAAGTGCTATATTGGCTACCCATTTCATTACTCACATTTCAGAAGTTCTTTCTAAGCAAACGGTAAAATATTCAAATGGTTGTCAAGGGTGTGAAAGTATAATGTAGTTGGTACAATTTGAGGGGGAAGGTACTTAAAATAGTGCCCTCGTCATTTTCTAACATTTCGACCCACATCTATAAACTGTCCGAGGCCATCCACCTTTCTCTTTCTATCCTCTCATCTTTCCCCCCCCCTTTTCTGGTAGAAATCTCATGGAAAATTTTAAGAGTCTCTTAGAAATGTAGCTTCACTGAGTACCATTTTGGAAATTCTGATTTTAGTGAACAATTGTAGTGCTTTCACAGGTTCTAAGGAAAAACATATTTCTGCCTCTGCCTATCTGGCTTTAGAAATACATGAAAGCCCTGGATCCTTTATTGCACATAGATGACATTGATTTCTGCTCATTCATCTTTGCCAACTGAGTAAACATTATTTAACCAGACCCTTCTCTACTTCTTTACTACTAATAGCTTAAAGCCATTGTCCTAAAGCTAAGAAACTCATTAGAATCAGATTTTCTAAGCCTAGGGAACAAACTGCAAAGAGGGGGCGAGGTAGAATGTATAAGGGCTGTGATTGGGGGTGAATGGTGAACTACAGCAATATAGATTGGACACTTATTTTTGATCAACTGGAATGGAACAGCAAGCCCCGACGGCATAAACCCTTTATGCATAGACAGCTTTCAAGATAAGAAAAAGAAAATCCTCAAATACATGTATGTTATGATTTATATAATAAATATGTGGCAGCATGTTGCATTTAAATAAAAATTTCTATTTAATGCAGTAAGAAAGCTCGATCAATGCAATATTGTTGAAATCATTTTATGAGAAAAACTTCAATTTAAGGGAAAGAGGTATCTTCTAACGTATCAATTCATATCTGGATGTTTTTCATATTTGGTGTGGTACGTAAACATCTAGAGCTTAGCGTTTGTTTCTACGGAAGATATATTTACACTGATTATAAATTTTCAAAAAGGCAGTAAGGAATACACTTTTGAAACAGTGATAATCTTTAAAATATGCACATTTTTCAGGGGCATCAATCTTATCTTAATCCTGAAATAATTTTTATAATATTACAATCATATAGCTTCCATGTTGAAAACCTTATTCTATTAGTATATATTGCTACATTCAGGACATAGTAGGGGTAAGCTATGTTTTAAAATAGTAACAACAGCTTTGGCTGGAGAGATGGCCTAAGCGGGTGTAGAGTGCGAGTTGGTCTTGCAGAGGACCCGGTTTGGTATCTATCCCCAGCGATCCCCACATGTTGGCTGAGAAACGTCTTTAAACTCCAGTTCCAGGGGAATTCGACACCTTCTTCGGACCTCCACAGCATTGCATGCTAGTGCACAAACCTACATGCAGACAGTACATTCATACACATAAAATAATAACAAAATTAAAATAATAATTAACCCTCGTCTGACCTCCGCGGCATCACAACACGGGTGCACAAACTGCAGGCAGACAGTACAGTGATACACATACGAAATAAATAAAAATAATAAAAAAAATGAAAAAAAAAATTATAACAACCTTATATGTTAAATTAAGAGAAACATGGTTTAACCACTCTCATAACACTAAGCTAACAGAGCATATAATACTGAAATAAAAGGAGTCAGCTTTCATGGAGAAACTTGTCCTTCCATATCTAGAAGCCATTTTTTCCTAGATCAACCATAACATTGAAACTCTGTGAATAAAAAGTTTTTTTAGCATATGGATAATAAGTCACTGATTGGAAAATGAATGATAAATAAATTTTGAATTATTTTTTCTAGCTCACAGTTCATTATTTGGTGTATAATCTATACTGAGTAAATTTGTACCAGGTGATAAGTGAATAAGTTACTGCTTTTAGTGATTGAGGTTGCTTTGTCCACATGTCCCCCTGACATTCTTTCCTTGGATACCAGTGACCTAAGTTTTCATCATGACTCTTAGGAGTTAAAAGGAAATAATTTGGGATCTGCGAAAATGTGTTTGTAGTATGTGTTTGAACTACAGCCTGTTCACAATGAAACCATATCTATGACTTTGAGTGTTCTTAATACCGTTCTCTCTTCCAGTGGTTTTCAAAGCATTCTTGTTCCTTGAAAGGCATATAAGAGAACTACCAGAACAGAAAGGTACATTCTTTGTGTGACTAATGTACGAATCAAGAATCTGATAGAGGGGTCGGGAAGTTTAAATTTTTAAAATTCACAAAGCCCGCTCTGACCTTAGTCCCGCACCTGAGTCCTAGCATAGGAGTCTGATACACAGTAAATATTTGGAGAACCTCTGAATATTCTTCAGATAAATATTCAGCCCATAAGCTTATTTTAATGTTAGAACAAGTTAACTAAAATCATATAAACACACAAAAGAATACCGCTATGGTTACTACTATTTTTCCAGAATCTGGAATGAAACCAAAAAATAAAAATCGCTAATATCATAATCTGTTAGATGAGAAACAAGCCAAATAGTTAAGGATTATAAACTTTAACAATGAGTTGCCAAACACAGATCTTTTGAATGAGCCGGATAAGAAATCGGTGATTATGGTCAAAGTCCCATGCTTTGTGCCAGTCCCAAGTCACTTTTAATATGTCTATGATTGAATCTTCTCCCATGAACATGTCCTGGACGTCTAGCACATGTTGAGGAAATCAGAAACTAATCAAAAGCAAGAAGTTGTTTGCTTCGTGGAATTAATTTTCCAAATGGTAGTTATTTTTGAAAATAACTGGGGGATTTAAGTAGAGTGGGTTTTGCGTCGCATCCACCTGTGCCCCTTTTCTAAGCTAGGGAACAATCTGCGGAAGAGAGGGCACAGTAGAATTGTAAGGGCTTTTGATTGGGGTGATTGGTGAAACTACAACATATAGACTGGACACTCATTGATCAACTGATTGAACATACAAGCCCTCCCTGCTGGAATGGTGGGAACCTGAGCTGTGTGGGGTCCTGGCACAACAACAACTGCCTTGCAATGGGGTTTTACATGAAGGATGCTTGTACTCACAAATTAATCACCCTAATTGTTAAAAAAAGGAAAACAAACAACAAAAAAAGCAGGAAAGATGCAGAAAACTTACGGCAGAAGCACGATCTGCGATGGGTAGAGGTAGGGTGGGGGGGAAGGGGAAGGGGATAGATGCCTAGAACTGAATTGGAAAATGAGGTAAAAATACACAAAGCCTCAATAAAAATAAATTATAAAAAAAAAGAAAAAATAAAATCCTTGGGGAAAAAACATGCAACTCTAATCCAAAGAACTATTTTAACATTCACGTAATATGCTCTCCAAATTGAAACTAAGAAATAAAACTGTCAATTGTCAAGATAAAGTGTGTACTAGTATATTGAAACTTGGGGATCAAAAATTGAACATACTATTTATATCTCTGAATACAGAGAATACCAACTGATCTAATTTTAATACTATTCCCCAAATATAAGGCAGACATTAAAAATAGTAATAGTGAAAAAAGTTTTTCTAAAATTAGCAAGTGTGTGCTATAATTACCCAATAGCATGATGTCAACATTACATGATTATACAGGTAATGCTTAAGTACATTACTCATAAGTCACCTAATGCAATCTCTGAATGCTAAGGTCTCAGCTTTACAAAATCCAGAACCTTAACTGAGTGTCAAAATGATTATCACAAGCAAGAGATGTCAGCATGTGGCATTATGTGATGAATCATAGTAAAATTCTGTCTAAAATTACTGTCAGATTGCCTGTTAAGCTTTTATAAAACAGAAAATAAAAATTTCTGCATTTTCTTGACTCCCATCTCTAAGATACTTCATTACATATCTGTAAATATTCCAGAATAAAAATATGAACTATGAATCACTTCTAATCCCAAGCATTTTATGTGAGGAACATACAACTGGTTAGTAAATAAATTAATCAAGATTTGCTCATGAACAAAGAAAGACAAGTGACTTTTGGGGGGTATAATTTCAGTTTTGTGTTAATAGTTTTAGAGTCTATTGTATGTTTGCTTCCCAAAATTATTAGGAAAGAATGCCCTCCGTTTTTCTCTTCTATTCTAATGAATTTCTACTTATGTGTGCATATTCTTCTTTTGGATTTGCTTTATCTATATGTCAGTAGGCTCCTACTGCTTAATAGATAACCTATTAAGAATTTTCTTTTTTTTTATTAATTTTATTTATTTCTGTATGTGTATGAATGTACTGTCTGCATGCAGGTTTGTGCACCCATGTCGTGCAATGCCGCGGAGGTCAGAAGAGGGTGTCAGATTCCCCTGGAACTGGAGTTCTCCTGGAACTGGAGTTTCAGACGGTTCTTGGCCGCCATGTGGGTGCAGGGGATCGAACCCGGGTCCTCTGTAAGAGCGGTCGGCGCTCTTAACCGCTAGGCTATCTCTCCAGCCCTGAATTTTCAATTATGAAGAACGCTGTATAGATTACCTCCTGAATACATTTCAACAGATTTCACTCCAAAATTCCAACAGAACCTCATTTGAAAACCAGCACCTTTCATCTAAATGGAGATTCCAAACATGGAGTAAGTCAACATTTTAAAATGGTTCTAGAATAACTTTTCAAAGTTTTTTGATGGACAATCAGTGGTGGATAGAAGATAAAAAAAAAAAAAGAATCTTTTATAACAGCAGAGAGCATAGAGAGTGTTTGGGAACTTGATTACTAAACATGCATATTCCAAATACCGTTTTAGTGCAGCAAAACATATTAATTGTAATGTTTCTGACCGTTGAATTTGCTGCTAATTTTAATTCACAGGAAGTTGGCTTGTGAAATGAAACTCGTTCTCAAACCAAATTACACTTAAAATGACAATCATTAAAATTTGTTTGAACCAGCTCTTACCTGTAACTTTCAATTCTGTTGTTCGTCTTACAAGTTTTCCTTCATATTTCAGTTCACATGTGTAATTTCCTCCATCTTCTTCCTGAACTTCCTGAATGAGAAGAGTATTCCCCTTCTGTATTATTATGCTTCTCCACATTCTTGGCTTGCATTCCTACAGAAAAAACATTTGCAAGTAAGTGAAAATAAATATTCAAGCCATTATGTCTTAAAATTGGCAAGGAATAATTTTAAAGTTTAACAATCTTTCCTTTCATTTTACAAATATATAATTAAGAGGTTTAAACAATGCTGAAGCCATATCCCAAATGCATCTTATTTTGTCCAGTTCAGATATCATTAGGCATCACATTAAGAGTCGCTCTAAAAGCCTCACTCCATGAGCAAAAAGACTTCAGAATATTGAACAAAACAAGAAAAGCATCCAAGCTCCAGAAATGCAAAGAGTTATATAGTGAAATGGTATGTGTTACAAAATATAATTTTAATGCCCTGGTTGTTCTAACTGGTACAGGTCTTTGCTATAAGTCATAGAAGACTATGGTTCATTTGGCCATTTAGCATAATCCATGAGAATGTTAAGCATTTTTAAACATTTATAACAGAGTTTTACATTGGTAATGAAGTTTATAATTATTTCATTAAATATTCTTTTTTGCAATAGCTAATACTGTTCCCCAGAGTCCCATTTCTTGTGCTCAGAAGGGAAAGAGTCTAGAAATAGAGTTAAGGAGCTCTTTAGAAACACAGCGAGGCAAAATGAAGTTGCATTTGTTATAGTACCAACCACTTACTTTTGAGTTCAATGGAATAAAATGATAGAGAAAATCAGACTTTGATGTTAAGTGTTTTATTCTTCTGATGAGAAAGTGGGACCATCTCACTACTAGATTGAACTTCACTAGAATGGAATATATAACAGGTTTCCAGAGAATAAAAAGTCCATGGCAACCACAGATGTAAGAATATTCCACTAAGTAGCTTTGATTTGGGAATTTTCTCAGACTGTTAATATTTTTTCTCGGTCTCTGTGGTCCTCATTCTAATTTTTCATTGAAAGTATTAGCCAAACATTGCACACACATCAGTGGCAGCCTAGCACATAGCATATAAGAGTGCTGAATAGTTAAGACAAAAATATTTTATCATCTACATTCTGAGTCTGTCACTTGAGAAAATAAGAAAATTGATTTTTAAGCAGATTATGAGGACAATAGTTGAAAATATGTCTCCTTTTTCCCCACTGTAGTGTACATAACATCTGTCTCTAACCCTCCTAACCCCCAAACTCCATACACACAGCTAACACTTTCACAAAATGTTGGAGTCTGGGCTGATTCTCAATCCCCAGCTGTGAGTTCTTGCACATTTTTGTAAATTATTTGTGAGAGCAAGTACTGCCTTCTTAGTTTTTCACTATAACATTGTTTTCTGTTAGCAGGAGATTTGACAACAAAACACAAAAGTTGACACTTAAGTTCACAGGTATAAAATATAAGAGATATGCTTACTTTATGTCCAATACAACGACCAGAACACATTTAGTGAGTAAATAAAAGTAATACTATAGAGGACATGTAGATATAAGGCTGCTTTGTTCCCTTGGGCCTTTCTGAAGAACAGTTAAGGGTCTGTCTGAAGTTACATTACATAGTATGTCTGGCAAGGTTTATCACCTATATGAAATTTGCTGCTGAGTTAAACCTTGGGATATAAGGTTTCTGGGAAAATGAAGAAGTAAGTCTAAACAGAGAGAAAAAAAATCAGCCCAGCTGCCACTAACGTCATACAACAATAATCCACAATTATTTTCGCATTGCTTCCAACACAGATAGCCTCAAATTTCTAAAGACTCATTCTGAAGATCATTAAACAAAAATATGGTCCCCCTGGGCATTTTGAGAGGAAAGGAAAATGAAAACTGAGCTGCTTCACTCTCACATAGAGGTGGTGGGGGCAGGCAAATGCCCACGCACTTATTTTATTCAAAGACAAATGGCCTCATTTTCTAATGTCATTTGGGGAGGGAGAGTCCTTATGCAATTAGTTTTAACCGTCTTTACTTTCCCTGATCATAGATTTTTGGCCCCACTAAGCAAGAAACTAAAATATGTATAAAAACTTAAAACTACAGTGTGCAGACTAGAATCTTCCCATGTCCTTGAGATAAACCTAGACAGTCTCAAATGCCTTCCCAGCTGTGATCCAGACGTATAATTGACTGCTTGTGTCCAGTGGAAGTAGGTTTATATGTAGATATGCATGCACGCATTACGTTTGAGTGTGTGTAAAAGGGGGGCGTATGAAAATGGCTTGGTGTCCCCTTTATTCCTCTGGGGTCATGTAGTAAAGATGAGAAGGAAAACTAGCTTTAGCTTTAAGAGATCTCTAGCTTGAAATTCAGGGCTTTCCCGAGTTCTGTGATCTTAGGAAAATTTGCCCAACTTTATAAAGCTCCAATTCTCCACTTAATATTATGAGGTTAATACTACGTACTATCTAATTTACCATAATCCAAAGGCAGTGGTTATTCATAAGGAATCAGTCCTCCAAGTCTCTGAGAACTTGCTCATATGAACTTGAAACAATGATGACACCATCCACAAGACCAGGCAGAATCAATCAGACAGAAACCAAGCATAGAACTGGGGAAAAGGGCGGTGGGCCCCAATCTTAGCAGACGACTTGGCAACTGCTTACTCTTGGAGGATGGAGAGTGATCTTCTTTTAGGGGGTGACTCTACATAGGCTAGCTAGACTACAGTGGATGAATTTGCAACAAGAAATGTCTGGGTACAAAATCTTAACATATATGACAGAATTCAGGAAATATGGTGAGGAAGAGCTAGAGAGGATATGAGTGGGGAAGGAGGCCTAAATCTGATAAGATGTACGAAATGCACAAAAATCAATAAAATATGCATTATCGAAATATATATTAATAAATACAATGAATATTTTTATGAAATTGTGATTTATTATTTCAAGCGATTGTTTTATTAATTTACTTATTTTATAAGCATTTTTGAAAAACAAATCCAAAGGCTCAGGAATGATTGCACAAGTTGGGAAGAAAGATTTTAAGAGCCAAAGGTGGCACATGACTACAAGGAAATTGTTTGTTTAGACACAACAGACTAATTATACATATGAACTCACAGTGCTGTGACAGCATGAATAAAACCTATGTATGCCTATGTCAGACAAAACAGACGCATAGAATGGGGAGGTGGGAAAATATCACTAGCCTTCCCAAGAAGATCTGTTGGCAATTAATAGCTATTGGGTGAGGGAAAGTCAGGTTTTTCTAAGTGTGTAACTCTTGGTAGGTTGACCCACATCCAAGAACAGTTGGGTAACACAAAAGACTCATTAGGCCTTTAAAAAAGAAAAATCAGGGGCTGGAGAGATGGCCTAACAGTTAAGAGCGCCGACCGCTCTTGCAGAGGACCCGGGTTCGATCCCCAGCACCCTCATGGCGGCTGAGAACCGTCTGTAACTCCAATTCCAGGAGAACTCCAGTTCCAGGGGAATCCAAGAGTCTCTTCTGACCTCCACGGCATTGCACGACACGGGTGCACAAACCTACATGCAGACAGTACATTCAAACACATACAAAATAAATAAATAAAATTAAAAACAATAAAAAAAGAAAAAAGAAAAAGAAAAAAGAAAAATCATAACACAGGACATGAAGTTGGAAGGGGTCATAGGGTCACAGGATTGAATTGGGGGAGAGGGATTGAATATAATCAAAATACATTGTCTGAAATTCTCAAAGAATCAATAAAAATATATATTTTTTGTCTTTTTGAGACAGGGTTTTCCTTTAGTCCCAGCTGGCCTGGAACTCACTATGTAGACCAGGCTGACCTTTAACTCACAGAGATCCACCTGCCTCTGCCTCCTGAGTGCTGAATTAAAGGTGTGAACCACAACGCCCAGCATAAAATATATATTTAAAGTAAACATATTGAAATACTATAAAAATTGAAAAATATAAAATTTAAACCAAATGTTATAATATATGTATTTATTTATTTCTCCTCACCAAAATGGGCAGCTAACAAAAGGACATCAACTAATGAATGGTTAAACACTCGTACAAATGTACTATGACTTTATTAGGAACACAGTTGAGCAACAAAATTGCAATGAGCTATTGATAAATATCAGGACATAATCTGATTTCAAATTTAATTAAAACACACCAGACACACACCATATTCCTTTTAGCATTGAAGGTTTTATTAAATTTTAAATGAGTGGGTTTCATTTTGATAATTTGCCATACCTTCTTCTGATGCTTTCTCCCCAGTATCTCCCCATCTCTCTGTTGTGGCAGTCTCAATAAGCCTCCTTTTCTGCTTTCATGTCACATACATTGAATTGATCTCTCTTTCTTCCCCACCTCCACAGATCACTGTTTCTTCTCTTGTGGTTCTCTTCTATTTTCACTACCTTTACTTTGCATATAGCACTGTGTTACATAAGGACAGTTTACTGCAAATTATGTGTTGAGCAGATTTCCCCATAGCATATCTCCTCCCATTTCTCCCTACTTACCCTTTTGTTCATTCTTTTGTTGCCCTGGAAAGATTTGCTTGTACTTTCATGTCATATTTATATGCTTGATTTTATGTACTACATAAAATATAGTAAATATATGCCAGAGGAAGCATACAATATTTGTTTTTCTGAAGCTATCTTAATTCACTTAATAGGACTGATTCAAGTTGCATATAAGAAAATACATGGGGCTGGAGAGATAGCCTAGCGGTTAAGAGCGCCGACCGCTCTTACAGAGGACGCCGGTTCGATCCCCAGCACCCACATGGCGGCTAAGAACCGTCTGAAACTCCAATTCCAGGAGAACTCCAGTTCCAGGGGAATCCGATACCCTCTTCTGACCTCCGCGGCGTTGCACGACACGGGTGCNAAAAAAAAAAAAAAAAAAAGAAAATACATTATTTTTAACCAAGGACCCAAGCAAGAAGGAAACTGAATACAAAGAGATATGGAGGTATTTAGAGAAAGAAAAATGATCTGTAGATAATCATGGTAATATTTATTCATGAAAAAATTTGTCAAACTATACTAATAAGAGGATGAATTTTTCTATGTTTAAATTATATAAAATAGAATGACATAAAGTACTCAGAAGATTTAATTATCAATTAAAGTTTTAAATGCAATATAACAACCATTTTTACAATTACAACAAAAACAGTAAGCATTTATCATTAAAATTTTAATATTTCTAGAATATAAAACAAATATTGTTATTAACTTATTATGCAAAGAAACTGAGATCACCTGACACTGAATTATTTATCCATAAATGTAGGTTATTGACCAGAACTCTTGTCCCAACATTGAAAATGATTCTTGCATGTCAGACACTCATTCCTCCCATTTTTTACAAAGTTTATATAGTTTGCAAGCAGGACAGAAGGCTCCTTTTCTAATTCCATGATACGAATGCAGAATGCAATCTTTCAGCACTGATTGTGGTTTGAAGCCATCTTAGGATTTTCAGTGCATTTCTCCTGATAAAGGTATCTTTGAAAATTCTCATTACAAAATTAAATTGTTAAGGATAGAATATGTTTTTGTGTCTACAAAAATGCATAGATTTATTTTATTACATTTCAAATAGTTATACAAAATTGTCAAGCATTTTGGTTAAATATTTTATTAGCAAAGAAGGGCTGGTCTTTTGGGATGTGTTATTATGAGGTCTCTAAAGAGCATTTTCTCCTTAAAGAAAATAGTCACAGATAAATGAACACAAAGCTCTTATCTCTGAAAACTTAGTTCATTAAAATGAGTAATGGTATTTAGAAATGGTCATCTCTAAACTATTATCTTAGGATGTGTAATTAAGTCTTTATAATCCTTTTAAAATTGTTCTTAATTGCAGCCTGTGAGTCAGAGATTTATTTTTTTCTGACTAAAACAGTTATATCCACATCATTTTTAATACTCTGTCATACCCCTTCTACATTAATCTTTGAATTATCTTTTTTATTATGCTTTTCTGTTATCTTGTTCTAAACTTGCTATTTTAATTGGGGTTGTTTTGCAATAATTGTTAGTATTTGCTACAATAAATCTCCACTTATGAATGGTTTTATGAATATTTTCTTGGAAATTTGGATAAACTAGATATCCATGTGAACATATGAAATTTATAATTCTGTTTTCCAGTTTCAAAATTTTCATTTGTATCTCATTAAGCTGTGATGTCTTTCCATGAAGAAATAAACACAGCTTCTCCATTAGTTCAGATAAGAATTCATTTTATTTGATAAAAATAGTTTTGTACAGATTCCTTCCATTTATTGATTAAAATTTTTGAATTTTTTAGAAGTCTATCTTTATACTAAATCAGATAGTTTTATATTATCTTTGTACTAAATCAGATAGTTTTGTATTGCCTTTTATATGTTTATTTTGTTACTGCTAGTAAAAATAAAACCTATTGAAATTTATTGTTTCATGGATCTGTCTTACTGAATTATTACACTGTTCCTATATTTTTCCTATTGTTGAGTCCCTTGGTATTTTTTGCTATGAAATTTTCAAAACTTAGTATATTTTTCTCTCAGTTTAAATATTTATACAGCACATTTGACATAACTTTATAATTTTACCAGGTAAACCTTAAATATGAAGTTGAATAATAGTATAAACAGAGTTCATTCCTATCTTGTACTTCAGGATGCAAACATATATGCATTTTTACAAGGAGGCATACCAAAACCTTTCTTAAAGTTTTAAATTGAATTTTTGTACATTTTACACACTACTTCTTCTTTTTGTTTAGATACCCCTGCTTTCTGTAAACCCACATAGGCTGCCCCTTCCAGACATCATGCATTCTGTCATGTATATTAAGGCCTATAGAGTCAAGTTTCTGTCCCCATATATGCCTTTGTGTGAGTCTGTCCACTGGAGACAGGTCAGCTTATCTAAATTGCCCTTAAAAAAGACCAATGGCTACTTATCTAGCGGTGATCAGTTGCCAGTTGTTTCTCAGATAAGGTTGGGGCTTCTTAGCCATTTCCCCAATTCTATGCTTGTTTTTTGTCTGGTTTGAATTTGCATGTTTCTTGTCCATGCTGCCACCAATGTTGTAAATACATATGATCAAGTACTCAGCTGCTGAAAAACCCTGCTTCCTAGTGGCCATCCACTACCCCTAGCTGGTAGAGTCTTTCCATCCCCTCTTCTGTAATGATCATCGAGTCCTGTTTAGCAGAGGTTATATATAGGAGCAGAGGTTATATATATGAGTCCTATCCAGGGTCATAAAATCTGTAGTCTCTTATTCTATTGTTGACTGTAATTCCTGAGCAAGGGATGTCTGATTTAGAAAGTCATTTCTTGCACTAATGACTTGTAGGGTACTGCCTATGTTTACTTCTAATATTTTGAGCATTTGAGATTTCACATTGAGTTCTTTCATCCATTTCTAGTTGGCTTTTTTGAAGGGTTTATAGATAATTATCTAATTTTATTCTTCTACATGTGGAGATAAAGTTTTCCCAGTACTGTTTGTTGAAAATGCTATCTTGCCTCCAGTATGTATTCTTGGAACCTTTATCAAATATCAGATGACTGAAATCATATGCACTCATATTTGAGTCTTCTATTTTGTTCCATTTCTCTCCATATATGTTATTGTACCAATAACATGCTATTTTATTTTCTATCACTATGTAATGTAGTTTTAGAACTAGCATGATAATCCACCCCCTCCCCCAGGATTTTTTGTGCTCAGGATTGCTTTGGCTATCTGGGGTATTTTTTCCTTTTTATATGAATTTTAGAATGGATTTTCTATTTCTAGGACATATGCCATGGAGATTTTGATTGGGATTACATTGACTCTGTAATTATTAGCTTTGGGGATGATGGTTATTTTCACAATAATTAGGTCTTCCATGACCTTCCTCTATCTCTTTCTTTAGAGATTATTTTTACTGTAAATGTCTCTAATGTCTTGGGTTAGGTTTATTTATAATTTTTCAGGCTATTTTGAATGGTAGTGTTTCTATAAGCTCTTTGATTTCCTGTTATTTATATATAGAAAAGCTACTGATTTTCAGTGACTGATTTTGTAACCTGACACATAACTGAAGGTTTTAATCATTTTTTATAAGTTTTCTGGTGGAATTTTTGGGATCTCGTATGTATAATAGCATCAGAAATAGGAATAGGATAACTTAATCTCTTCTTTTCTAATTAGGACCTTTTAAATTTCCTTTTCTTATATTATTGCTCTAGCAAGACTTTCAGGCACCATGATAAAGAGTAAAGAGAGTGGACAGCCTTGTTTGGCACCTGATTTATATGGGAATGCTTCTAATTTTTCTCCATTTACAATAATGCTGGCTGTGGGTCTATTGTATGTAGCTTTAAATATATTGGGCTTTGTTCCCTCAAGTCTAATTCCTTGTAGGACTTTTATCATAAATGCACATTGGATTTTGCCAAAGGCCTTTTATACATCTATTGAGAGGATAATGTGATTAATGTCATTAAGCCCATTTGTATGATTTATTCGCTAACATATATTGAACCAAACCTTTATCTTTGGAATAAATCAACCTGACCTTGATTGATGTTATTTTTGGATATGTGTCTAATTTTGGCTTAGAGTATTTTGTTGAGGATATTTCCAACTATGTTCATGAGGGATATGAGCCTATAATTTTATTTTTGTTGTTTTTGTAAGGTCTCTACCTGAATTTGGTGTTAGAATAATAAGGGTTTCCTAGAAGGAGTTCAGGAGTTCTCCCTCTTCTATCTTTTTGAATCATTTAAGTCACATTGTTTATATATCTTCTTTGAAGGTCTGGTAAATTTCGGCTGTGAATCCATCTGGGCCTGAACTTTTCTTAGTTTTGAGATTTTGTATTATTTTTTTCAATTTTCTTATTTGTTATGGGTCTGTTTAAACTATTGACTTTTCTTGGTTTAATGTTGGTGGAGCCACTGGAATTCAAAATTTGCCCATTATTTTAAAATTTTCAAATTTAATAGGGCATAGGTTTTTTAAGTAATCCTTAATAGTGCTCTGAATCTTTTCCATGTCTGTTGTGATGTTTTGCCTTTTCTGTCTGATTTTGTTCATTTTGGTTTGCTTTTTCTTTCTTTTGCTTAGTGGGGCTAAGTGTCTATGTCTTTTTATCTTTTAAAAAAACAGATCACCGGGCGTGGTGGTGCACGCATTTAATCCTAGCACTCAGGAGGCAGAGGCAGGCCGATCTTTGTGAGTTTAAGGCCAGCCTGGTCTACAGAGTGAGTTCCAGGACAGCTGGGGCTACAGGGAGACCCTGTCTCGAAAAGACTAAAACAAAATAGATCTTAGATTCTTTGTATTGTTTATTTTGTTTTAGCTATAATTTTATTATAACTTCTTATGTATTGGGTTAAATTTGTTTTTGCTTTCCCAAAGCCTTGAGGTGTACCTAAAGTTTTTCATTTGAGTTCTTTCTGGGTTTATAATATAGGTACTTAGAGCAATAATTTTCTCTTAGAACTGCTTTTAATGTGTCCCAAAGTTTTTAGTGTATTATTTCTTTCTTGATTTCTTCTTTCACCCATTCATAATTCAAGAGTGTGCTGTTTAATCTCCATGAATTAATGTATTACTAGAACTTCATTTCCTCCTTAAGTTTTATTGTGTTATGGCCCAATAACTTACATGCAAATATTTCATTTTGTTTGTATTTATTGAGGTTTGTTTTTTGCCAAAGTATGTATTCTGTTTTAGAAAAAAAAATTCCATGAGCTAGTAAATAGACTATGTATTCTTTGATGCTTGAATAGAATATTTCGTGGATATATGATGTATGATTCATTTAATTCAGATGTTTTGCTGTTTATTCTTTTTCCAGATGATCTGTCTATTGACGAAAGTGGGGTATTGAAGGCACCTACTGTTCCTGAGATGGGTTTAATCTGTGTCTTTAAGCCCAATGGTACTATATTGCATATATGGTGTTGATTGTAACGTCTTCGTCCTTAGAGATATGATGATTTTCTTTTAAACAACAAGTAGACAGAGTTTGTTCCTTAATCCATTCAACTAACCTATATCTTTTTACTGGAAGAGTTGAGGTCATTCATGTTTGGAGTTATTATCGAAAGTGGTGTATTTGTTACTGTCATTTAATTTTCTGTATATATTTAATTTTATTCTCTGTTTTTATACTTTATATCTTCATTTAATTTCTTTCTGTAACCTATCGAATGGGGACATTTGTTTCTTCAGTACTTTTTATTCCTTCAAGTAGTCTCTGTAAGTGTGGGTTGGTAGATACAAATTATTTCAACCTATTTCTATCATGGAAGATATTTCTTTCCTCTTTGACTATGATAGATAGTTTTGTTGGATAAAGAATTCAGGCATGACATCTATGTTCATTTAGAACTTGGAATACTTTGCTACTGGCTCTGCTGAATTTTGTAATTTGCATTGAAAAGTAAGTTATAATTCTGATGGGTTTTCCTTTATATGTAACTTGTTTTTCTCTTGCCATCCTCAGTACTCTTTATTCTCTTCACTTAGTCAGTCATCAGTTCAACAAAGACTGCAGTTTCATACCAGAAGCACAAACAACAAAATAAATCCACACGCCAAAATTACAATGTAAAAGCAATACTATGAAAAACCTTAAATAACATGTCTCTACTAAACACTACAAGTCCTGTAGAAGAGTTTTACAGTGAGTACCCTAGACATAACCCAGGACAGAGATTTTAAGAGAACAATCATAAACATGATCAAAGAAGTCAAGGAATTTAAAGAACACACAAAAAATGAAAGAACAAAGAGAAGATAGGGATAAACTTCTGACCAAATTCACAAAAGAGATGGAAATACTGAAGAAAATTCAGACTGAAATGAAGAAGGAAGTGGAGCACTCAATAACCTAACAGGAAACAAGGCAAGAAAGACTCAGTAACAGAGTGAACAAAGAAGAAAATAGAATATCAAGACTGGATCATAAAGCTGAAGAATTGAGCCATTTGAGCAAACACTATGATTTAAAAAAAAAAAAAAACAGGAAAGGAAGATTCAAGAAACTTGGGACACCATGAAAAGACCAAACCAAAACATCATAGTATTAGAGGAAGGAGAAGATATTTGGGATAATAGTATTGACCAGAGCTTCAAAAGGATCATTGAGGAAAATTTCCCCAAATAAGGAAAAGACATACCCATACAAATGCTAGAAGCACATAGAATACCAAAGAGACCGGACCAGAAAAGGAATTCCTCACACATAAAACAGTAAAACCACTAAATATTCAGAACAAAGATAGAATATTGAAACCTGCAAAAGAAAAACAACATGTGAATGTAAAGGAAAATCCATCAGAACTAGAACTGACTTTTCAATGCAAACTACAAAAGCCAGAACAGCCTGGATCAAAGTATGCCCAATTCTAAATGAATATAGATGCCAACCCAGAATAATTTAGCCAGGAAAAAAAATGTCTAATATAGTCGAAGGAGAAAGAAAAATCTTTCATGGCATGAGTAGCATAGAATTCATGGCCAGAACACCAGCCCTTAAGAAAATACTTGAAGCAATACAAAGAGCAGAAGAAAGGAATGAATATACCCAAGTGCAACAGAAAGAAATGAAATGAGGGTATAATTACAGAAATACTGAGTTAGACCAAAAATGCTGACTGATACTAAAATGATGGGAACCAATTCCACCTCTTTTTTTTTTTTTTTTACTTTTTGAGACAGGGTCCCTATAGCCCCAGCCTGCTTTGAACACCCTCTGTGGACCAGGCTGGCCTTGGACTCACAGAGATCTGCCTACCTCTGCCTCCGGAGTGCTAGGATTAAAGGTGTGTGACACCACGCCTGGCTTAAAGACAGTTTTTAGCTGCCATGTGGGTGCTGGGAACTGAACCCAACTCCTCTGCAAGAGCAATTGGTGCTCTTAATCGCTGAGCCATCTCTCCAGCCCCCCAATTCCATCTCTTAACATTAACTTTAAATATCAATGGATAAACTCCCCAATCCAACACAGGATAGTGGAATAGATTAAGAAGCAAAATCCATCTTTATGTTGTCTTCAAGAAAACCATCTCAACTTCAAAGACAGACAATATCTTAAAGTGAAAGGGTGGAAAATATTCTAAGCAAATCTCACTAAGAAGCAAGCAAGAGTTGCTATTCTAATATCAGATAAAGTAGACTTCAAAATAAAACTACTCAGAAGAGATAAAGAGAATCATTTCATTCTTATCAAAGGAATAATTAACCAAGAAGATATCACAGTCATGAATATGTGTGTGTCAAATGCTAGTGCACTGACCTTCATACACACAATACTATACGAATTTAAGACACAGATTAATCCCAACACATTTGTAGTAGGGAGCTTCAATGCTCCACTGTGTCCATTAGACAAGTCAATTGCACAAAGACAGAGAGAGATCTGAATTGTGTAATACTATACACCAAATGGACCTAACAGGGATCTACCAAATATTCCACACAAGCACAGAATATGCTTTCTACTCAGAATGCCATGAAACTTTCTCCAAATCAAACTAATGCTAGGGTACAGAACAAACCTCAACAAATACAAAGAATTGAAATAATTCCATTCATTCTATCAGACCACAGTGCAACAAAGCTTACTATCAACACCAGAAAAATCCCTAGTAACAGCACGAACTCATGAAGATTCAACAATACACTCCTGAATAATGCATGGGTCAAAGGAGAAATTAAGAAAGAAATAAAACTATTCCTGGAATTAAATGAAAAGGACAGTACAAAACAACAAAACCAACGTCCCTGTTCCTGCCCAGGCAAGCCAAGTCAGGCAAGCTGATCTGGCTGGAGAACTGAGACCACTTTGCCTAGTGGCCCAGCCCTCCAGGCTGGCCCAGGTGGGCAGAACCCATTAGCTAGGAAAAACTTTGGGCCATTCCACCCACTCCAGGCTAAGCTTTCCTGGTCCCGGACCTAATCCCAAATGCTTACAGCCAGCACAGGGGAACTGTAGACTCACATAACACAGTGGGATGTTCAAACCAAACTGATTTTTACTTGTCCTGGACCTCTGGAGAAGCTACAGGCTAGAAGGGCAAAAACTAGCTGGTCCATCCAGTAAAAAATCAAAAGTGAAAACCTGAAGCCTAGACCAGCCAGCTTTTCATAACAAATAAGAAGCCAATGGTGCCAGGCATGGTGGTGCATGCCTTTAATCCCAGCACTTGGGAGGCAGAGGCAGGTGGATCTCTGTGAGTTCAAGTCCAGCCTGGTCTACAGAGTGAGCTCCAGGCCAGCTGGGACTGAAAAGAGACCTGTCTCAAAAAAAAAAAAGAAAAAGAAAAGAAATCTATCAAGTAGTCTGAGCACTTTGAGCTCATCAAATTTCCATCATGAAGACAATTTGGACAGTTGTACTTCAAATCTTCAAGGTTAAGGAAACGGAAACTAGCTAGATATCCCAAAATACAAGGTTGACATCCATTCTAAGGACCAAAAATAACAAACTTAACTCTTCTCATCATGTTCATGTTCTTCACATTAAAGTCTCAAATATAGATGGCATGGAAGAGGAAATCTTGTTATTTCATCCCACAAGGAACCTCCTCAGGGCATCTCAGACACAATGAACAATAACAGTAATATATTATTGTTATTATAAACTATTTACATAATATATTAAAATTTTATATTATTTTATTTTTTATTTTTTATTTATATATATAATATATATAACATATATATATATATATTTAGTGAGGATCATTGCCCCTTCCCCAAGACATCCTAGAGAGTTCAAAATATTTCATCCTGAAATTAGTTTTTCTCAGTCCTCCACAGCCATGCCCTTATCCCAATAGTTTAACCTCTGGATCAATAAGCAAATGTTACCAGATTGGGGTCAAAGCCTGGACCCTGATAGGCAGTCCCTAACAAGCTAGGCTCAGCACTGGTCCTCAGTAGTCCAATTAAAGACACAGTTCAAGCAAGAAAGGGAGATTTATTTAATGTAACCATCTGGGAAGAGGATAGAGGGGTCTAGTACTTCCCACACGTCCAGTCCATCTCTGGGGTCCTAACATGATTTAAACACAGAGCAATAGGAAGTATGCATAGCTAAGCATCCTGGTCAAGGAATTGCCCAGGCATCATCAATGTCTCAGCTCCAGTCCTCCCAACTCAGGTGGTCTGACAAATTATCAGAGTATGACATCTCTTTCTAAGACACAAATTGTGCCTGATAGGCCTCAAGCTTCAGCCTTTTTCTATTCCCAGAATGCAATTCCCAGGGAAATTCCATTTATTAGAGTTCATACTCTAAAAGCCAAAGGAAGGTGCACAAGTATCTCTTTTAGAATATCTTCATTCCTGGGGACTGGAGAGAGCTAACAGATGGTTAAGAGGACGAACTGCTCTTGCAGAGGGATCCCCAGGTTGATTCCATCACACCACCAGACAGGCAGCTAAGAACCACTCTTTTAAGCTTGTGGGCGTGGGGGCGAAGGCCTTTAATCCTAGCACTTGGGAGGCAGTCCTGACTGCTCAGTTACAGAAAAGATCTGCTTTCCCAAGTCTCCTAGAGAATGACCTTCCCCCTTTTCATTTCAAAATGATTTATCCACCTACCCTTTTGGTCTAGACCCTTGCAGCTTCATTTATTTGTGTGGATCTGTTTGGTTTCAAAGGTCCAATTTTGTTACTCTAGTTGTTGGGGTCAGAACCAAGGCCTTGGCTGCTCTAGTAAGTAGGATATGTCACCGTTCACAGTCAGCCAATCAAACAAACAATAGTGAAAAGCAAAGAAAATGTATTCCATATGGCTACATTGGGAAACGTACCTAGGAGCTCCAGTGACCCAACTAGTCCATCTTCCCAGTGTTGACTTGAAGTTTAGGTTTAATTAGAATAACCAATATGAATAATAAAAAATAGTTTAAATAATAAATGAGGGCTGCGAGAGATGGCCTAGCAGATGAGAGCACCAACTGCTCTTGCAGGAGGACCAGAAAGGGTTTAAAAAAATTCCCCAGCACCCACATGCGGCTAGAACCGTTGAACTCCATTCGGAAACTCCAGTTCCAGGGGGAATGCGCGACGGCCTCTTCCTGACCTCCGCCAAGGCGCTTGCACGACAACGGGTGCACAAAAACTTGCATGCAGACAGTACATTCATACACATACAGAAACTAAATTAAAAACTTAAACAAAATAAATATAATAAATAAATAAATAAAATAAATAAATTAAATAAAATAACATAGGGTAAGAGGCATGTATAAACAAGCAAGCCTCCACCCCAGGTGCGGTCCCACCTACTAAGACCCACCATTGTCCAGCTCTAGTCTCTCCTGGCAGGTTGTTTCTGACCAAGTTATTCACTCTGTGTGGAAATCTCTTCCTGGAAGAAAAGTTTCCATTCTGGGCTGAGTGGAGGATTCAGCCTTTAGTTCTCCCAGCAGGAGATTCTTGAGGAAATTCCAGTTCCTGGGACCTTTGCTTCAATGTGCTGGTAGCCAATGGAAAGGACACACACATTTTTCTTTTAGAATATCTTTTGCCACCCTTGGGTTTTACATGGTTTCTGGGGGTCCAAACTCAAGGCTTGTGTGGTAGTTACTTTTATACACTAAGCCCTTCCAGCCCGTCACTGAGGCCCGTCAAATACAAATTATGTATTGCCATAATACATACATTATATATAGAACTATAATTAGTATATGTACTATGTAACTTGCATTACTATAATCTAATATATTATATAAATGCTAGTCATTATGTTTTTAAAAACTATTGGTTTTTAAACCTTTTGCCATAAACATATATATTATATAATATATATTTATAAATATTATTACTATAAAAGTATATATATATATAATGTATGTTTATTAGGCGCAAGTTACATAGTATTTACAGCATAAAGTGGGGATGGGGTGCCAGTCGTTGCTGGGATTTGAATTCTGGGCTTTGCATGTGCTAAACACACGTATATCAGCACAAGTTCTATAATCTTATTTTAATAACTGCATAGTATTTCTTCAAATGTTAGCTTATTTAGCAAAAGGAGCTGGAGAGAAGACTCTGAAATGTTGGTAAGAACATTTACTGCTCTTCCAGGAGACCCAGGTTCTGGTTCCAGCACCCATATGGAAGCTTACAACTGCCTATAACTTCCAGTCAAGGGAATCTGATGCCCTCTTCTGGTCTCCTATGGACAGTGCATGCAGGTGGTAAACAGGAAACTCATTGCAAGAGGTAGACATAATAATGTAAATAAAATAATTAATTTTTTTTTTTTGTCTTTTTGAGCAGGGTCCCCTTTAGTCCCAGTTGGCCTGGAGCTCACTTTGGTAGACCAGGCTGGGGCCTTCGAACTACATAGACGATCCACCTGCTCTGCCTCCCAAAGTGCTAGGATTAAAAGGCGTGTGCCACCACAACGACTAATAATAAATAATAATAAATATTTTAAAAAGAAAAAAAAGAGGGCAAAAATATCCTTACCAGGGGGCTGGAGAGATTGACTCAGCAGTTAAAAGCACTTGCTGGTCATTGGGACTGGAGAAGATAGCACTAGCGGATCAAGAAGCAGCTCGACTGCTCTTAGCAGAGGACCAGGGTTCGGATTCCCCAGCACCACACCGTGAGGTGACCGTCTGAACTCCAATCGTAACTCCAGTATCCAGGGAAATCTGAGCACCCTTCTCTGAACCTCTGCAGCATTGCAGGCACACGGTGCACAAACCTACATGCCAGACGTAATAACCATATCAGAATAAAAAATTTTTAAATATAAATAAATAAATTAAAATAATAAAGCACTTGCTTGCCTGCACAGAGCGACCAGGATTGTCAGTTCCCAGAATCCATAATCCAGATAGACCCACAATTGTCTATAACTCTAGTTTTAGGGGAACGGATGCTCTTCTTCGGCCTCCATTGGCGGCATGCATGTAGGCTACTCACACAAACACATACAAGAAAATTTTTTTAATTACCTAAGACTTTTTATCATATGTGCATTTATATTTTCTTGCTACCACTTGGTGAAATTATTTTCATTTTATTTACATATTCCAGTTTCTGTTGTTGGCTGGTTTTATTTTTGTTGCTGTTTGTTTCCATTGGGGGGTGGGATTTTGTTTGCTTTTGTGGTCTGTTACCACTTTATGCTCTATTCATCTAGTAAATTACTATTTTCCAACATAATATTCACTTGAATATCTTAATGCCATAAGTTTCTCTTTAGGTCAGTTTTCTTTCCCAGCTTTACTAAACTCTTTAAATTATTATTATTATTATTATTATTATACTTTTTTTTTTTTTTTTTTTTAAGGACAGGGTCTCCCTGTAGCCAACAACTGGCCTGGACTATGTGATTCAGGCTGGCCTTGAACTCACAGAGCTACTTGCCTGGCCTCCTGATGTGGGAATTAA
The DNA here is from genome assembly GCA_009823505.1 of Rhizomys pruinosus. Taxonomy (NCBI): domain Eukaryota; kingdom Metazoa; phylum Chordata; class Mammalia; order Rodentia; family Spalacidae; genus Rhizomys; species Rhizomys pruinosus. Next base: position 1,747,286 of record VZQC01013712.1, read on the forward strand.
AAGGAAATGCAACCACCAGGTCAGGCTCTAAGTCTTATTTTAATTATATATGTATGAGTGTTATTGCAATGCTGCGAAGGTCAGAAGAAGGTGTCAAATTTTCCTGGAATTGGAGTTTTCCTTGAATTGGAGTTATAGATGGTGCTTAGCCACCATTTGGGTGCTGAGAATCGAACGCAACGGTTCTTTGCCAAGAGCAGTGTAGTACTTGAAAGCTGTCTCTCCAGCCTTATAACTCTTTATATCTAAACTTCTCTTTCAAACACTGCATCTTACTTCCTCCTGGGCAATATTCCACACATGTAAAATTTCTTGCAACTCTAATCCTCATGTCATAAACTCAATTCCTCTTCCCTTTCCACATGTGCTTCTTTTTGAGACTGCCAGTTTCAGTGGGGGTGAGCGCTGCCTCTGCCATCACTTAGGATGAAAGTGCACCATGTTCCTCACCTCTCCAACTTGACGTATTTTTTTACTTTTTTATTTTTTATTTTTTATTTTTTTTGGCTTTTTCGAGACAGGGTCTCCCTGTAGCCCCCCAGCGTCCTGGAAACTCACTCTGTTAGCCAGGCTCGGCCTTGAACTCACAAAGATCCGTTTCTGCCTGCCTCCCGAAGTGCATAGGATTAAGGCATTTCCCCACCACGCCCAAGCTCTGACTTGCTACTTTGCTTTCCAAAACCTGCTCACGAGATTGCCCCTTTCTTTTTCCCTACCACTACAGTTCTGCTCTCCCCACGTTTCTGCTCTCAGAGAGGCGAGGTCGATACCCCTGGCAGACTTCGTAAACAAACTGTTGACCTGCCAAAGCCATAGTGAGTTTATGGTCCTTCTGCTCTGCCCGCTTGTCTCCACCAGATTAACTTCCTTTTTTTTTTTTTTTTTTTTTTTTTTTTTTTTTTTTTTTTGCGAATAGGGTCCTGTAGACCTTTCTGGCTTGAATTTGCTTCTGTAGACCAGGTTGGCCTTGAAGCCAGCGATTCCATCTGCCTTTGCTCCCCAAGTCTTGGGACCAAGGTGATGGCCACATCCTCGGCATTTAACTTTTTACAAATGAATTTATTTTAATATTTTATTTGTGTATGTAATGTGTCTACAAGTGTCCATGCGAGGCCAGAAGAGGGCTTCTGATTCCCCTGGAGCTGGCGGTTGTGAGACCTCTGCAGCCTCTAAATGGGTGCTGCGATCTGGACTTGTCCTCAGGAAGAGCAGAAAGAGCAGTAACTGCCTCACATTCTCTCCAGCCCCATAGTAAGGCATAAGAAACAAAACCATAGTTTGTGCACGCAGGCCTTCACAGCCGCCCCTGCACCTTGCCCTCCCCCCTCCTCCCACCACTCCAGGACTCTTTTCTGTGTTTTTTCCAGAACGTCTCCTGCCTTTAGTCTACCACTGTTGGACTCCAGGGGCCCTCTCCCCTGCGTACAGGAGTCTTCACGTAACAGATGGAGATAGGATCTCCCCAGCTCAGCCTGATGCTTAGGCAGGTCTCCCCATCTAGAAGGCAGCTGGGGATCAGAGTCCACACTGAAGGTGACCCCGTAGGGGAAGGGATGGCTGTGCTGGGCCTACAGCTCCCTGCGGAGAGGGAAGTCAGTGCACTGCTGGAAAGCTCTCCTTCAGGATCCCGCGGGCACGCACGCGAGGACAGGACACTCAGATGGGAATCAGGCTGGGAAAGACCAGATCTGCAGGAGGCGGAGCCAGGCTGTAGAGGCTGCGGCTCCTGATTGGAGCGGGCGCCGGCCGACTCGCGGCGCGGCTACTGATTGGCTGCGCGGGGTCAGGCGCTGTGGGCCGAGTGAACGGGAGTAACCCTGAGGGTTGGTGGTGACCGAGACGATAACCCCAGGAAGGGCCGCCAACCCCGGGTAGGGGGGGGGGGGGGGGGGGGGGGGGGGGGGGGGGGGGGGGGGGGGGGGGGGCCGCCAGTTCCTCCCCTCCCCTGGCGTTCTTGATGGGAGTCGGCGCCTGGGGGAGGTCCTAGGCGGGAGGAGGCGGAAGGATTAGGGTGTGTCCAACACCTACCATGCTGAAGCCTGGGCGCTGAGTTGCTTCCGGCTGCCTCAGGTCAGGCCTTCAGCTTCTCTGAGCTGGAGTTTGTTGAGGCTTGCAGAGAGAAAGGACCGGCGAGAGGTCACTGGGATGGAGGTTTATGGTGTCACGAATGGTAGTCGTGGCCGTGTGCTCTAGTGACCCCAAGAGGTGGCGTCATAATTCCTCTCTGCTGTCCTCATTGTATCAATCCCAGAAAAAGCCAAGACCCAGCCTTTGATACTGAAATTGCAGCCTTTCCACAGTGTACCCTGGGGCAAAGGTTTATGGGGTGTGGTGGGACTGGCCTTTTCTTGCTAAAGACCGAGGAAGAAAGGGGAAAAGGAGTTGACGAAGCGGTGGCACTCGAACAATTGCTTTTAATGGAGATGTAAAGGGTTATACCCGTGTTGGAAAAAGGGTCTGTGGGCAAGTGTTCATGGTAACACTCCCTGGTTATGTTGCCCAAATGAGGGTCGAAATATCCTCCAAGGTTTCTCAAGTATTTTCTACACAGATTTCACAGCAGCACTGTTCACTTGCCAAAAGGTGAAAACAACTCTGGCATTCAACAGATGAATTGGTGAAGCAGCTGTTATAAAAGTATGCAACAGGAAATTAATCAGCAATATAAAGATGTAGTGATTTATGGTATAAAAGGAATGAATGCCCAAAGCTCCTGCAGAGAAGCAAACCAAGGTCCTGTGAGTCCATCTGTATATAAACTGCATAGACCATGTAAATAAATCCACAGAGCTAGAAAGTACATTGGCTGTGGCCAGGGGTGGGGTTGCCTTTGAGGTGACAAAAATGTTAATGGAGCCGCAATATTTCGGTGGAACATATCAATGCTATTAACCTGAAATTGACCGTTACAGTCATGTGTGCTGTAGTATGGTGGAATGCAATGTCGTCCAGCTAGGCATGCCCAGTATCACCGCTTAGTTAACTTGTGCCATCCGCCCATGCCTGCCAAGAAAGCCAAGGTTGACACCCCTACGTGTCGTCCATCAACTTCTCCACTCTAATCTCCTCTTTTGAACCTTAAGACCACTGTAAGTTCCTTCATAATAGTATTGGCCCACACCCAAACTCCAGAACCCACCCCCTTCCAACCCTATACCTGTCTACCTTGCAGAATGCACTGTTGAGAGGTTAAAATGTAACAGACACCTCACCAACTACATTGGAATCTACCTGGATGCTGGATCTAAACTCAGTTCCTTCATGCTATTACAGCAATGACACCTTATAGTCTTCCATCCTAGAAAGGTCATCTCCCCAGCCCTTAAATAGTTACTTTTTTAAGTAGGTCGCTCATCTTGATGGAGCCCTTCCACTTCAGGTTACGTAAATGTGTGCACCACATATAATGATTTTAAAAGGCTGCATAATAAGAAATAGAGTGCCATAGAAGACAAAGCATCCATAGGAAAAATCTCCTCTCTGCAAACTGTGTGCACATCTACATTACAAACTACTATCCTATCCTCCACAAGCTGTTATGAGGTTTTCTACAAAAACCCAAACCTGAAACGTGAGGACCATTATCCCCGTCTAAAGACAGACGAAGTCCTCCCAATCCCTCTGTACCTCTCGCTTCAGTACGCGAGAGGCCTCTTTTGGACCTAGATCACTGAATTAGCACCACACACACTGGCCCTTTGAGCTCTTGGTGGCCCAGCGGGGGAAGGGTAAACCTAGGTCATCAAAAGGGGAGTGTTAGGCCTCCAGCAACCTCTGGAGAGAGTCTTTGCAGCCTGTAATTAGGGCTTGTGGCATTTGCCCTAAGGTCAATGCTGGAAAAGCAGTATTTGTCTATGAGGTAGAAAGCCTTACCTCAATAGTTCCACAGAGATAGTAAGCTAACCATCCCCTCCTTGTGAATCAGTTATCACCACAGTTTTTTTTTATTTTTTTCCTTTTGGTCTTTTGAGACAATGAGTACTTCCCCTTGTAGCTGGGCTATGTCTTGAAACTTGCTATGTTGTAAACCAGGATGGCCTTCAACTCAAAAATCTCCGCCTGCCTCTGTGTACCCCAAGTGCATAAGGATTAAACACCCAGGTGAGTGCCACCACGCCCGGCTTTTCCCACAGTTCTTAGTAGAGCTTATAACTTGAAAGAAGATGTGAGATCTTTCCATTGTTTCATCCAATCCTGTCAGTTTAGATAACACGGATACTATCCTAATGTTTTTTTTTTTTTCTTTCTTTTCCCTCATTCCCTTCCTTCCTTTTTTTTTTACTAAAACAGGGTCTCCGGCTATAGTCCACAGCTGGCCTGGAACTCACTCTTGGATTAGAGCCAGGCTGTCCTGGAACTCCTATGCAGAGGATCCCACTTGCCTCTGCCTCCTGGGAGTAGCTAGGTAATTTAAAGGAAGTGTGCACCACCCACACCCGGCTTTAAGATGGTTCTTAAGCCGTACCTTATGCTGCGGCCTATACATGGAAATCGTACCCTGGGTCCTCTGCAAGGAAGACAGGTCAAGCAGGGAAGCTCTTAAACTGCCCACGGTGAACACAATTCTTCATCCGAAGACCCCTCTTCATTTCTTTTTTTCTCATTTGCCTTTCCAGATAGACTGTAAGCATTAAGTAGCTCTGGCTGACCTGGAAGAATTCACCATATATATACCTAGGCTTATGACAGAAGATCTTTTGCCTCTCGCCTTCCCCCACGCCCTCGCTCGAAGATTTAATAGAACTTTGACCCACCGAAGTACAGCCATTTCCCTAGGCGGAGAATCTTCTTCTTTGAGGCCTGAAGTTCCACTATTTGCAATTCACACTAGTTTACTCAACTTTAGAGCATCCACCCACCTCTGCCACAAGGAGGGCCTTATTTCTTAAAGAAGGATTAGTTAAACTGCATTTGAGCCGCATGGTCGCACCCTTTACTGAACGGTAGGCTCACTGGCTCTCACGCCAGAAGTAACGCGACAAGGACCAAAGAATTAAGAAAGAGAGAGAGAACAGAGCCAAGAACCGAGAGAGCGGAGAATAGGATAGAGAAGAGAGCAGACGAGAACAGGTCTGCTTCATAAATTGAATAAGAACGGACCAAAGAAGCATTAAAATTCCCTCATATAGGCCTTGAGAATTGTTAAGCTAAGAAGCATCCCATTGCGGGGTGAGTCTGAAGTATCTTGAAAAAACAAAAGTTAGGTGCTGAAAGGTTTTTTTGGTGGGGGGCTAGGTAGGATTTTAGCTCCCCACCACTGCCAGCCAGGGAAGAAGGCCAAAGGCTTTGCCTTTGAACATAGCTGGATATCACTAACAGGTTCTTGGATATAAGAGAAATTCTGGCATGTCTGCTGTTTTGGCTTCTACTCCACACCCAAGTTAGCCAAGAGTGACAGTGCAATCTAGAACCAGACCGCAGTGTTACCAAACTTGAGGGTCATAGTCTGTGCCATCCAAGAAGGCTCTCCGCAAGTTCAGCTACCATGCCAACCTTCTATAAGCCATTTAAAAAAGCAGCCAGAAAAATTGAGAAACAGCAGAAAAAAGAAAGAGAAAGTAATTATCAATTGTGCCACACTGGGGAAGATGGATTTGGTATTTAGATAGGCAGGACCCACTGGGCAATCTGGTAGAAGATGGCCCTATGCGCGTCCATCATATGAGGCCATCTGACGTGCATCTCTCTGTTCAGAGGCACCCCGGGTTCCGATCCAACCAGCACCCACATGGCCGGCTGAGAACCATGGCTGAACTCCAATTAACACACAGACAAGAGTCAGACAACTCCATTCCAGGGAATCCAACACCCTCTTTCGACCCGACGACATTGCAAGACTGGGTGCACAAACCTGCAGTGCATCGCAACATTCATTACAAACCATAAAATAAAATTAAACATAAAAAAAAAATTACCAAAAAAAGAATGTGGGCGCTGGAGAGATGTCCAAGCGGTTAAGAGCACAAAAACCGCTCTTTACAGAGGAACCCCGGAGTTTCCATCCCCAGCACCCAACGATAGCGGGCTTGAATGAATACTGCCTTTAAAGCATGTATATACAACAACAAGTGTGTAGCCAAGTGGTGCTTCGCCTTATACTGGATATCCTCCAGCAACATCGACCCAGCGCCTTGAAAAAGGCAAGGCCAGGGACCTCTGGTGACCAAGCTCCTCCAAAGGCCACACAAAACTGGTCCAACACCCGCAGGTGAGTTCCAGTGCCCCAACTGGCCTGCCGCAACTACAGGGGAGACCTGGTACAGGGAGGACCCTGTCTCAAAAAAACCAAAAAAAAAAAAAAGAACCAAAAGTATTGGTCCAATAATATATGCAGGACTCAGAACCTTTGCCACACGGCGATTGGTGTACACGCCTTTACAATCCCTACACTTGGGGAGGCAGAGGCAGGGGTATCTTGTGAGTTCTGAAGTCCAAGCCTGGTCTACAGAGTGAGTTCCAGGCCTGGGAAGCTGAACATAAGGGAGACCCTGTCTGTCGAACAACATGCCAAAAAAAAAAAAAAAAAAAAAAAAAAAAAAAGCAACCTTTGTACACTTCTGGGCATAATACCAGAGGCACAGCTGCTTGGAAAAGAGAGCTATGGCAGAGGTGGTTGAAAACACCAGTATGCCTTAAGGACCCAAGGATGTGCTTCCCTAAGGAAAAACTATCCCTAAGAGAAGCACAACAGCGTTCCAACACAAAAATTGCTTTACCATGAATGTTTTCATATTGTTATGAATTACAAATGGCCAAAAAGTAGAAATAACCTGTTTCTAGCAACAGATGAATTAAACCACAACCTTCGCCTTAATTTATTACACGTAATAGAATCCAAAGCAATTTAAATCTAACACAATTTATGACAATGGCAATGATATAATGACACAGTGGATGGAACCTTGATATCTTAAACCCACTCAGATCAACGTGCAAATAAAAGCGAAACATTATTTGGAAAAAGATCAAGGACAGCTGGGCAATGGGTCTGGCACCACCACCTTTATATTTTACCAAGCACCTCGAAGAAACGCACGAGGCGGGGTATCATCTGCAGAGCTTCAAAAGGCCAGCCTGGACATTTACCAGAGCCTGAGGCTCCATGGCCAGTTTGAGACTAAAATGGGGAGACCCTTGTCCCTCAAAAAAAATCAATACCAAGGAAAAAAAAGAAATAAAAAATGTCCAGAACAGCCCATTAACATACCAGACATATTCTAAAAATATTCTTTCTATTCTGTCAGTTGCCTTTCCATCTTTTTTTGATAGGAACCGGTATCTCATTATATCTCAGGGCTGGCCTCAAACTCTCTCTGTAGCTGAGGAAGATCTTGAACCAGTCCCTGATCTTCCTGCCTATTCCACCTCCAAAGTTCGTCATTACAGCGTGTGCGCAAGTTCCACACCTGAGTTGAACCTGCAAAAGTTGCCTGGGGACTTGAGGAACCCAGAACTTTCAGTCATGTACTTAGGGTGAGATTTTAGCAAACTGAGTTACAATGCCAGGGCGCAAGAGCCCTTTTTGGCGATCTTTGAGGGCAGTGTCTCAAATAACAAAAAAATTTCCTGTTTTTTTTTTTCTTTTTTGCGTCTTTTTGAACACAATGGCAGGGTCTCCACCATATTACACCCAGCTGGACGAAACACCATCACTATGTAGGACCCTTACGCCTCGGCCTTGAATACACAGAGATCTGCTTGGCTCTGACTGGCCTCAAGTGCTTAGACCTAAAGGTAAAAACAAAGAAACCTGTGGGCGGCGTCTGGCTCAGCTCCTCCTCTTGTATCTGTTTTTTTAGAGTTTTTGTCTTCTTTGAAGCAGAAGTCTCATTATAGCCCAGGACACTGCCCTCCAAAATTTCCAGAGTGTACAAGTAGAGAATGACCTTGAACTTTTGATCCGCCCAACCTCTTATTTGAGTGGCTGGGAATTACAGACCTGTGACCACCACACCTAAGTCTAAAACTCAAAGAGATAACAATTTAAAAAACTGTACCACATATCTGTCTAACATGCACCCCAAAAATGGCGTGTATAGTAACTTTGATTTACAATCTGCAAATAAAGTTTGGCAAGAAGTGAGTGGTTGGTATTTTACTTTCTTTCTGTTCTGATTATGACGCGTTCCTCTTATCAGAGGCCACTTTTTTTTCTTCCCTGGCTGCCACATTTGAGATAATCGTACTAATTCATTTGATTCTTGCAGCAAGGGAAGGGAAATAGGATGGCCAATTGGGCCACACGAATTACCATTTCTTATCACACTTTTACGTTTATTTCGACTTTCTGTAAACTTTTTGTACTCAGGTTAATCTAATATATCAAGCTCCGCTCGATTCGTGATATATAAATGTAAGTCAGAAAGAAAATTCACCCGTTTTGCCGCCTCTGGCAATGCTTACCTCCACAACAATCACCAGAACCTTCACTAGCAAACAACTCAAGACTACAGCTCTCTCTCTCTTATTTTTTTTTTTTTTTAATTGTTTTTATTTATTTGTGCTTTTTCTTGTTTCCTAAATAAAAATATACAAGAGCAGAAAATATACAAAACACAGAGCTTCCCAGCAAATAAGCCAACAGAAAACAGGGTGCTTAACTGGTAGGAAGGCAGTGAGGAATGGGATCAGAGCAAGTAAGAAAAGTAAGAAAGGAGCATAGAGAGGACACACTGTTGAATTGATACCAATTCAAGGGAACCAAAGGAGAGACGTGGAAGGGAAGGTGGAACAACTGGAGAAGTATTCTGACACTAACAATTTAAACAAAAAGAATGGGGAGGGAAGTTCAAGTAAAAAGACACATATAGGTAGCACAGTCAAGCAGCCACCAAGCCTGGACTCCTGCTGAGACCCTGCCTGCTTGTGATACCTGCCCCTGGGCCAACTGTCTTTGATGATTTGGGCAAAACATTGTCCTCCCGTACCACTTAGCACTCACTAGCTGAAGTCCCGCCATATCCCAACCGTCCAGTTTTCTGTGAGTGGTCCGCATGAACCGCCTGAAGGTTCTGTATAAAATGAGAAACCCCTTGACCCACCACGTTACAAACATTAAACCGAGTCTTATCTCCCTGGCTTGTGGCACATTACTTACACGCAAGGAACATTCTCTAGAGTCCAATACTTTCTTATCTCGATCCTCCAGAGGTCTTACTTTTCTCAACCTCCCTCATGCCATCCCAGAGCTGGCGGGCTCAAGACTAAGACTTGTATAGGCTCTGGCTCCGCCGCCAAGGGACCAATAACCCAAGGCTTTGCCGAGTACTTATAAGCATCCAAGATAACTGACGGTTATGCTGCAAAGCCTTGGTCCAAAGCCACGAAGAGAATACACCTCCGTGGAATACCAGGCCAGTGCACACACGAAACGTGTATATACATTTTATAAGCGTAAGAACCCAGACAAATATTCAGTGAGCACACACATACATACACACATGTATTTATGAATTTTCGACCTATTACTGTCTAATATTCTGCTGACTATAATCTTAGCAATGGACCATAAATGAAGCTGATCATTACCATCAACTAAGTCCATTACTTGGCAAAGCTCAACCGTTTATATAAACCTGCTTAAGATTTGGCCCCCAATACCTCAAGAAGACAAAGGTCTGCAGAAACGCCATGATCAGCATGTCTTGCTAAACAACCTATAAGCATTGTAAGACAGGATCATTTCACAAGGCGAGTGTTCCAAAATTAAACAAGTTATGATGGTCTGAAAAGTACATGACCGGACCACTGGCTTTAATAAGCAAAAGGAGGGAAGACTGGAGCTCATGGATCTCAGCGGTTAAGAGTACTTGACTGCTCTTGCAAAAGACACNTCCAGGCCAGCTGGTTGCTACAGGGAGACCCTGTCTTCGAAAAGACTAAAACCAAAAATAGATCTAGATTCTTTGTATTGTTTATTTTGTTCTTAGCTATTAATTTTATTATAATTCTTATGTATTGGGTTAAATTTGTTTTTGCTTTCCCAAAGCCTTGAGGTGTACCTAAAGTTTTTCATTTGAGTTCTTTCTGGGTTTATAATATAGGTACTTAGAGCAATAATTTTCTCTTAGAACTGCTTTTAATGGTGTCCCAAAAGTTTTTTGGTGTCTTATTTTGTTTTCTTGATTTCCTTCTTTCACCATTCATAAGTCAAAGATGTGCTGTTTAATCTCATGATTAATTGTATACTAGAACTTCGTTTCCTTCCTTAAGTCTTGATTGTGTTAGGCCCAATAAAACTTAAATTGCAAATATTTCATTTTGTTGGTATTTGATTGATGGTTTGTTTTTTGCCAAAGTATGTATTCTGTTTTAGAAAAAAAAACATTCCATGAAGCGAGAAATAGGACTATGTATTCTTGATGCTTGATAGAATATTTCGTGGGATACTAGATTTATGATTCATTTAATTTCAGCGGTTTGTGCTGTTTGTTCTTTTTCCAGATGATCTGTCTATTGACGAAAGTGGGGTATTGAAGGCACCTACTGTTCCTGAGATGGGTTTAATCTGTGTCTTTAAGCCCAATGGTACTATATTGCATATATGGTGTTGATTGTAACGTCTTCGTCCTTAGAGATATGATGATTTTCTTTTAAACAACAAGTAGACAGAGTTTGTTCCTTTAATCCATTCAACTAACCTATATCTTTTTACTGGAAGAGTTGAGGTCATTCATGTTTGGAGTTATTATCGAAAGTGGTGTATTTGTTACTGTCATTTAATTTTCTGTTATATTTAATTTAGTCTGTTTTTATACTTTATATCTTCATTTAATTTCTTTCTGTAACCTATCGAATGGGGACATTTGTTTCTTCAGTACTTTTTATTCCTTCAAGTAGTCTCTGTAAGTGTGGGTTGGTAGATACAAATTATTTTCAGCCTATTTCTATCATGGAAGATATTTCTTTCTCATTGAACTATGATAGATAGGGCTTTGTTGGATAAAGAATTCAGGCATGACATCTATGTTCATTTATAACTTGGAATACTTTGCTACTGGCTCTGCTGAATTTTGTAATTTGCATTGAAAAGTAAGTTATAATTTCTGATGGTTTTCCTTATATGTAACTTGTTTTTCTCTTGCCATCCTCAGTACTCTTTATTCTCTTCACTTAGTCAGTCATCAGTTCAACAAAGACTGTCAGAGTTCCTACCAGAAGCACAAAACAACAAAAAAATCCACACGCCAACGTACAATGTAAAAAGCACTAATTACTATGCAAAACTTAATCAACATGTCTCACTAACACTACAAGTCCTGTAGTAGAAGAGTTTTACAGTGAGTACCCTAGACATAACCCAGGGACCAGAGATTTTAACGAGTAACAATCATTAAAACATGATCAAAAGAACTGTAAGTTCAAGGACTTTAAAGAACACAACAAAAAATGATAAAAGAACAAAGAGAAGATAGCGGATAAACTATTTGACCAAAATTACAAAAAAAGCGATGGATACTGAAGAACAATTCAGATGAGATGAGAAAGAGGAAGGAAGCACTCAATAACTACACAGGAAAGGCAACGAAGAAGACTCAGTAACAGAGTGAACAAAGACAAAATATAGAATATCATAGACTGGATCATAACAGCTGAGAATTGACCATGTGAGAAAACACAGACTTTAAAAAAAAAAAAACAACGGAAGGAGAATATCAAGAAACTGTGGGTACACCATGAAAGGACCAAACCAAAAAACATCATACGTATGTAGAAGGAGAGAAGATATTGGGATAATAGTATTGACCAGAGCTTCAATAGAAGGATCATTGAAAAGTAACTTCCCCAAACTAAGGAAAAGGACATACCCTATACTAATACTGAAGTACATAGAATACCAAAGAGACCGGACCAGAAAAGGAATTCCTCACACATAAAACAGTAAAACCACTAAATATTCAGAACAAAATAGAATATTGAAACCTGCAAAAGAGAAAAACAATGTGATTTACAAGAGAAAACCATCAAACAGACTGACTTTTAATGCAAACTACAAAAGCCAGAACGCCTGATCAAAGTTATGCCAATTCTAAATATGAATATAGATGCAACCCGGAATAATTTAGCAGTAAAAAAAAAATGTCATATATAGTCGAAGGAGAAGAAAAAATCTTTTCATGGCAGAGTAGCTTAGAATTTCATGGCCAGAACCACCAGCCCTTAAGAAAAATTACTTGAAAGCAATCCACAAGAGCAGAAGAAAGGAATGACATATACCCACAAGTGCAACAGAAAGACAATGAAATGGAGTTATTATTTACAGAAATACTGATGTGTTAGACCAAAAATGTGGACTGATCTAAAATGATGGGGAACCATATCACCTCTTTTTTTTTTTTGTTTTACTTTTTTGAGACAGGGTCCCTATAGCCCCAGCCTGCTTGGAACACCCTCTGTGGACCAGGCTGGCCTTGGACTCACAGAGATCTGCCTACCCTGCCGCTCGGAGTGTAGGATTAAAGGGTGTGACACCACGCCTGGTCCGTTACGACAGTTTTTCTGCCTGTGGGTGCTGGGCAATGATACCCCAACTCCTCTGACTAAGAGCATTGGGCTCGCATCGCTGAGCCTATCCGCCAGCCCCCCAATTCCATCTCTTAACATTACTACATATCATGGATAAAAACTCCCCACTTCCAAACACAGGATTCAGTGAGAATAGTTAACGAAAGCAAAATCCATTATTAATGTTGTCTTCAAGAAATACCATCTCAACTGTCAAAGACAGACACATATTTAAGGTGAAAGGGTGGAAACATATTACTAAGCAAATTGCACTAAGAAGCAAGCAAGAGGTGTTTTTTTTTTTTTTGTTTTGTTGTGCAGTCGAATATCGATAAAGTAGACTTCAAATAAAACTATCAGGGAAGAAGGATAAAGACGAATCTATTTCATTCTTTTCAAAGGAATTAATTAACCAAAAGAAGATAGTCACACGGTCATGAATATGTGTGTGTCAAAATGCTAGTGCATCTGACTTCTACCACACAATTATCGAGACTTTAACTACACAGCATTAACCCAACACATTTGAGTAGGGACTTCAATGTCCACTGTGTCATTAGCCACAGTCAATTGCACAACAGGACGCGAGAGACTGGACTTGGTAAACTATACACCCAAATGGGACCTAACAGGCGATCACCAAATTCTCCACACAACACACAGAATGAATACCATCGTCTAGCAGAATGCCATGAAAACCTTGCTCCCAAATCAAACATGCTAGGGTATACAGAACAACAAACCTCAACAAATCAAAGAATTGAAATCTAATTCCATTTCATTCATCAGGACCACAGTGCATAATAAGCTGTAATATCAATACCAGAAAAATCCCTGTAACAGCACGACTCATGAAGATCAACGATACACTCCTGACATAAGCATGGCAACGGAGAAATTAAGAAAGAAAAAAAAAAAAAAAAACAAGGAATAAAGAAAAGATAAACACAACAACAAAAAAACCAACGTCCCTGTTTCCTGCCCAGGCAAGCCAAGTCAGGCAAGCTGATCTGGCTGGAGAACTGAGACCACTTTGCCTAGTGGCCCAGCCCTCCAGGCTGGCCCAGGTGGGCAGAACCCATTAGCTAGGAAAAACTTTGGGCCATTCCACCCACTCCAGGCTAAGCTTTCCTGTCCCCCGGACCTCAATCCCAACATGCTTACAGTCAGCACAGGGGAACTGTAGACTCACATTAACACAGTGGGATGTTCAAACCAAACTGATTTTTACTTGTCCTGGACCTCTGGAGAAGCTCCAGACTAGAAGGGTGAGACTAGCTGGTCCATCCAGTAAAAAATCAAATATATGTGAAAACTGACGCAACCAGCCAGCTTTTCATAACAAATAAGAAGCCAATGGTGGCCAGGCTGGTGGTGCATGCCTTTAATCCCAGCACTGGGAGGCAGAGGCAGGTGGATCTCTGTGAGTTCAAGTCCAGCCTGGTCACAGAGTGAGCCCAGGCCAGCTGGGGACTGAAAAGAGACCCCTGTCTCAAAAAATGCAAAAAGAAAGAAAAAAAAAAAAAAAAAAAAGACAATGAAGGCACCTGAAGAAAAAAACCAAAGTCATCCTTGAACTCAATGAAAGAAACACTTGAGTTTTGAAACTGAATACAAGCAACAAAACATATCCACATGCTAAAATCACAATGAAAAAAACAATATCATGGGAAAACCAAACAATAAACCCTGGTAAATTCTACCAGTCCTACAGAAGACTCTTACAATGAGAACCCTCCGGAGGTAATCCAAGACACAAATCTTAAAAGAACTATCATAGACATAACTCAAAGAAATCAAGGAATACAAGAAACACACATGACAAATGAATCAAAGAACTAGAAGGAGAGAATGAAAAACATCAGAAGGAAATGGAACTACTGAAGAAATCTCAGGGTGAAATGAAAAAGGAAAATTGAACACTCACACAGTCAACAGGAAAGGATGGGAGAAAGCCTCAGTAACAGAATGGATGAAGCAGAAAATAGCATAATATGGAAGAACTGGAATGCTCAAGCAAAGACTATCAACAAGTTCAGTAAAGTGGCAGGATACAAAACTAACCTAGAAAAATTGGTGGCCTTTCTTTATGCCAGAAACAAGCAATTGGAGAAGGAATACAAGAAGACTTTCCCACTTGCAGTAGCCTCCAAAAAATATCTAGGAACAAACCTAACCAAAGACACTAAAAATCTCTACAATGAAAAATTTTAATGCCTCAAGAAGGATATTAAGTTAGATACCAGAAGATGGAAGGACCTCACATGTTCATGGATTGGAAGAATTATTATAGTAAAAATGACCATCCTGCCCCGCAAAATATACGAATTCAATGCAATCTCAATTAAAATCCCTAAGAGCTTCTTCACAGACCTAGGGCAAAAAATCCTAAAGTTAATATGGAAAAGCATAAGACCCCAGATAGCCAAAGCATTCCTGAACAAAAAGAGCAATACAGGGGTGATTACCATACCAAACTTCAAACTATATTACAGGGCTATAGTCCTAAAAACAGCCTGGCATTGGCACAAAAACAGAACCATAAATCAAAGGAATAAAACTGAAGATCCAAACCTGAGCACAACCAATTTCAGCAAACTCTGATTTGACAGTGCCCAAGAAGTATTAATGGAGGAAAGACAGTATCTTCAGCAAACGGTGTTGTCATAACTGGATCACCACGTGTAGAAGAATAAAAACTAAACCCCTACCTCTCACCCTGTAAAAAAACAACTGCAAATGGATCAAAGACCTCAATGTGAAATCCAAAACTGAAAATGTTAGAAGAAAATGATGGTAGTAACCTACAAGACACAGATGTAGGAAAAGACTTTCTAAATCAGACAGCAGCTGTGCAAAAAACAAGGTCAACAATTGACAAATGGGACCTTATTAAACTCAGAGCTTCTGTACAGCGAAGGAAACAAAGAAGTGAAGAGAAAACCCACAGAGTGGGAGGAAATCTTCAACAGTGATACGTCTAATAGAACATTAACATCCAGAGTACATAAGCTACTCAAAAAACAAATGAGTAAGAAAAACAAATGACCCACTCAAAATATGGAGTAAAGAGCTGAACAGAGACTTCAAACATGAAGAAGTAAAAATGCCTGAGAAATGTCTTGAAAGGTGTCAAATACTAATAATTAATGAAATGCAAATTAAAAACACTTTAAGATTTCATCTTTTACTCCAGTAAGGCTATGAAAAGATAGCAAATGTCAATGCATGCATTTCCTATGAAAAGCAGTTTGGAAAACTCTTAAAATACTCAAAATGAGCTTACCACCTGACCCAGTCATAACACTCCCAGGTATATACCCAGAAGACTCATCCTGTCACAGAGATACATGCATATCTATGTTTATTGCAGCTCTATTCACAACAACAAAGAGCTGGAAGCAACACAAGTGTCTCTCAACTGACTAGTGGATAACGAAAATGTAGTACATCTACAAAATGGAATTCTACTAAGCACTAAAGAGTGATTTAGCCCTGAACTTTGGAGGTAAATGGATGGACTAGAAGCCATTATGCAGAGTGAACTAACATGGTCCAAGAAAAATAAATGGCATATGGTGACCCTCATTTGTGGATGCTAGCACCAATTCTCTCTTTAGAAGGCAAACTGAACAATTCCCTTTTATTTCTTTTTTTAATGCATATAATACCTGATGTTACTCATCAACTTGCTATGTAATGTAGGAAAGTAAAGTAACATTGTTTCTTTACTGCATACAATCTTACTATAAAAATGTGAATCCCTGAACACGTTTTGGAATTAACCTAGAGTTTATTTTCACACACCATAATTTTGATATATCTGTGGCATCCATATAGGCATGTTTTGTAATGATATAAATTAGAAGGAACAACGATGACAAAAACAAAACTGGGTCAATGAACTGACTGAAAGAGTAAACTTATGCCCAAAACAGTAATCTTCAGCATCAAAAATTTTAAAAAGGCTGAGAAAAAGATGAAACTCAGGCATGGCAGAATGCATGAGCTCTGGCAGGGAGGGGGCAAGGAAAAAAAATTAGGTCTAAATTTGATTAAGAAATTTTGTATGAAATACAAAAAACTTCAATTAAAGAAAGAGAGGGAAAAAAATTAAAAACACACAAGAATGAAATAATCAGGAAATGTGGGACACCATGAAAAGACCAAAACTCCATATCATAGGTATAGAGGAAAGAGTAGAATCCCAGGATAATGGTATTGACCAGAGACCTTCAACAGAATTATAGAAGAAAACTTCCCCAAATTGAAAAAGGACACACCCATGTAAATACAAGAAGCACATAGAACACCAAATAGACAAGACCAAAAAAAGAAATTGCCCACACCATATCATAGTAAAAATGTAAGATGCTCAAAACAAAGACAGAATACTGAAAGCCACAAGAGAAAAACAACAAGTTGCATATAAAAGGAAATCAATCAGAATTATAGCTGACTTTTCAACGCAAATGATTAAAGCCAGAAGAGCCTGAACCAAAGGATTCCCAATACTAAATGACTATGGATGCCAACGCAGGATACTTTACACAGCAAAAATGTCTATTATAGTCAAAGGAGAAAGAAAAAAATCTTTCATGACATAAACAAGATGAAGGGATTCATGTCCAGGGAACTAAACATTCAGAAAATACTCAAAGAAATTAAAAGAACAGAGTAAAGAATTGACTGTTCCCAAGCAGCAAGAGAAAGTAATTAATAAAGGTATAACTGTGGAAATACAAACCACCAAAAATACACACAAAAACTAAATTGTTGGGAAGCAATATACATCTTTAAATAATAACCTTAAATGTTAATGAACTGAACTCCCCAATTAAGAAACACAGACTGGGAAAATGGATTAAGAAATTAAATTGAACTTTTTACTGTCTACAAGAAACTAATCTCACCTTTAAGGACAGGAACCATCTTAATATTAGAATAGCAAGCAAGAGTTGCTATTCTAATATCAGACAAAATAGATTTCAAATTAAAACTAATCAGAAGAGATGAAGAGGGTCACTACATTCTTTTCAAATGAACAATTAAACATGAAGATTTCACAATCATGAATACATAGACACTAAATTCTGGAGCACCAAAACTTCATGAGCACAATTCTGCAGGACTTCAAAGTAGGAACTAATCCCAGCACAATAATAGTGGAGGACTTCAATATCCCTCTGAGCCTATTGGACAGGTCAACTGGACAAACAATAAACAGAGAGACATCTTAACTCATCAACGCAATACACCAAATGGACCTAACAGGCATCTAACAAATATTCCATTCAAACCCCAAAGAATATACTTTCTATTAAGCACCCCATGGAACATTCTCCAAAATTGAATACACACTGAGACACATAACAAACCTCAACAAATACAAAAAATGAAATAATTCTATGCATTCTATCAGACCACAATGCAATAAAACTTAATATCAACACCAGAAGAAGCCCTAAAGAACATATGGAGACTAAACAACATAGTCCTGAATAATGAATGGGTCAAGGGAGAAATAAAGAAAAAAAACATATTCCTGGAACTAAATGAAAAGGACAATAAAACACAGCAAAACTTATGGAATACTTTAAAGTAGTCCTAAGAGGAAAATTTATAGCCCTAAGTGCCTACATTAAAAAAAAACAACAACAACAGAAAGAGCACAAAAAAGTGAACCAGCACAGTAACAAAAACCACTTGAGAGACAACAACAAATGAATCTTAAACCCAACAGACAAGATGAAATAACAAAAATCAGAGTGGAGATCAATGAAATAGAAACAAAGAAAATAATACAAATAATCAATGACTCCAAGAGCTGATTTTTTTGAAAGGATAGACATGATAGATAGAACTCTAGCCCAGTTAATTAAAAGAAAGAAAGAGCAACTCCAAATCAATAGAATTTGAGATGAAAAGGGAAACATCACAAGAGATAACAAAAAGATCCAGACAATCAAAGGAGAATACTTTAAAAACCTATACTCTTTTAAATTTGAGAACCTAAGAGAAATAGATGAACATCTGAAATCATGGAAATCAACAAACCTTAACCAAGAAGATACTGACAGCTTAAACAGACCCATAATATATGAGGAAATTAAAACAGTAACTCAAAACCTCTCAACTAGAAAAAGCCCAGGCCCAAAATGCTTTAAAGCAGAATTCTATAAAACATTTAAAGAGTACATATAACCATTATTCTCAAATTATTGAAAAGGATAAAAATAGAGGGAAATCTCCCAAATTCCTTCTATGATGCCAGCATCACTCTAATACAAAAACTACACAAAGATAAAACTAAAAAAGAAAACAATAGACCCATTTCATTAATGAACGTAGATCCAAGAATTATCAACAAAATACTTGCAAACCACATACAGGCACACATCAAAAAGTCATCCCTCATGACCAAGTCAGATTTATACCAGAGATGCAGGGATGGTTCAGCATATGTAAATCAATAAATGTCATAAAGCACATAAACAGAGAAGGAAATTAAAGGAGTGCTAATTGGAAAAGAGGAAGTTAAACTATCCCTTTTTGCAGAAGATAATTTAGAATCCTAAGTGATGCTAAAAACTCCACCAGAGGGCTGGAGAGATGGCCTAGCGGTTAAGAGCGCCGACCGCTCTTGCAGAGGACCCGGGTTCGATCCCCAGCACCCACATGGCGGCTGAGAACCATCTGAAACTCCAATTCCAGGAGAACTCCAGCTCCAGGGGAGTCCGACACCCTCTTCTGACCTCCGTGGCATTGCACGACACGGGTGCACAAACTTGCATGAAAAAAAAAAATACGTAACCAAACAAAAAAAAAAAAAAAAAAAAAAAAAAAAAACTCCACCAGAAAACTGCTAGAAATGATTAAGAGTTTCAGTAAAGTGGCAGGCTACAAAATTAACCTCGAAAAATCAGTAGGCTTTCTTTACTCCAACAATAAACAGATGGAGAAGGAATATAAGGATACCTTCTCACTCACAATAGCCTCAAAAAAATTAATTAAATAACTGGGAACAAACCTAACCAAAGATCTTTACAATAAAAATTTTAAACCCCTGAAGAAGGAGATTGAAAATGACATCAAAAGATGGAAAGACCTCCCATGTTCATGGATTGGAACAATTAATATAGTAAAAATATCCATTTTACCCAAATTGATATACAGATTCAATGCAATCCCAATCAAAATCCCCATGAGTTTTTTCACAGAGTTGGAAAAAAAATCCTTAAATTCATATGGAAAAACAAAAGACACTGACTAGCTAAAGCAACCCTAAGTGAAAAGTACAATACAGGGGGCAATTGCTCTACCAGACTTCAAGATATATTTCAGGGCTATAGTCATAAAGACAGCCTGGTACTGGCACAAAAACAGACCTGTTAACAAATGGAGCAAAACTGAAGATCCAAACTTGAGCTCATACAACTTTGGCCACCTCATATTTGACAAAGAGGCAAAAAAAAAATCCTCAGTGGAGAAAGGATCCAGTTTTGCCAGCAAATGCTGCTGGCAAAACTGGATCATCATTTGTAGAGAACAAAATTAACCCCGTACCTCTCACCCAGCACAAAAATCAAATCCAAATGGATCAAAGATCTCAACATGAAACCCAAAACCCTGAAGGTGATAGAAGAAAAATTTGGCAACAACCTACAAGACATAGGCATAGGAAAAGAATTTCTAAATCAGAAAGCAACTGCACAGGAAATAAGGTCAGCAGTCAACAAATGGGACCTCATTAAACTCAAAAGTTTCTGTACAGGGAAAGAAAGAATCAAGGAAGTGAAGAGAAAACCCACATAATTGGGAGGAAATCTTCACCAGTGATTCATCTGACAGAGCGTTAATGTCAACTATAGACAGACTACTCAAGAAACAAAGATGAAAACAAATGGCCTACTCAAAAGATGGAGTAAAGAGCTGAAAGGAGACTTCACCAGTGAGGAAGTAAAGATGGCTGAGAAACATCTTAAAAAGTGTTCATCATTAATAATTAAGGAAATGCAAGTTAAAACCAATCTCAGATATCATCTCATTCTGATGCAACTGGCTAAGATCAAGAACACAAAAGAATCCAAATGCTGGAGAAGTTGTGGGGAAAGGGGAACACTCATCCACTGCTGCTGGGAATGTAAACTTGTAAAACCATAATGGAAAGCAGTGTGGAGAACCCTTAAAAACTCAAAATGAGCCTACCACCTGACCGAGTCATACCACTCCTAGGTATATACCCACAAGACTCATCCTACCACAAAGATACATGCACGTCCATGTTTATTGAAGCTCTCTTCACTGTAGTGAAGAGCTGGAATCAGCCCAAATGCCCCTCAACTGATGAGTGGATGACAAAAATGTGGTACGTCTACACAATGGAGTACTATTCAGTGGTAAATAAAGATGACATCATGAACTTTGCAGGTAAATGGATGGAACTCAAAGCAGCCATGATGCTAAGTGAAGTAACACAGTCCCAGAAAAACAACTGGTGAAAGGTTTCCCTCATTTGTGGATGCTAACACCAAAGCCTCAGATGAAAAGCAAGCTGAACAACATTATTGTTATATTTCTGTTTATCTGAAAGCAACTATGTTGATATAATGTAAATCTCTTAACAGTCTCTAGAATCAATCCACTGCTTACTTTCAGGCTCTGTAATTACTGTATATGAGTGGAAAGTATGTATTCATATTTTAGAGTAATATAGAATTAAAGGAGGAAAATGTGAATTCCTAAACATAAAAAAGACTGAGAGAAAGATGCGGGACAGTTATGGCAGAGTGCATGATCTGGGGTGTGGTGGGTGAAGGGAAAGTGGAATATGTCCAAATTGAACTGAGAAATGATGTCTGAAATATACAAAACATCAATAAAAGGATTATGAAAAAAAGATGGGCTAATGATCTGAACAGAGACTTCTCAAGAAAAGTTAAGATGGTGAAGAAACATCTTTATCTTAAGTGTTCAACATTGTGAGTTATTAAGGAAGGACAATCTAAAACAAGTTTAAGATTTCATCTTACCCTGTAAGACTGGCTATGATCAAGAAAACAAATGATATCAAATGCTGGAGAGGTTGTGAGGAAAGTGGAACGTTCATTCACTTCTAGTGAGATTGCAAACTTGTGCAACCCCTATGGAAAACACACTTAAGAAAACTGAGTCTCGGAACTCAGAATATGATAGAAGAAAACATTGGCAGCAACCTACAAGACATAAGCGTAGGAGAAGACTTCCTAAATCAGACAGCTGCTGCAGAGGAAGTGAGGTCAACAATTGACAAGTGGGACCTCATTAAACTCAAAAGCCTCTGTACAGTGAAAGAAACAATCAGTGAAGTGAAGAGAAAACCAACAGACTGGGAGGAAACCTTCAACAGCGATACATCTGACAGAGCATTGACTTCCAGAATACATAACTTACTCAAAAAACAAAGAAGTAAGAAAACAAATGACTCACTCAAAAGATGGAGTAAAGAGCTGAACAGAGACATCACAAATGAGGAGATGGCTGAGAAACATCTTTAAAAATGTTCAACATCCAAAAAGTCATAAAAGACTGATAAAAAGATACAAGACAGGACTTGCATATGACAGAATCCATGAGGTCTGATGGGGGGCGCATGAGGGGTGGGCATGGATGGGGGAATGAGTCTAAATTTGATTAAGAAATGTTGTAGGAAATATGCTCAAAAAAATAAAAAATAAATAAAAAATAGAGCTTTAAAAAATGTTCAACATTGCTAATAATTAAGGAAATGCAAACTACAACAACTTTAAGATATCTCACTCCGATAAGACTGGCTAGGACAAAGAAAACAAATGATATCAAATTCTGGAGAGGCTGTGGAGAAAGGAGAACACTCATCCACTACTGGTGGGAATGTATACTCGCACAACCACTATGGAAAGCAGTATGAAGAGCTCTGAAGAGACTCAAGATGAGCTTACCACCTGACGCAGCCATACCACTCTTGGGTATATACACAAAAGACTCATCCTACTGCAGAGATACATGCACAGCCAGGTTTATTGCACCTCTCTTCACAATATTGAAGAGCTGGAACCAACTCAAATGCCCCTCAACCAATGAATGGATAGAGAAAATGTGGTACATCGACACAATGGAATTCTATGCAGGTATAAAGAAAATGGCATCATGACCTTTGCAGGTAAATGGATGGAAATAGAAGATATTATGCAAAGTAAAGTAACGCAGACCCAGAAAAGCAAAGGACGAATGGTAGCCCCCATGTGTGGATGCTAGCACCAAGAACTGAGTTGCAAGGAAAACTGAACAACATCAACATGATATACTCCTTTCCCTGAAAACAACTGTGCTATGATAATGTAAATCCCTTAGCAGGCTCTAGAATTAACCTACCACTTATTTTCAGACTTTGTAACCTTGGTATATGGGTGGAGGATATGTAGGCATATTTTAGGGTAATATAAATTTAAAAAGGAAAAATGTGAAACCTGAAATATGATATGGGAATGACAGTTTTTATATAGATGATATCAGTTTAATATAGTTGTGATATTTATATGCATATATTGAAGCCATACAGATTGGAGGGAACTACAACAGCAGAGGAACTGGGACAGGCAACCAACTGAAACAGTAAAGTTCCCCCAAGGACAATAATACTCTGCTTTGAGAAATCTTTGAAAAGAATCACAAAAAGATACAGGGCAGAGATAGCAGGGTGTATGAACTCAGATGGGGTGGGGGTCATGGAAAACAAGATAAGTCTAGATTGGACTGCAAAATGATGTATGAACTGCACATAACTTCAATAAAAATATTTTAAAAAGAATACTGATTCTCCCTCCCTTCACATCCATTGATTGCCCGAAGCACTGTGCTCTGGTAATGTAAATCCCTTAACAGGCTCTAGATGTAGAGGTGTGACCCTGTGAAATTTTTTTATCACTGCATAGAACTCCACTGTGTAAATGTATCACATTTTCTTTATCCACTTATCAGTTGTGGGACACTTGGATTGCTTCCAGTTCTTTACTATTGTGAAAAGAGCAGCAATAAACATGGTTGTGCATGTATCTCTGCTATAGGATGAATCCTTTGGGTATAAACCCAGGACTGGTATGACTGGATCAAATGTAACATTCATTTTTATGTTGTTTTTAATTTCTGACAGGATCCCCCTATAGTTTCAGCTGGCCTGGAACTCACTCTGTAGACCAGGCTGGGTTTTAACTCACAGACATCTTCCTGCCTCTGCTTCTGGAGTGCTAGGGTTAAAGGTGTGTGCCACCATGGACAGCTTAAAGACAGATCTTAGCTGCCATGTGGGTGCTGGGAATGGAACCTGGGTCCTCTTCAAAAGCAGTGGGTTCTCTTAACCACTGAGCCATCTCTCCAGCCCATCATTTTTTTTTTTTAGTTTTTAAGAGTTCCACACTGCAGGAACCAGGTAAATGAAAAGGAAACAGGGAGGTAAAGGGAAAGAGGAAACCTGAGACAGAAGGCTAGTAAGTGACAGTGTTAATAAGGAAGAAGTAGATAAAAAGAGGATATATAAATGGCAGTGAAGAGGAAAAGTTATACAAGGAATGGTAGGGATAAAGGGAGAAAGGATCCCAAGAGAAGTGAGGCCACAGGAGACTGACATTATCATGGTAGAAATTGGAAAAATGGGGATAGCTTAAATGGAGGAGACATGGAGGGAGAGCTAGACAGGTAAGGGAAAGAGGAGAGATAAATAAAGCCTAGCTGGGGATAAAAACTTGAGCAAATCATATTAGTCTATCTATTGTTAAAATTATGTCTACAATATCTCTACATGAGTCCATATGCAAAGCTGAAGGCTACATAAAAAGAAGCAGTATTATATAGGAGAAACCTTCCTTTAAGTCATTGGCCAAATTAGTCCAAGAGACTTACCAAAATCACACATGCTATGGCCATTGCCCTTTACTGCCTTCCAGAATCTGAAGATAAGGCCCTGTTGCTGAAGATAGGATATATTTTGGAGACCAGGTAGGGAGAAATGGAGCTGGAACTGACCTGGATGCCACTTCCCCTGAAGGCTAGATCTCACAGCTGTGGAGAATATTATGGAAGTCACTAAGGGAGAACATCAACCAATGGTCTAACACCAGTTTTAAGACCAAATATCCATGTCAATGACAAGCATAACATTATGACATTGGTGCAGTAGGGGCACTTTGATGTTGGGTGCACTCATTGGCTAATTGTACTTAAAAACAACTCAGTGGAAGGAAACTCATGTGTGGTTCTATAAACATAGCCAGATGCACACAACGGGAGGGTTCATAGATCTTTCTTTTTAATAAGTACTCCCTTTGAAGGGTTCATAGATCTTAAAGAAACCCCCAAGGTTGACACATCCTAGGCTAAGGTAACATCTTAATAACTGCAAAATAGATATCCTTATATTTACAGACAAATATCTTAGACACCCCTCAAAAAAGAATCTACTTCTGCATGAGATGAATAATAGTACAGAGTCCCACAACTGGACACATACAGACATGGTCTGTGAATTCCTTATGCCTAAGAGATGGAACTATAATGCCACCTTGACAACTAAAGTGCATGCAACATAGAACAAGGAGCCAAAGGATATAAATTACACTCTTAAATATTCTTGAAGAAGGTTCCCGCATGCAAGAGGAGGCCACGTATTCAAAAGGGCATGAGTAGCCAAACCATGGAGATTAGGAGTCTACAGAATGTGGGTTCATGGACAGGTCACCACTATTCAGTTTTACCTACCAAGGTCTCAGTGTACATTGTGGAAGAGGGGGCAGAAAATTGTAAGTGTAACAGAAGTGGAGCAAGACCAAATGGAAATTAATCCTATAGGCTCCTGGGACCCAGTTCATATGAACCTACAGCATTGGTGTCAGCATGCACAAGACCAATGAAAGCTCAACCAGACAAAATCCCAGCCCAGAACTTCAGAAATGGGTAGCAGAACCCAATCTTAGATGAAGAAATATTAGGAGCTGATTTTGTTTGGGTAAGGAAATCTGGCCTTCTTTAATAGAGGGACTCTGTATAGGCTGACTAGAGCTCAGAGGATGAACTGGCTCTGAGGAAAGGCTGGGAGATTAATTTGGCACAGTAGATCCTAACAAAAATGACAATGTATGAATCCTGGGAGAGGGGGCTGCAGGAGGTTGCCAAAGGAGAAGTGGGTATAAAGGTGAGCAAGACTGAAAAATTTTTGTATGAAATACACAAAAATTCAATAAAAGTTTAAAAATATTTTATGTATATGAATGTATTGCCTGCATGCGTGCATGTGTGTAAGTGCACCTGTGTCTTGCAATGACTGCCCACAGAAGTCAGAAAAATGTGTTGGATCCCCTGTAGCTAGAGTTACAGATGGTTGTTAGCCACCATGTGGGTGCCAAGAATTGAACCCAGATCCTCTGCAAGAGCAGTTAGTGTTGTTAACCTCTGAGCCATATCTCCAGCCCCCCTCCATCTTGAAACTTTTTGATTAATAAATCTAAAAACATACCCATAAGTAAAAGAATAATTGAAAAAATAAAATGGCTCATCCTATAAACCAAATTAGCTGTTGGAGTGTGTAGCTCAATGATATAGCATATACTTACTATGCATGAAGTCTTGAATTCAATCCTCAGCACTGGAAAGAAAATAATTTGAGCTAAGGATGTTTTATAT
This sequence comes from Rhizomys pruinosus, assembly GCA_009823505.1. Classification (NCBI taxonomy): domain Eukaryota; kingdom Metazoa; phylum Chordata; class Mammalia; order Rodentia; family Spalacidae; genus Rhizomys; species Rhizomys pruinosus. The sequence goes on from VZQC01013712.1 coordinate 1,773,482, forward strand.
AACTCGGTGATCTAAAAAACTGTAGATCCCAGATGCTCCCATTTTAGGAAAACGAGAGAAGAGAAAATATGCTTGTGTATTTATGCAAGTAAAGAATATGTTTTTGGTTCTCACGCAGCCTAGGATTCTCCCCAGCTACCAATTCCTTCTCTGGACTAACTCCTTAACCTTGACTAGCTAACCACCCTAGCATAGGTGGCTGAGTCCCCATTCCGTTTTCTCCAAACCCCATCTCTTGGAGCAGCTGATCTGCTGGACAGCCTTACCCTAACTAGGACCCTGTATAGGATCCCCACAGCCATCAATTCCTTCTCTGAACTAACACCCTAATCCCAACAAGCAAACTACCTTAGCATATGTGACTGATTCCCCCTTCAGGTTACCTCAAACCCCATCTTGTCTGGTTCTTGACCTGCTTTTCCCTCTATTCAGCTCCTCTCACTCTCCACACCCTCATCCTGTCAGCCTTGGACAAAGACAGGCACCAAGTTTTCCACCTTAAACCTTTGATCTGTCTCTCTAACACATACTTGCAAAACACCTTAGCAGAGGTTAATAAGCAGCCCCTCAGGTGATCCTTCCCCTGTCCTCAACTGCACTGGATTCACAGGCCTGCCTCGGGGAGGACCTTGGTAAGTCAGACCCCACCCACCATCCTCCCTATTGAGTTCTTTTCCCCTACTCCCATCCTGTTCTTAAGCAGCCTAAGATCCCAGCAGACACCAATCCCTTCTTGGACTAACTCCTTAACTCTGACCAGCCAACTACCCTAGCACAGGTAGCTGAGCCCTCCTTCAGGTGACCCTAAGACCTATCCCCTCTGGTGCCTGACTAGCTGGACAGTCTTACCCTACCTAGGATACTGGTAAGTCAGAGTCTGCTTTCTTTCTATTCGGTGTCTCTCATCCTCGTCCTGCCAACCAGAGACACAGGCACACACCAAATTTTCCACCTTAGACCTCTGGTTTATGTGACTCAACCAGACTTGCTAAGTACCCTAGCACAGATTGCTAAGCACCCCCTCAGTTAGTCCCAACTCCCATCTTCCTGGCTCCAACCTGCTTGACAGACCTGCCCATGTACAACTTGGAACAAAAAGGAACTATTCTACATTAACAATACAAACATAGCAAAATTCAATTAAACAAAAGCCAAAGAGAAGTACCTACTGGACAAATAACCAACAAAGACCATCCATATGCCCAAAAGGCAGTGCAAAACACAAGAGAATATGTCTCCAACAAAACACATTCTTCCTCTTGAAGTGCACTACAATGAGAACTATTCTTTTTTTTTCTTTTTTTGTCTTTTCGAGACAGGGTCTCCCTGTAGCCCCAGCTGTCCTGGAACTCACTCTGTAGACCAGGCTGGCCTTGAACTCACAAAGATCCGCCTGCTTCTGCCTCCCGAGTGCTAGGATTAAAGGCGTGCGCCACCACGCCCGAGAACTATTCTAAGGAACAGCTGGACTCAGAATTTAAGAGAGCAATTATAAACATGAAAGAGCTTACTGAAAACAGTCAAACAACTCAAAGAACTTGTGATGCAAGCTCAGGAATATACAAATATGCACCTTACTTAAGTACCCAAAACAATTCATGGTTTGAAGAACTGAATTCACAAAAGAGATAGAAATAGTGGAGAAAACCCAAACAGAAATGGATATGAAGTCCAAAAACCTGAAAGCCAAAAGGAAATGAGCAGAAATCCTCAAAATTTGAATGAAGAAAACCAGAAAACAGAATATCAAAAGATTGGATGACAAAGTTGAAGATCTGGAGTTGTTAAGCAAAGACTATGGACAATTTTCAAAACACAAGCAAGGGAATATGCCTGTGAAGACCAAATCTACGAGTTATAGGCAAACAGAAAGGAAAATAATCTGAGGCCAATGGAATTGAACAGATCCTCAAATGAATTATATAAGAAAGCTTTAAAAAATAAAGGAAAGTCTTACTTATAGAAATTTAACGAAAGAAGCACATAGAACACCAACTAGATATTACCAGGACAGAAATTCTCCATGGCATATGACAGCAAAAGCATTAAATATACAGAAAAAAGAGAGGGTGCTGAAGGCTACTAGAGAAAAGCAACAAGTTACATATAATGGAAAACACATCAGAATCATACCTGACTTTTCAATGTAATCCATGAAAGCCAGAAGAGCCTGGTCCAAAGTATTCCCAGTTCTAAATGACCTTGGATGTCACCCCGAATACTCTATCCAACAAAACTATCGAGTTTGAAGGGGAACAGAACATTTTTATGACATGAATAGGCTGAAAGAATTCATGTGTACCAAGCCAGCTCTACAGAGAATAATTGAGACAATACAAAGGACTGAAGACAGGAATGAGTATACTCAAGAAGCTACAGAAAGGAAACAAAGGGGGAGGTGTAATAACGGAAACACAAAATAGGTCCACAAACATAAAGAAATTCAAATGACAGTATCCAATGCACACCTTTCAATAATATCATTAAATATCAATGGCCTCAACTACCCTGTCAAAAGACACAGAATTAAACAAAAAAGAAAATTTTTTGTTGTCTTCAAGGAACACATGCAACCTTCAAGGATAGACACTACCTTAAGGGTGAAAGGTTGGAAAATGAAATCCAAGAAAATGACTCTAAAAAGCAAGCACATGTTGCAATTCTAATATCTGACAAAATAGACTTCAAATTAAGACTAGTTAGAAGAGTTAGAGGGTCACTTCATTCTAATGAAAAGAATAATTGACCGCGAAAATGTTACAATCATGAACATAAAAGCACCAAATTCTGATGCACCCAATTGCATAAAAACAGTACTCCAGGACTTTAAAACACAGACTAACCCCAATTCAATAATAGTAGGTGACTTCAATATTCCACTCTCTTCAATAGACAGGGCAAGTGGACAAAGAATAAACAGAGAGGCATCTGAATTGAATAACACCTTACAAGAAATTGACCTAATGGATATTTATAGAATATTCCACCCACACACCAAAGAATTCACTTTCTCTTCAGTAATCCATGCAAAGTTTTCTAAAATTGATCACATTCTGGGACACAAGAGAACACTCAACAAATTAAAAATATTTGAAATCATTCCATGCATTCTATCAGACTACAGTGCAATGAAGCTGATAATCAAGACAAAAGAAGCTCTAGAAACCACGTGAACTCATGGAGATTAAACAACACACTCCTGAATGATCAATAGTTCACAGAAGAAATTAAGAAAGAAATAAAAATATTTTTGGAACTAAATGAAAATGAGAATACAACACAAAAATACCTCTGGGAACCTTAAAAGAAATCCTAAGAAGGAAATTTACTGATCTTATTGCCTACATTAAAATCAGAAAGAGCACATGTAAATGATTTAACAGCACAACTACATATTCTGGAAAGGCAGTAATAAACTCCAAACTAAGTAGATGAGAAGAAATAATAAAAATCAGAAGACAAGCCGGGCGTGGTGGCGCACTCGGGAGGCAGAGTCAGGCGGATCTTTGTGAGTTAAAGGCCAGCCTGGTGTACAGAGTGAGTTCCAGGACAGCTGGGACTACAGGGAGACCCTGTCTCAAAAAGACCAAAAAAAAAAAAAATCAGAAGAGAAATTAATGAAATAGAAACAAAGAAAGCAATACCAAAAAAAAAAAAAAATCAATGAATGTTCTTTGAAAGGTTAAACAAGATAGACAGACACTTGGGCCAGCTAACCAAAAGAAAGAAAGAGCAAATCCAAATTAACAAAATCAGATAAGAAATATCACAACTGACATCAAAAAATTCCAGAATGCTGTAAGAGGATACTTGAAAAATGTATACTCCATTAAATGTGAAAACCTAAAAGAAATGGATGAATTTCTATCATCATAGACACCACCAAAGTTAAAACAAAAAGAGGTCAATGGCTTAAACAGACCCTATAACAAATGAGGAAATTAAAACAGCAATACATCCCCCCAACTACAAAAAGCCCAGGCCCAGATGGGGAGCACGATGGGAAGTGGGGGAGGTTGGGACAGCAGGAGGGTGGGGATGATGGGGTACTGGTACTGGGGAAGGGGGTGGGAGGTAGGACCAGGAGAAGAAAGAATAGAGATGACTGGACCTTGGGGGCCTAGGAAACCCAGAGTGCAAAATGATGCCCCCAGACTCCATGAAAATTCACAGACACCAGCTGAACATTTGTGCATGGTAGTGAGACCTGAGGCCTGTGTGGCAGAGAGCACAGTGCAGGACAGAGGATGCCTCCATTCAAATGGTTGGTGAGAGCAATCCAAGTGACTCCCAAAATAATGCAGGTTATAGGCAAAGCTCTTGATTATCTATCAAAAATAGAAGAAGAAGAAGAAGAAGAAGAAGAAGAAGAAGAAGAAGAAGAAGAAGAAGAAGAAGAAGAAGAAGAAGAAGAAAAAAAGACCTACTGCTCAGGACAAGACATGCTTCAGGAATAGGACATAGATTAATGGAACAATAACTGACCTGGAAGCCTTCTACCTGAAGTTTAGTGCTCATAATGCTAGAAAAAAATGGACACTGTTAAGGGAGAAAAATTAATGAATGGTCCAACCCATCCCTAAAGCCTAACAAACATAATGAGCTGCACAGCAAACTACCTCTATTGGGGCAGTAGTAGCACTGCTATCTGGGAGATAATCAACAGCTATCTAATTGGACTTGGAACCCTCTCAGTCGGAGTGAACTAGTGAGAGCCACTGTAAACTCAGCCAAATACACGGTGCTGGAGAGGACATAGATCCTAGAGAAAAGGCTATCATTGTCATATCTCTAGACGAATGAAATTTCTTATCATATGCTAAATATGGAACCTTATATTTACAGACAAGTATACCATACACCACTCAACAAAGAACCTAGTCTTTGCAACTGATGGAGGCCACTGCAGAATCCCACAAATGGTCAGACACAGACAATATACCTGAAAGATTCCCATTTAAAAATATAAAGCTATAAATCTATAGCCGGGCGTGATGGCGCACGCCTTTAATCCTAGCACTCAGGAGGCAGAGGCAGGCGGATCTTTGTGAGTTCAAGGCCAGCCTGGTCTACAGAGTGAGTTCCAGGACAGCTGGGGCTACAGGGAGACCCTGTCTTGAAAAGACCAAATATATATATATATATATGGCTATAATATAAATATGTGTCTTAGGAGACACATCTACAACTGAACCTCTATATGGTGATTGAGGGGTAGAGAGAGAATGAGTGCACCCCTCAGCTCTCACCAGTAAAGCTTGCCTATACAATAGAGTGTGATGCAAACAGGACACAACTAGCCAAGCTTCAAAGAATGGGAGCCTCCAGGAATCATGGTGGAAAAGGAGGCAGAAAGACTGTAAGGGCCAGGGCTGGTACATAAACATAGAGAAGCAGTGGCTTACAGTCAACTGGAAGCTTTCACATGTGAACTTGTGGCAAGGGACCCATGCTAACTCAGACTAGGCCTCAAAGTGGAGCAAGAGAAATGGCTGGGGGAGTGGCCCTGGACTGAGAACTACTGGAGACTGACTAGTGTTGCCTGAGGAAGGGTATGCCTTATGTAATATTTTTAGATGTGCTGCCTAGACTCCAGTGGACGTGTTTGCACAGAAAGACATCTGAGATCAAGGGTTTTACTGGAAAAGGCTTACCTCAGATATTATAATGCATGAATTCTGATGGGATGTTGGGGCATGGGGGGGGGAGCGAATGGGTTTAATTAAGAACTGTTGTATGAAAAAAGTAAAATAAGGGGCTGGAGCGATGGCCTTACAGTTAAGAGTGCCGACTGCTCTTACAGAGGACCCGGGTTCAATCCCCAGCACCCACATGGCGGCTGAGAACCATCTTTAACTCCAGTTCCAGGGAAATCCGACACCCTCTTCTAACCTCCGGGGCATTGCACAGCATGGGTGCACAAACCTACATGCAGACAGTACATTCATACACATAAAAAATAAATAAAATTTAAAAAAAACAAAATAAAACAAAGTAAAATAAAAAATGATAAAAGAATATGTTTTACATATATAAAGAAAATGTGCGCATATATTTATGTTTATATAAAATTTACATATTCTGAGAAACAAATGAGCAGGAATGAGGGCTTCAGGGAGGACAAACAAGTATGAAAAATGTGACAAGGGAGTAATTTTTGTTAGTTGCTATAGTTAAAGTGATGCGGAAGAAGATTCAATTATTTTTTTGACCCTCTGCATTGCTTGCTTTGTCAAAATGGTCTGTTTTATGTGTGTGTGCTTACATACACATTAAGTTTCCCATATCCAAAATACTTGGGACAAAAAGCATGAATTTCAGATTTGCTTAGTATTCTGAAATACTGACATATATGTAACTGGCCATCTTGGGGATGAAGAACAAATATAGCACAGTTTAAATAAAATTTAATATGATATTTACTAACCTTATGACACAAAATTTAATTTTGTGAATTTTTCCACTTTGGTCATCATCGCTCAAAATGCTTCAGATTCTGGAGAACTTAAAGCATTGGAGTTTGGGACTTAACCAACATGTACACACATATAGTCTTTTCATTTCATTGCATTCTGAACTTTTGCAAAACTTTGCAAATGTTACAAACAGAAAAAATAGGTTTCATTAAATTTCAACAAGTTATTTAACCTTTGGTTTTCAGTTTCTTCATATACAAGAAGAAGGGATTGGACTGGAAAGGGTTGAAGGCCTTTAAAATATTGTAATACCTACTGCTTAGTTCTAGTTTCATCTTTAACAAAAAATAAGGTTGTCTTCCTGGGAAATTTCAGTCTCTTTGGCCACTTATAATCACTATAGATTCTTTAAAAAGCATTTCAGGGTTCATTTCTAGGATAATAATTTTGATAGGGAATTTTTGTTACATCAGAGATGCAAGTATACTAAGCATGTAGCATGGAAAATTTAGTTGAGCAATCAATTGTCACAATGTGAAAAGAATATTCTGGTTCAAGATTTGAGCTCAGTTGGTTGCCTGTTTGTTATGTGACCCTCTTTAAGTTATTTCACTTTTTTCTTCTGTAAAAGAAAAAAGAAGTTAACACCCATCAAAAGGTAGCCTCATCTCCTTTCTAAAGGCAAATATAAAAGATATAGTCCAATCCCCCCCCAACACACACACCCAAAATCTTATAGTGATAGGCCACGGCAACAAATATTGACTTATTCAGGTATCATTAGGTTAATATATATATATATATATATATATATATATATATATATATATGTCACATTTTATGACAAAATAAATGAGTTTCTAAACCAGTGATCCACAGCACTGTAGAGTACTTTTCAGGGGTTAATGTTGTTTAAACACATTGATAATGGGATTTTCAGCCCTAAATCAATCAGAAAGGGATCTGGAGCAACTAAGATATTCAAGACAGGTTGTCTACTCACTGCACTCTGCTATATTATCACTTCCTAAATGTGGAATTTCATGTAAAAAGCTGCACTGTCTATAACATACTAAGAAAATATTAAATACTTTTTTAGTTCTTAAGTTTTCTTTGAAAAAACATTCACAATTTTCATGAAAAACATACATGTGTATTGCCCTTTCCAACATAAACATATTATTAATAACAAGCAACACTATTAATTTGATGTTTTAATTGAATGTTTAATTCTCCTTCCTGTAGAATAGCAAGAGCCTGTTTATTTATCTATTACTTTCCAAAGGAACAGAGAAATGTATTTACTTTCATCACTATAATATTCCCAGTTCCTAGCATGGTGCCTCTACCAGGTTGTTACTTAGAAAATTTGCACTGAACCAACAACCCAATGCATGAAGTAATGAATATATGCAAAACCATTTATTTTCCACCAGTATCAGTTATAATTCACAACAAATGTTTGAAATCAGACAATTGTAGCAAGAACAAAGAAAAGATGTGAGTGATATTATCAGGGCATAGGTTTTTGAGTGATATTATCAGGAATATTCTGCTGTATAGATACTGTATAATCAATATCAGGGCATAGGTTTTTGAGTGCTATTATCAAGGCATTCTGTTGTACAGATATAGTATCATACCAACCATAAAATATTTGACATTCTGATATTTATGACAGCATAGTTAGATCTGTAGATTATTATATTAATTGATGTATGTCAGGCACAGAAAGAAAAGTGCTACATGATCCTATTCATATGTGAAATGCAAAATTTTATCTCACAGAAATTGAGAGAAGAAAATTTAAAAAACAATTAAAAAGGGGATGGAGAGATGGCTTAGCTGTTAAGTGTGCTGACTGCTCTTGCAGAGGACCCGGGTTCAATCCTCAGCACCCACATGGTGGCTGAGAACCGTCTTTGACTCCAGTTCCAGGGGAATCCAACACCCTCTTCTGATCTCCGCAGCATTTGCACGTCACGGGTGCACAAACCTACATGCAGACAGTACATTCATACACATAGAAAAAATAAAATTTTAAAAATTAAAAAAAAAAGAAATTGAGAGAAGTACTGTGCTTAGCGGAGAATAGAAAAAATAAGGAAAGGGAAAATGGAGAAATTTTTAGTTAATCTGCATGAATTTATGCCTATATATGAGCAATGTTGTTTCCTTTACTTTTTTTAGTTTTTTAATTTTTTAGCTTTTATTGAAGGTTTGTGCATTTCCTACATCACTTCGCAGTTCAATCCAGACTCATTTCCCCCTCCATGCCCCCCCCTCCCAAGTCCATGCAGTCTGCCATACATGTCTTGCTTCCTCTTCTGAGTCTTTTCAAAGTTTTTCAAAGCAGAATTAACCTACTACCTATTTTCAGACTTTATAATTTTGGTACCAGGGTGGAAGGTATATTTGCATATTTTAGAGCAATATAAAATTAAAAGGGAAAATATGAATCCCCAAATATGATTTGGAAATAGCATACAGTTTAGTTTCAGATGACAGGATTTTAGTACATGTGTGACATACATAAATACATATGTTGAAACAATACGGATTGGAGGGAACAACAAAAACAAAAGAACTGGGACAGGGAACTGACTGGAGCAAGAATTGTTTGATATGGTATAATTTAATAGTAAGTTAAATGTAATTAATAATTTATTGTATATTTTAAAATAAATAGAAGAGAGGATTATTTAATGTTCTCACTACAATGCATAACTGTCTGATGAGACAAATATGTTTAACCTGATTCAAATGTTGAACATCTAAATATAATTTTAACTAATTAATACAATTTTGTCCTTTTACATACCAGCTAATATAACTTTAAATTTAATAAACTAAATTGTAGACATGGTTATTCAGGCAGAGAATAAAAACCTTTTGTGCTCAAATTATTGGTCCATTTGGAAAAGGGGGAGTTTCCCAAGGAGTAAATTACTAGAGATGGTTAAAGATGTAAGGAAAAAGGAAGAACGAATTTAGCAGAGAGATAAGAAGATGAGATAGTAGCATGAATTACTACACAAGGAGGCTGCTGACCTCAATTTCACCTCCAGCTGCCAACTCTGGGGGGGTAGGTCAACTACCCTTTCCCTCCTATAAAACTGAAATAAATTCTTTTTACTTCCCTTTGTCTGGCTGTTCTTCACCAACCCTGCATCTTCCAGAAGTGTCCATGGTCAATAATGAGTCATTGTAGAAAAACATAATAATTAAGAAAATGGTCTCCCTAGTCATACTGTCTTGAATGAAAGTCAAGTTTCATTTGCTCTGTAACTTTAAACAGGTTATACCTCTTTAAGACTCTATTTTTTCTTTATTGAATAAAAAGAAATGTACCTGCCACACAGAGTTGTACTAAAATTTAAATCAGATAATGGAAAGACCAATATTATTACAGAGAATGGTACATAATTAATACTTAACAGATAAAAGTTTGTGATAGCATGAAAAGTCCCACTAAATTGTCTACAGGTGTTTTATATTTTATATTTTATTATTTTTATTTTCTGTGTATGAAGGTATTGGCTGCATGGATGTAAGTACACCCATCTCGTGCATGGTGGTCAGAAGAAGGCATTGGATCTCGTGGAACAGGAGTTACCAACAGACAGTTGTTAGCCACCATGTGGGTGTTGGGAATCAAACACAGATCCTCTTCAAGATCAGACAGGGTGCTCTTAATCATAGAGCCATCTCTCTAGTTGCATCCACATTTTTGTGTGAAGTAAATATGTTATTTAACATAAGATTATCTTTGTTAAGATAAAAGAATGGGAGTAAGTCACAGTTTACAACATATTTTTGGTATCCATAAAACCTTTTAATGCTGCTGATGTGCAACTGAGCATAATCCTAACTGCCATTGCACAAGCCGCATGGGGCCAATTTTCTCCTCTACATTTGCTGCAGTGGCTCACCAGGTATATCATGGTAACCATGGTTATGCTTGGTAGATGGCACTATTGATAATGATGGGCCTTCTTTCCTCATAGTCCATAATATTTCTACCTCCTTCAACTAATTTATTTCTTGAATTAGTTAAAAACTTACTGGTCTTCCTATATGCTGGAGTAGAGATTTTATTTATTTTTTATTAGTTGAGGAAAGTGGGATTGCTTCTGATATCTGCTAATAAACAGGCAAAAAATTTGTGATATATATATATATATACCTATATATCATACTTGTAAATGATTCAGTGATAAATCTGTAGATTCTTATCAATGAGGTGCTTAATACCAAGCACTCATGTAAAAACTTGTAGTAAAATTTCTATACCCAGTCTGCTATTGGCTAAGGACTAAAAAATTCATTTGCCATTATACTCAGTTACCTTGTACCATACAACATCAGGTTCTTGATCAGATTTCTTAAAGTCATCCATGTCTGGGCAGGAGATCTCTTTTCTTTTGGTGACTTCAGATTTTTCTAAATAGCGGATCCTGCTGTTGTAGCAAAGGCCTGATTCATTCTCTGCAACAGTCAAGGACATTGACACCTTCATGCAATATGTGGAGTTTCTGTAGGAACAAAGAAATAACAAATGTCTTTATTTGGTGTTTAAAACCTTGTGTTCTATGTATTTCATTTAAAGCCTTGCCTAGAAATGAGAAACAACATCAAAACAGAATATAGCAGCCTTCTACTTCAATCAACAGGATACTGTGAAGTAAAAATGGTGACCTGAAAATTCTGATAATGAGATAACCACAGAGATACAGAGGAGAACTGGAGAAATCTACCAAGCTGTATTGGAGCGAGATTTCTTTCTCTCCTGGCGAAATATTACTTCAATGTAACTTTGAGATGGGAAGCTCTGAGAAAGTTTCCAGAGCTGTGGTGTAGCCATTTCTGCTTTCGCAGTGTGGCCAGTCCCAGTGGTTATTGAGTTTGGCCATTGGCTTCTATGTCAACATTTCTTTTTAAAACACACATATAGAAAACCAGATTAATGGGACTGGAAAGATGGCCTAGTGGTTAAGAGCGCTGACCGCTCTTACAGAGGACCCGGGTTCGATCCCCAGCACCCACATGGCGGCCGAGAACCGTCTGGAACTCCAGTTCCAGGGGAATCCGACACCCTCTTCTGACCTCCTCGGCATTGCACGACATGGGTGCACAAACCTGCATGCAGACAGTACATTCATACACATAAAGAAAAAAAACAGATTAATATATAAAGGATACCTATTAATTATACATAATTTAAGTACTTACTGAAATGTGCTAGGTATTGGATTTTTATTTGCCCCAAAGTAAATATTAAAAAGAAGCCAAATGAAGTTAATTCAGCCCATCAACACTGTCACTATAAGTGAATTTCAGCATTGAAGTTTATTGTTAACTGATGAAGGCATTGTGTGAGCATATTTTGGAATAATAATTCTGCTTTCTTATACCTTGTATATATACACTTTGTGAATAATTTGGCCAAAATTTGAGCTCAGAAAACATATTTGGGCCTGGGGAGATGGCTCAGTGATTATAGTGTTTGTCTCACTAATGTCAAACCAGAGTTCAGATGACCAGAGTCCACACAAATGCCAGTTGGGGGCATGGTAGCCTTCCTGGATTTGCAGCCTCAGAAGTTGGACTCAGCTACTCCCCAGAAACACCTGGCTAGCAAGACTGTCCACATGGGCAATCACTCGTTTTGATTGAGAAAATGTGCCTCAATGAGTAAGGTGGAAGAGAAATTGAGGAAAGTTCTGGACATTAACCTCAGGGTCTCCACATGGACGCACTTACATATGAACACACCCCAATTATACATGCATGGGTAACCATTAAAGTCATGCATATATGCATGCACAATACACACATGAAAATGGAAAAAGAAATCTTCAAAAAAATTTTGTTAATTTTATTAACTCAAATGAATAAATAAATTTTCTGCCTTCATTTTTCAGTATCATTTCTCTGTATCTATACAATTTCACAATTAGAACCAGAAAATGAGAAGCACACAAAGGGGAACTGAAATGTATGTAGAAGGAGACCAGAAGCATCTTGACAAGATTGAGGTCAACTGTAAATTTTGGTAAGATGTTTACCATTATTTCTGGGGATGTTAGGGATACTCACTGTTAAATATAAAATGTATCAAGCACAGCTATGCAAATCCAAATAATTTTAACACCAAGTGCTGACAGTCCTAGAATAGACTGAATGAGCATGTCCCACCTCATTTTAAGATGGCCCCAAGTGGTTTGATACTATGTACACTATTTACCATTTATTTACTGAAATTTCACAGTATCCCAGACATCATAAAAAATAACCATAGGAAAGCAGATAAGATGACTGACTATGAACATTAGGTTCACAGGCACAAGAAATCAAAAGGACTCTTAGTAAGGTGTCCAGTAACTAGGACTGGACAAATTTCATCTGAAAAGACTGCTCTAGTGTCATCTGACAATAATGGTGCTAAAGTATTCCAGTTTTCATGGGTAGATGCAGCACCATCATCTTATGTGTTGCTATTTCGTTCCCTCTATTATGGATTGTCAGTACCAAAATGCACAAGTTATGCCCATTGATGAACAAAAGAAATAAATTCCTGTCAGATATTAGACCCCCATATAATGTCATGAGGTTAAAACCACTATTATAAAATATTTCTTGAAAGGAAAATAAATTTTGGCTCAATCAATTTAATTATTCATGAGCATGCTTATGCTAGCTCAAAGCTATATATTTTTGTTCCCTTGCTTCCTACAAGGCTGTATGTCATACGGCCCATTACAAAAATCTCTTCTCGGGGCTGGAGAGATGGCCTAGTGGTTAAGAGCAACGATTGCTCTTGCAGAGGACCCGTGTTTGATCCCCAGCACCCACATGGCGGCTGAAAACCGTCTTTAACTCCAGTTCCAGGGGAATCTGACGCCCTCTTCTGACCTCCGCAGCATTGCACAACACAGGTGCACAAACCTACATGCAGACAGTACATTCATACACATACAACAGTAAATAAAAAAAAATTCTTCTCTATTTATCAAGATAGTATCAATGTGAAATTATCTGTTCCTTTGACACAATAAGCCTACTAACATTATAAGCCTGTGTCTCTCGTCTCTCTCTCCCTCTCTCCTCTCTCTCTCTCTCTCTCTCCTCCTACTTTCTATATATATATATATATATATATATGTATATATATGATGTTGTTTCCTTTGACTAATAATCTGGAGTTTTGTAAGCAAAAACTAATTAGAGAAAATTCTATGTGCTTCTCATCATTTTATCTTAGAATATAAATGAATAGGTACTAGGTGATAAATTAATGCCAGTTGATTAAATAAGTGAATATTACAAAGTATGTATTCAAAAGCCATGCCATGTCTATGCTATTTTTGCATTAATATCCTTTAATAAAATCCTTCCATTCTATCAGATTCATGTAAATCACTAGTCAGATATCTAATTCCATATATATATTATATATATATAAAACCTAGATAAATTTCAGGGACCTTGGATCACCACTAAATGAGGACAAGCCAAGTTTTTTCATCAACATGTTGGCAAAGAATATAACATGTTGGCTATATCTGGGAGATGTAGTTCTAGGACAGGGGATAAAAAGAAAATAAATGTTTTTTAAATGGTAGATAACACAGAAGAAAGACAATAATCTCTTGCTGGACATCCAAAGTTCAGAATGCTTCTTTTTTTTAAATTTTTTTTTATTTAATTTTTTTTGATGCTTTGCGCATTTCGTACATCATTTTCCAATTCAGATCAGGCATATTTCCCTTTCCCCTCCCCCCACCCCCACCCCATCCCAGATCATGTATTCTGCCATACTGTCCTGCATCTTTCTCTCAGTTTTTTTTTTCTTTTTTTAGCTATAAGTGATAATCCATGAGTACAAGCATCCTTCATGCAAAAACCAATCTGCAGGGGCTGTTGTGCCCCAAACCCCCAGCCCCACCATCCATTGGGGGGTGACGTGTTGTTTGTTCAATCAAGTTGATCCAATGAGTGTCCACGACTACATCGCTGTAGGTTCACCACTTCACCCACATCGCAGCCTTACATTCTACACGCCCCCTCTTCCGCAGATTGTCCCTAGGCTTAGAAAAGGGCTCAGGTGGATGAGAAGCAAAACAGTCCACTCTCTCTGGAGCTGTTGTCTTGGACTCTGGTCAATTCTGGCTGTTTCCTTTCATGGGCTGACAGTTTGTCCAGGAGTGACCTTTCGATCCTACTAATGAAGCACAAGCAATTAGATATATAGGTATTTAAGCAGCACTAATAGTTATGGTAGATTACTTTGGCATAGACACATATGTTTGGATGATATGTTAATCCATGAATTACATTTTTCCCCCCTGTTAAATATGCCAGGGTCTTACTGTGGCTTATACCATCTCCTAACCTGTAAAGGATGTAAGCTTGTGGCATCAGCCATGGGTTATTCCTCCAAGGAGAGAGCCAATAGCCAATTAGATTTGGGATATAGAGGCACATGGCTGCCTCTGCTGCACAGCATTTCCAGGCAGGTGAGGTGTAGCTGGTGCTGACGGTGGAGTCTTGTTTGACTCAGGGAGACCCGTATTTGCTTTATTGGTTTAGTGGCCTTTGGTAACACTCTCTGGCATTCCAGAGGCCATCTGTACAGTTGCATGTGAGGTCTCAATACATCCCTTCCATGTTAACGTCAGGTCTTCGGCAGCAGGGTCTTATCGCCTTTCCTCCTGCAGGTATCCCAACTTAGGGGCAAGGAGCCCTTACCTTTTGTGGGGCCTTGGATCCCCTGGCCAACATCCCCCTGGCAGAACAATCCATTGCTGATGTCAGAGCTCCTGCATTGATATACTTTGTCCAAGTGCATAGCCCATGGACTTTAGTATTATATTTGGTTCTAAACAGAGTATAATCCTTTTCACAGTTCCTATGTCTATTAGTCAATTAAAGAAGGCATTTTTACCGGTTTTATAAGAGATTGCCTCTATAATAGTTGTCTCCAATTTACAGTTGGAGAATGACCTCATTGTCATATTTCTTCTTGTTCTATGGGGGGGAAGGCAAGAAAGTCTCTCATATCAAAACCTTTGTGGCACCTAGAGGGTATAAGTTTCATTAGGGCTCATTGTAAATAGTTATTACATGCAGAATGCTTCTTGATGCTGTAGACTTTGATCACATATTCTCTATGATATCAACTCAGGCAGGTGATAGAGATTTACTTATTGAATGTCTTCCCTTTATTACCTCCATGAAAGGAGACCTATACACAAGAAGTCTCAATTACAGAAGCAATCATAGAATATTTGATTCTCTAATAAAAAGTTCATTTTCCAAAATATAATTATTTCTGAGCAAACAATAAGGCAGAAAAAAAGGGCAAATCTAGTATAATACCTTCATTACAATGCACAACATTGAATTAAGGACCACTAGATTCAGCTACCTCTGTGAACACATAAAAGTTATTTAGCCTCTTTGAGTCTCAATTTCTTTGACAGAAAAATGAGGATAAGATGCTTTTTATGACACTTCCATTGAGGTAGGTGAAAGTAACTCCTTTGAACATATAACTATGCACAAAAGTAAGCTCAGATTTTTATTTTTTTTATTAATTTTATTGGTAAACATAATCTGGTTTTTATTTTGTGATATGTTTTGGAAAACCAAAACACAGAGTCCCAAATCTAGTTAACTTCTGCACAGCTCTAAGGAAGAATTTGAATGTATCTTCTAGTCTTTTATTAAGCATAGACTACTCAGATAAAGAAAACTTGTAATATGTTGTATATGCTTAATCAAGATTTTATTTATTTTTACTTGGTGTATTAGTGTTTTGCCTGCATGTATGTAATGACACTGCATGCATACAATGCCTGCAGAGGCCAGAAGAGGGTGTCTGATCCTCTGGAACTGGAGTTAAGCCACCATGTGGGAGCTGGAAACTGAACTCAGGTCCTTTGGAACAACAGCAAGTGCTCTTAAGTACTGAGCCATCTCTCCAGATGCTCTTAAATCTTAAATAATTTTAGTCAAATATGAATAAACAACACTGATGTTTCCTGTGGCAAGTAGAACCACTTCATTGATGCTTATCTTTCAAGTTTCCCTTGTAGCCATTTAAATGACCAGGCCCAGAAGATTTCACAGCAGAATTCTATAAAATATTTTAAAAAGACTTACAACCATTACTACTCAAGTTGTTTAGAAGGATACAAATGGAGGGAATTCTCCCAGATGCCTTCTATGAAGCCAGCATCACGCTATTACCAAAACCAGGTAAAGATACAACCAAAAAGGAAAACTATAGACCCATCTCCCTAATGAACACAGATACCAAAATTCTAAACAGGATACTGACAAATCGCATACAGACCCACATCAAGAAGATCATCCATCATGACTAAGTTGAATTCATACCAGAGATACAGGGATGGTTCAACATATGAAAATCAATAAATATCATCAAACATATAAATGGACTGAAGGACAAAAACCACACCATCATCTCAATTGATGTGGAGAAAGCTTTTGACAAAATCCAGCATCCCTTCATGTTTAAAGTCCTAGAGGGAATTGGACTGGAAGGATCATTCCTCAATGTAATCAAAGCCGTATACAGGAAACCCACAGCCAATATCATCCTAAATGGGGAAATGACAGAAGCATTCCCCTTAAAGGTAGGAACTCGACAAGGCTGTCCCCTGTCACCACTCCTTTTCAATATATTCAATATAGTGCTTCAAACCCTTGCTAGGGCAATAAGGCAAGAAAAGGAAATTAAAGGAGTTCTAATTGGAAAAGTGGAAGTCAAGCATTCCCATTTTCTAACTCAGGAAGAAAAATGGCCCTTTTCTTCTCCAGGCCTGTTGGGCTACCGGCATCTCCCAGGTTTAATGGGCTACTGGGTCCTTAAATTCAGCCCTTCTTTCTCCATTTAGTAACCAGTTACATTTTTTTAAATCTTTTTTTTATTATTTGTTTATTTTTAAGGGATTCTACAATATAACAACACAGTTGTTTTCAGATAACATTGATGTTACTCAGTTTGCCATACAATTAGGTAATTGGTGCATTTTGCAAGTATATATGTCCAAATTTTGAACAACCCAAGGTTCCCATAGTCCAGTTGGTGATGCTTGTATGCACAGGCATGTTGATCAATTAGGAGTCCAGTCTATATTGCTGTAGTCTCATGATTCACCCCTATCTCTCCACAGCCCTTACATTCTACCATGCCTCCTCTTCCGCAATTTGTTCCCTAGGCTTTGGGAAAGGGGCACAAGTGGGTGAGAAGAAAACAGTCTACTTTCTTTGGAGTTGTCATTTTGGACTCTACTCTGTTCAGGTTGTTTCCCTTCATGGGTTGACAGCTTATCCAATGATACCTTTTCAGTCATACTAACAAAGCACAAGCAACTGGATGTACAGGCATTTAAGCAGTACTAGTTATTATGCCAAGCTAAGCTGTGAGCATAGACACAGATGCTTGGATGGTATGCTAATCCGCAAACTGTGGTTTCTCTATAAAGGGTGACAAGTTCTTATTGTGGCTTATAACATCTCCTAACGACTAGAGGACATAAGCTTGTGGCATCCGCTGTGAGTTATTCCTCCAATGAGAGAGCTAATAGCCAATTAGATTTGGGATATATATAGACACATGGCTGCCACTGTTGTACAGTATCTCCAGGCAGTTGAGGTGTAGCTGATACTGATGGAGGAGTTTTGCTTGTCTCAGGGAGACTTTTATGTGTATGAATGTGCTGTCTGCATGTAGGTTTGTGCACCTATGTAGTGCAATGCTGTGGAGGTCAGAAGAGGGTGTTAGATTCCCTTGGAACTGGAGTTAAAGACGATTCTCATCTGCCATTGTGGGTGCTGGGGACCGAAACCGGGTCCTCTGCAAGAGCAGTCGCTAGGCCATCTCTCCAGCCCCTCAGATTTTTAAATTCAATGATAATAATACCTGTCTTCTCCAGACAATTGTTCTAAAAAAAAGTAACATATGTAAAAGTCTAACAATATATTTGTTACATATTTGGTAATCAATAAGCTTTAGACATAACTAGAATCAGAACTATAGCTTGCACTATTAATACATATTGATATTAAGTTATAATTTATTTGTGATATAAGCTATCATTTATCTTTATAAACAGCACACTAGGTACTAGGTGTTATGATAGAGCAGTATGTTAGGAATGCTGCTTGATAGGAAAGGGTCTGGAAGAGTTGATTTGGGTAACAGATCTAATACCAGAGGACCAGCCAGGTCTGAAGAGATCAAAGACATATACTGATTTAGATACAAAAAATGAGTGAATCAAAAGAAAAAAACAAAGGCCGGAAGAAACTTCTAGCTACAACAAATCACTAGCTATGAAACAAAGGTCAGAACCCTGGAAGTCAAAGGATTAATATAGTTTCACTAAACTTTCTGGGAGCTTTTTAGACAAATGTTTCGTACAATAAAATCCAGACCTCTAAGCACATATTTTCAGGCAGAAGAGATGATCTTGTGTGTTCATTTCCTAACCTCTCTAATGTTCAAATGATTTAGACCCTGCCACCAGCACTTGTATTAAATCAGGGTAATGATAGGGGCAAGGAACTGACCCTGGGGATGGCTGATGGTTTGCAGGAGGAAGGGTTTCAATCCTCCATAACCCTTAAACCACAAACAACATTGGGCCAGGCCCCTGCATATATGTACTCTGGCTCTGTTCACTAGTAAAGTGAACAGCAGCTGACAAATTGCTTGTTAACCCAAGAACAAATCCTAATATGAAGTTGTTGATGATAACCAAGGCCCCTAGGACTCAAAGACAAGGCCAAGTTTGAATCTTCTTGTCACTGTGGCTGACCTAGTAGAGGTGTGATCAAGGATCCTTGACAATCTGAGCTTCAAGTTGATTTTTATTCTTCATGCAATCCAACCTTGGCACAGTTCCTGCTAACAGTCTTGCATTATTTAGATTTTATTTTGAAAAAATGCCCCAGGCCAGTTCTATTTAAAATATTTCCTGCACATAGGACTAAAAATGTTGCTTTTCTTTCATTAGGTGCAATTACAACTGTGCAAAGTTGAGGAGGCAGACTGATGAATATGGAAGAACGATGACTGTAACCTCCAACCTCCCTTCCCAAGATTAGGAACACATTCTGGCTTAAGGTAAGAAAAGACCCTTTAGAGTGACATATAATTGCTTACATCTATAATCATTCCAAGTAGAGTAATCTTTTAGTATCCAAAAGGAAATGATTCCAGGATGACCATACTAAAACTGATTGAGAAAGTTTTCAGAAGTTTAAGTTTATTTTTATTCTAAAAGTTGGGATTACATTTGCATATATCATATGTGCATTATTCTTGATACTTCAAATCATCCATAAATAACTTGTCCTTAGTACAAATGATAAGTAAATAATTGCTATACTATATTGTCTGGGGAATAATAACAATAAGTATGTACATGTTCAATACAGGTATAATTATTGTATTTCTATGAATACTTGAGCCATGGTCATCTGTATCTATGGACAAATAACTCCAAAATACAGAAAGCAGAACATATTTCTGTGTGTTTTAAAATACATAATCCTATCAAGATATGAGAACAAAAGCAAGTAAGGTAAATATTAACTAATAAGAGTAAAATGGGGGCTGGAGAGATGGCTCGATGGTTAAGAGCACTGACTGCTCTTGCAGAGGACCTGGATTCGATTCTCAGCACCCACATGGCAGTTAAGAACTGTCATTAACTCCAGTTCCAGGGGAATCAGACACCCTCTTCTGACCTCTGCAGCACTGCATGACACGAGTGCACCTATTTACATGCAGACAGTACACTTATACACATAAAATAATAAATAAAAAATTTAAAAAGTAAAATGTACAGGGCTAGAGGTTGTTCAGTAGCCAAAAGCACTGATTTCTCTTCAGAGAGACCCAGTTTCAGTTCCCAGCATTCACGTGGTGGCTAATAGTCATCCATAACTACAGTTCCTAGGGATCAAACACCGTCTTTTGGCCTCTGCAGGCATTGTATGCATGTGGTGCACAGAGGTACATGCATGCAAAACACTCATACACATAAAAACAGACTTTTGGCTGTTACTCTCAGAACCTGAGGCTAACATTTCTTAACAGTCAAACTGTCTGGAAGTTACCCATTCCAGTTTGGAGAAGCTGACAGAAAGAGAGGTAATTATTTTCAGGTAGTGTCCTAAGAGTAATGCTAGTGATGGGCATAATAAATTAATTGGAAAAAGTTTTCCCTTTTTCAGAAAGGGTCTCCCTGTAGCCCCAGCTGGCCTGAAAAAACCCCTATGTTGAGCAGGCTGGCCTTGAACTCACAGTGATTCACCTGCTTCTGCCTCCTGAGTGCTGAGATTAAAGGCATGTGCCTCTGTAGCTGGCTACTAGAAATTTTTGAATAGAGATGTTACTTGTTTATGGTGCAATAATTTTTCTTTCAAAGCTATTTCTAAGACAGATTGTAGGCCAAACTTAGCTTTTCTGGGTAGAAGGGCAAGACTCAGGATTTAATCTTATAGGAAAAAAATAAAATGTCCCTTATAATTTCCATATACGGAACTTGTTTATACTACAAAATGAAAGTTGTATTTCAGAATTTGATTAAATGTGATTTTTGATATGTCACATGGGCTAACCAAGTGGTAAGAACCTAAAGAAAGTGTATGACTAATAGGGTAAGGCTATGCTTGGCTAGAGCACCATAGGAGGTCTGGACCCCACCACCCAGACAACCTTTGTTAAGGCACCTTTGATAAGGCACTTTTGATAAGGCCAGGGTAGGGCCAACCTCCTGTATGCCAAAGTAAGACATCATACCTTGGGTTCCTGCTTTGAAGTACTGGGCAGAAAATGTGTCACACCTCCACACTATCAACATACCTCAGTTTCATTGACCCAACCAGCTAGCACCCTGTATATGCTGTAACTTCCCATACACTCCCCAACCCCCATTCCGGCCTCACAAGTCCCAGGGAATAGTATAAAAGGCCCTGACTTTTGCCAATAAAATGAGTCATTCTGTCAGAAGTTCTCCCCCTTTAGTTCTTTCACCCCTCAGAATCAGCCACACTGAGGAACACAGAGGAAGCAACAGCAACATCTGGCACCCAACATAGGTCTACAAGGCCTTTCAAAAGACAAGAAAAGTATGGCTAACACTAAGGCTCAGGCTGGAGCCAGGAGGGAGAGGGGTGAGCCTGAGAAGTGGAGGTGGTTTTTATCTCCCACTGATATAAATACCCATTATTTAGAATAATGTTGCTTATTTCCAACCAATTATTATGCACATATTTCCTTATAGTACACAGTACAGTTAGAGAAGCTCATACATTATCTATTTGAGTACCAGACTACTTGAGAATGTGTCCACTTATGCCAGAGACTTGGGTTCAAATCCCACCACTATGATGTCCTAACAATGACTCTTTGGACAAGTGACTCAGTATTTGGCATATGAAAAATGAGAATAGAATATCAACCATGGTTTTGGTTTCTACATTTCACAATTTAAAGAACTGTAAGCAGGGCTGGAGAGATAGCCTAGCGGTTAAGAGCACCGACGCTCTTGCAGAGGACCCGGGTTCGATCCCCAGCACCCACATGGCGGCTAAGAACCGTCTGTAACTCCAATTCCAGGAGAACTCCAGTTCCAGGGGAATCCGAGACCCTCTTCTGACCTCCGCGGCATTGCACGACACGGGTGCACAGACCTGCATGCAGACA
>VZQC01013712.1:1795674-1806504 GCA_009823505.1 Rhizomys pruinosus
GAATAAGGAAATTGAAATAGCAATTAAGAAAAAAACAACCTTCCCACCATGGAAAAAAAAAACAAAAAACCCAAGCCTAGATAGATTCACAGCAAAATTTTACTATATGTTCAAAGATCAGCAGTGAATATTACTGAAGTTATTACAAAAAAGAAACAGGGAGATCTCCCAAATTACTTCTATAAAGCCAATATTACTCCAATATCAAAACCATGTAAAGACACAAGAAAATGATAGACCCATATACTTAATGTAGGCTGATGAAAAAATTCTCACCTAATACTCAAAAGCCACTTACAGACACATATCAAAAAGATCATCCACCATGATCAATTTAGCTGTATATCAAAGAGGTAAAGATGTTTCAATATCTATGTCAATAAATATAATAAATCATATAGATGGAGTTAAAGACAAAAATCACAGCCTCATCTCAATAGATACAAAAAGGTCTTTGACCAAATCCAACATACGTTTATGTCAAAATTCCTAGAGGAAATTGGATTGGAGGGAACATAACTCAAAATAATTAAAGCTGTGTACAACAAACCCAAAGCCAACATCATTCTAAATGGAGAAAAAATGGAAACATTTTCATTAAAATCAGAATCCAGAAAGGCTGCCTGTCTTCTACCTCCTTTTCAAGATAAGGCTTGAAACTCTCCTTAGAGCAATAAGACAAGAGAAGGAAATTAAAGTACTCATTGGAGAAGAAGAGGTTAAATTATTCAAAATAAATTATACAGAATCAATTTGCAAAAATCAGTAGCTTGTCTATATTCCAGTAACAACCAACAGAGAAAGCATTCATGGGACCCCTCTCAGTCACACTAGCCTAAAAATATCTAGGATTGGGGCTGGAGAGATGGCCTAGCGGTTGGGAGCGCCGACTGCTCTTACAGAGGACCCGGGTTCGATCCCCAGCACCCACATGGTGGCTGAGAGCCATCTGAAGCTCCAATTCCAGGAGAACTCCAGTTCCAGGGAAATCCGAGACCCTCTTCTGAACTCCGCGGCGTTGCACGACATGGGTGCACAGACTTGCATGCAGACAGTACATTCATACACATACAGAAATAAATAAAAATTAATAAAAAAATTAAAAAAAAACATACTTTCTTAAGATAAAATTTTTGTCTCCCAAAAAATCATTCACCATGAGGTGAATATTTTTTCTCCTTTGTGGACACCAGATTTTTATAGATGCATAAAATGGAAAAGCAGAAGGGAGATAGGGGAGGGAAGAGACTGGCCAGAGTGGACATCAGAGAAGGAAAGGGTATGTGAGGGTATGTGAGGGCTAATATTTTCAAAATACTTGATAATTGTGACGGTGGATAAACATGATACATTTTTTTCTTTTTTTCAATGTATATTCTTAAGTTTTGAACATTTAATACAAAGCATCTTATTCTTCTTCACACACCCTTCCCCATTCCAGTCCTATAGATTGAACGATTCTGCAGCAATCATCATCTACAGTATGGATTTTAGTTGTTATATATTATATTGGCTCACTGATTGTCACGAGTGAAAGTAATACTGGGAAAGTAGGGTGCTGGTGACAGAGCTTCTGACAACTAGTTTCTGCTTGATTCTTCTAAAAGCTTAAAACTGAACAAATAAAGCCTATTAATTTTTTAAATCCAAGAGAACTTCCAAGGAAAATGATGTAAATAAGGTAAATAAATGAACAAGAGGTCAGCTTGAGGGGGGTCTCCACACTTTCCTTATGTAACAAACTGCATTCAAATTTAGCATCTAAACAAAGCCCAAATTAAAAGTACTAAAAGGAGTTGAATTACCACCAATCACAGTCAGAAGGGTTGGAGCTAATTAAAGGCAGCCAAGAGATGCACCAATGCCCAGATATGCCAAATGCCTAGTTACAACCAATTGGGTAATTTCTCTCCTTTCACACTTGGCTTTTTTGCCCCACTGACCTGGGTAGGATGCTCTGAAAATGTTCTGGTTCTTCATATTGGGGAACTCATGAAATATTATTTCTTCAAATAAACTTTAATTTACCTAATTTCTCTTTTAGCTGGGAAGTAATGAGTTCATTATGAGAAGTTTCATTTTAAATGTGTTTAAAAGATAGAGGGAAAAAAGTGACTATGCATCATGTATCTGCAAACTACAGGATAAATCACGCCTACTTCTTGCACTTCAACATAATGTTTGATTTGACCATAGGCATCTTCTCTCTTTTACAAGTGTTTGGGACAGAGATTTGTCCACAAAGCATCAAGTGCCTATTCTCTGTTCCTTTGTAGAAGCCCATTTACTCCTGTATGGGAACTGAGAGTCTTCGGAAAGAGTTTTGGGTGGGGGACTGTGTGATCTAGATAACACTTGTGGAACGTTCCACCTCCAACCAAGAGGGGGGTATCAGTCCCTACAAGAGGGAAAGTATGCGTCTTCAAAAGAGCTTCATTTTGTTTTAGGTCTTTTCTGCCCATTCCTTTTCCCCCACTTTCAAAGACTTTCAACTTCCTAATAGATTCCTTTCCTTCCTAAGAAGTGGAGATCTTCTCTAGCACTCCCTCCACGTTCTGAAGGTCGGAACAGTTCTATAGCAAAACCTGGAAAAGTCTGCTGAAGATTCCATTCCTCTTAAGTCCTTGAGAGACAAGTTGACAGGGGTTGTGTTGTCTCTTTCTCTCTCTCTCTCTCTCAGCATGGTAGTCAATGGTAGTCAGATTTTGCAGATGTGTTTGGTGGTTCTCCCTGTTGGTAGTTTTTTGTGGTAGGACCTGTGATTGGCTGGAATGGTGCGGAAGGAAAACAGCTCCATTCAGGAGTCATTATGATTCAATAGTTGAGGGGCGGGGCCAGGAAGCTTAGTGGGGGAAGGGAAAGGAAGGAAGTGCCAAGGGCGAAAGAACACCTGAGGGGAGGGGAGGGAAGAAGATGAGTGGGAAGGGATAGCCTTGAAGAACAACTGGCTGGAAAGACACCGAAGGAGAGGTAACAACACAGAGGGACTAAGGGAAAAGGGACAACAAGTTTAATCTACTCTCCTAGACCTGTGAAACCCGTAAGACACCCAAGTCATCATGGCCTTGAACCCTGAGGATCCCAATAGTGGCTTCCGGCATAGCAAGGTATTAACATATATCAACCAACAAATGGCAAAACACTCAAAAGGCCCAGAGTTCTACCATAAAAACCAATTCCTGTCCTGGGAGGAGGTGGAGGATAATTTCAAAGTCATCTTGGAGGACAGTAAGTTGCCCAGTGAGGCAAAGGAAGCCTGTGCCTGGGGCAGTCTGGCTTTGGGCATGCGCTTTGCTTGCAAGGAGGGCCACTTAAAGGGTCGAAGGATGCAGTGGAAGAATGACTTCTCTAGCTTACATAAGGCCACTGCACTAGCCTTGGCATCAGACCTGAAACATCTCACCATGCAGCAGGAGATGGAGTGCGAGAAGGTGACCTTTCAGCTTCGGTTGGCCCAGGCCAAACTGACAGAGGTGCAGCGAGAACGGGACCTGCTGAGAGTGAAGATCCTCCAGGCGGTAAGGTTTTCTCTTGGCCCTGTCCTACTCACTCATCTCACACCTATGTCCTAGTCCCCCATCTCACACCCTTGCTGGAACCCCATCCCCAGAATATGTCTCAGACATGTCCACTTCTCCCCAGGAGCTGAGGGCTCTTCCCGTTACAATACAACCATCTACTGTCAGAGGCTCTGGGTCAGGAACACGAGGAGATTGGCCAAAGAAAGGTCTGTCACCAGGTGCTACAGGAGGAAAAGAAAAGAAAGAAGATGAGGAGCCCAGTGAAAGTTTCATACAGCCTCATAGATCCAAGAAGTGGAAGAATTTTCCCTTGAGAAAACGGAGGGCAGAAGATCTGAGATCTAAGAAAACATACACACATTCCCTCTCACAGTCCCTGATATCCACAACCTCTTCTGACCCCCTTATTGTACAACTCCCTGCCTCATTCACATATTCTTATGAAAGCCCCTCTGCAGCCATACCCACCACATCTCAAGTACCAGGCACGGACAGACCACCTCAGATGTCTTCTTACACCGCGGCATCCGATACTTGTCAACTGTCTGATGTGGGAATCCACAGAGGAGATCATCAAGAAGTAAACAAGGACAAGAGAACCTCAGCATTTCGCAGACCTGGGTATTGGAATTGCCCCTGGTGTAAAGCTTTGAATTTTTCAAGGAGGGAAAACTGTTTCCACTGTGGGAAGGGACTGTGGCTGCAAAACCCTTAGTGAATTCGGAAATGTGAAATAAAGTAGAAACAAGACAATAAAAAATCTTTTGGGGGGAGTTGGGATGGGGTAAGTTGGAGAAGGGGGCTAAGAGTCAAGGGAATGAGACGAAGAGAGACTGGAAGTATGTGGAGGATGTGGGGAGGGATGAGTTTTGATGATTTCTTTTGCTTTTTCAGAGCATTCATATTCAACACTGCAGAACTGTTCCATCTTCTCCGAAGGGGGCTTGCATGTGCACATGCCTATGACACTATTTCCTAGTGTTGGGTGGGCTTGGACAGTTGCATGTACAAAACTTTACCCTTTTCCTACACCTGGTCCTAAATGATATGGACCTGGATTTTTTTTTAACTATTCTGATCTAAAATGATTCTCAGGTGAGAGGCACTAAACACAGTAGATTCTACATTCAAGATGGGGTTAGGTAAAGAGGCAGTGGATCACTAGGAGTTGGGGGCAGGGTCACAGCCAATGAAAATACAGGCCTTGCTTGAGACCTGGGCCTGGTTGGGGTGGGGAAGAGAGTTGGGTGCATTCCAGACACAATTTTAGAGGGACACCAACAAGAGGTTCCGGTGTGCTGACACATATAGAACAGCACAGAAGAGCTGCTCAGGTGACACTGGAGAACTCAACTCTCTTGTACTTCCTGCAAATGTGTTATGCAAAGATTTTACCCAGATTTCCTCTTAAGGTAACAAATGAGCTCCTATTTTGGCTAACTAACTAGATTATTCCCATGTCAGGCTGGCACAAAAAGAATAATATTTTTTCATTATTTCTTCTTCTTTATTCATCTTTTTTTTTGGGGGGGGGATGAGTTTGTCTCATGTAGTCCAGGCTTGCATCAAATGCACTGTGTAGCTGAAGATATCCATGAACTCCAGATCTTCATGGCACTACTCCCTGGTGTTAGGACTGCAGGTATACATTGCCATGTCTGGCTCACTAAAGCAGTTTCAAACAACAGACCATCAGAGTATCTACAGGAACTGGCAGGTCAGTTGAATTCATGGTTAGCAAACATTGGGGATTCCTTCATCCTGTGAGTCCCCAGGAATGAACTATGTAGGAGGTTTATGTTCTGAAGGAGATATTTTATTAAAAATGAAGCTAGCCAGGTGTGGTGGCACACACCTTTAATCCTAGCACTCAGGAGGCAGAGGCAGGTGGATCTGTGTGAGTTCAAGGCCAGCCTGGTCTACAGAGTCAGTTCCAGGACAGCTGGGGCTACAGGGAGACCCTGTCTCAAAAAGACCAAAAAATAAAATGAAGTTAAACTTGGAATGGGCATTCCCAGGAAAGAATTGGGTAGGAAGCTCATGTTTTGAGAGAGTTATATCACAAGAAATGAAACAATCAAATGAAGCCTAGGATAAGTTAATCCCAGGTTTATGCTTGACTCAAATTAACCATGGAGAGATTTTACCTCCCCTATGAGAAATCTGAAGGGCTGGATCGAGGATGCCAGTGTCAGTGGCAAGTGAGGACTGTTAGGATTATATAACTTCTTGCCTGGAATCTTCCCTAGTTCCCTGTGGGCAGAACCAGAGCCAAATCTGAGCAGGCAACTCCTGGCACTGTCAGGTGAGTTAGCAACTGATAGTGACCAGATGGTTGGCCAGTCTATATGACAAGTCAAAGCATGTGATATCTGGTGGGATTCTCTCTTCTATTTCCTCACCATGCTAAATGGAGGAGAATGTGGATATAAAGCTTTGTACTGAGAAATGTGAAACAGAACAGAATCCTACCCTAGCTGGAGGGGACTTGTGAAGGAAGGTGGCATTGGGTGGGCCAAGGGCACAGAAAGGAAAATGATCTGCTTCTCCCACAGCGGTGAATATGTTTTGAGAGTAAACATCTGTATGATTTAGTCCTCAGGTAGAAAGACAGGGAGGAACTTCACCTGGACCAGACTGAGATGCAACTGGAAGATTCCTGGTCATCCCCTAAGACCTGCAGAATCAGAACCAATGGGACTCTAGCAGCCACAGAAATAAGACTTTGAGTTGTCTATTGGTGAAGGTATAGTCCTTATTATTGGTCCTTATTATTGGTGAAGGTATAGTCCTTATCAACATAAAACCATCAGATCTAGATGTCCAGCTTGCAGTTTCTCAACAGCCTTTGGGCCCATTTATCTCCCTCAACTGCCAGGTTTCCTAACCTCAATGCATTTGACAGCTGCATTTGGATCAATCTTTGAAGTAGGGTAGGGCTTCCTGTGCATTGTAGGCTGTTCAACAGAATTCATAGCCTTTACTCAGAACTGGCTGTGGGCTCCACTCCCTACTTCAACTTGTGACAACTGAAACTGCCTCTGGATGCCATTTATTTTCACTAGAGAGAAAAATCAAACTGAGTGTGGAAGGATGGAGGCAATGAAGTACTTAGCAGTTTGAACAAGGGAAGTATCAAAAATCAAGGTCATGGAGACATTGATTGAAATAGATAGTTGATAAAAGGCTATTTTGAATATGAGAGAAACTTGAGCCATTGAGAACACATAGCAGATGCTTGAAAATGTAAGAAATATGTGAAAGAACATGATAGCGCAAAGTACTACGGGCATGGCTTTTGTATTATTAAAATTTAAAATTCAAATCACAGTTATTTGTAAACAAAATCCTTTAAGTTTGGAGATTTATCTTTTTAAAAGTCTTCAAAAGACATTTTGCAAAGGGAGAATAAGTTTAGGATTAGGAGATGAGAGGCAGTGCGATACTACAGTGTAAGCTGCTATGGGTTAGAATAGAATTAAGGAGACAGATGGCTTTTAAAATGTGTCTTATGGGGCTGGAGAGATGGGTTAGTGGTTAAGAGCACTGACTGTTCTTACAGAGGACCCGGGTTCGATCCCCAGCACCCACATGGTGGCTGAGAACCGTCTTTAACTCCAGTTCCAGGGGAATCCGACACTCTCTTCTGACCTCCACGGCATTGCACGACACAAGGGTGCACAGATCTACATGCAGACAGTATATCCATACACATAAAGTAAATAAAAATTTTTTAAATGTGTCTTATAATCATCTGTTTTGTGAAAATAATGACATTTTTATGAAAATTAATTTATTAAATTAGATAGATTTGGAAGGGCCATTTCTTCTTCTGGGACAGAGGAAAGGACTGTCTGAATAGAGAGTAGGAAACCAAGAGGCCTCCTGCTTGTGTGTTAGATATGGCACCTGAGAGTGAGAAAGGACTGAAAGTCAAAAAGGGACCTTCTGAAGAATGATCTGTCTAGGAGATGTGGTTCAAGAGTGAAGAATGCTCTATCTAGGAGATGGGGTTCAAGAATGGGTGAGGAGAAGGAATGGATCACTCAGCTAGCTACACAGAAGAACCCTTTAGGGCGTGGCCCATCTGAAGGAAACTCTTTGTTTTGAAGTGCCAGTAAGAGTCTAGCACAAAGCACTGGAATGGAACAGAAAGTAGGGATAGCAGACACAGACCTCTGTGATGCTCTAGTATGTTCTTACAGTTTGCATTTAGTAGAAGTTTCAGCATATGTGGATTCAGATTTTATGTTTGGTAGGATTAAATAAAAATAAAAATATCTTGACACATACTGTATTTATTGAATTGATTTTGTCTCTGTAAGTATAGGATATGGTGACACAAACCTAAGATTCTAGCATTTGGGAGGCTGAAAGAAGATCACTCCAAGTTTGAGGCTTATACTGTAAGCCACCTTGATCCCTAGTGGCAGACAACATTATAGGCCACAAGGGGAAAGCCACTGTGGGTTTGTTTTTTAGAGGGCTGTGAGGCTTATCCTAAGATAACATTTGTGCCCATAGAGTGGGTTGTTATAATCATCAATGTTTGTTTAGATCATCGTGCTTCTTTCTATTTGTGTTTTATTAGAAGGAAAAATACCCCTGAAATGAGCCAACAGTCCATTGGAAAGAGAAGATGGACAGACCTGAGAGCTTGAATTGTCCTACCTCTCTCTCACCCCCTCCAGGGCCCAGGGACTCTTATGGAAGAGGCGGGTGGACAGATTGAAATGGGCCATAAGGAAAAGGGGTGTGGTGAGGCATAGATGAACTTTATTCCAAATAGACTGGCCCTGGCCATCAGATATCAATGTCTCCCAGAGATGGCTCTTCTGGAGGATAGGTGGAGCCAAGGAAATAGCAACCCTTCCAGTCAGACAGCACACCTAGGGGAAGGGGCTAAGGGCTCATAAACCAAGAGTGCTAGTGGGAATGTCACTTTATATCTCCCAGTGGGGGTCCTGTTGCAAGAAGGCAGTGGTCATGACCCAGGATGAACACGAAGAGTGCAACTCCAATAAACTTCTGTAAGTTCACCCCTCACCCCCATCACTCACTCACTCTTTATGCAAGCCTGAGTAACTTTGCTAGTCTCCCAAACTATAGATTGATGAGTCTATTACTCAATTTGTCTTAGGAACCATAGGCAGCAGAGGTTGGACACTATTTTTGTAGGTACCTTCTGGGAGGAATCTCTGAAGCATATAGATATGTAGGTGTCTGTAAAGCAATCTTATTAACTCTGTTTATTATGTACCCAGAAATGGTATGGCTGGATCGTATGCAGCTTCTATTTTTAGAGTCCCACTGGCAATGACTAAAGATTGTTTTCTCTCTTCCTCAGCCACATCAGCATAGCTCTTATTCATTTTCTTTATGATAGACAATTTGACTGGGGTGCACTGGTATCTCAGTGTAGTTCTGATTTACATTTCCCTAGCAGCTAAGGATATTGAGCACTCAAATACTGACCATTGGTATTCCTTCTTTTGAGAACTGTCTGTTCAGTTCTTTAGTTATTGTTAAGATGATTTATGTTTTGGCAGTTTTCATATTCTCTCAATATTAATATGTCAGCTAAGTATTTATGAAATGTTTTCTGTGATTTTTGTAAGTTTTCTATTCATTCTGCTATATGTTTCTTTTCTTGGGCAGAAACTTTTTATTTTCATGCAGTGCCATTTTCTTATAGTTCCTCTTATGTCTTGTGCTACTAGAAACCCATTCAGAAGTCCTTGCCTAAAACTTGAAGCATTTTTTGTAAAGTTTCCCATAATTTTAGAGATTCTGATTTTACATTAAGGTACTTCTTAAATTTTTAGTTGATTTTTATCTAGTTTAGACATAGGGAAATAACCTTTTTGATATATTTTTACTGATTCCTTGAGCATTTCATAAAATGTACTTTAGTCATATCCAGGTGTCCTTCCCTACCTCTACCCTCACCAAAGTACCGACAACTACATGTCCTCCATTATTATTTTTCTCTTTTGAAAGGCCTATCAAGACTAATTTGTGTTTCCCAAATGTTTGAGCATATGGGTCTACCCTTGGAAGTCTGTTCAACCTATCAGATGTCACATTCTTAAAGAAAACAGATTCTCTGTTTCCCAGCACCTATCAGTAGAGCTTCAACTAAGGCTGAGGATTCTGGCTCACATCCCTCCTTCATGCTGGGATTTGTCTAGCTTGGACTTGCACACATCTTGCAAATGCTGTCATAAGCACTGTAAATTCATATGTACAACGAGTACAGGGTGTCTAATTAAAACTTTTCTTTGTTCCCACTCACAATAGCCTCAAAAACAATAAAATACCTAGGAACAAACCTAACCAAAGTCACCAAGGATCTCTACAACAAAAATTTTAAACCTTTAAAGAAAGAAATTGAAGAAGACATCAGAAGATGGAAAAACCTCCCATGCTCCTGGATTGGGAAAATTAACATTGTAAAAATGTCAATATTACCAAAACTCTTGTATAGATTTAACACAATTCCAATCAAAAATCCCCAAGAGTTTCTTCACAGGCTTGGAAAACAAAAGTCCTTAAATTCATTTGGAAAAACAAAAGACCCCGAATAGCCAAAACAACCCTGAGCGAAAAGAGCTACAAAGGGGGGGATCTCTATAACAGACTTCAAACTATACTATAGGGCTATAGTCATAAAAACAGCCTGGTACTGGCACAAAAACAGACCTGTTGACCAATGGAACAAAACCGAAGATCCAAATCTGAGCACATACAATTTCATCCATATTATGTTTGACAAGGGGGCCAAGAAGACACAATGGAGAAAAGACAGCATCTTCAGCAAGTGGTGCTGGTAAAACTGGATCACCACTTGTAGAAGAATGAAATTACACCCCTACCTCTTGCCCTGTACAAAAGTCAACTCCAGATGGATCAAAGACCTCAACATGAAACCCCAAACTCTGAAGGTTATAGCAGAAAAAGTTGGCAGCAGACAACAAGACATAGGCGTAGGAAAAGTCAAGCAAGACTCCTCCGTCAGCAGCTACACCTCACCTGCCTGGAGATACTGTGCAGCAGTGGCAGCCATATGTCTGTATATCCCAAATCTAATTGGCTACTAGCTCTCTCCTTGGAGGAATAACCCATGGCTGATGCCACAAGCTTACATCCTCTAATGGTTAGGAGATGTTATAAACCACAGTAAGACCCTGTCATACTTAACAGAAGAAAATGTAATTCATGGATTAACATACCATCCAAACATCTGTGTCTATACCAAAGTAACCTACCATAACAATTAGTACTGTTTAAATACCTATATATCTAATTG
>VZQC01013712.1:1814464-1824564 GCA_009823505.1 Rhizomys pruinosus
ATATAGATATAGATATAGATATAGATATAGATATAGATATAGATATAGATATAGATATAGATATAGATATAGATATAGATATAGATATAGATATAGATATAGATATAGATATAACAAGCACACATCCAACATCATTCTAAATGGAGAAAAACTGGAAGCATTCCAATTAAAATCAGGACCTAGACGGGGTTGCCCTCTATTTCCACTCTTTATCAGTACAGTGCCTGAAACCCTTGCAAAAGCAATAAGACAAGAGAAGGAAATTAAAGGAGTACTAATTGGAAAAGAAGAAGTCAAAATTCCCTATCTGCAGATGATATATTATACATAAGAAAGATAGAAGATTCTAGCAAAAAATAATAGAAACGATTAATACTTTCAATAAAGTGGTAGGTTAGAAAATCAACTTATAAAAATCAGTAGTGTTTCTTTTTTCTTACTTTGAAAAATCTGATTTTATTTTCTTAATCCAAAAGAAGTATATTTATGTTAATTTAGAATATTTAGTTTTCCAATGATCATTCAAATAATTGCCAGATTATCAACAGTGCTCAGAACTGTAAATATACACTAACAACAAGCAATGAGAAAAAATCGTATAAGGAAACCCATTCACATTAACTTCAAAAAAAATAAAATTCTTAGGAATAAACCTAACCAAAAGCATTAAACATCACTACAGTGAAATTTTCAGAACTTTAAAGAGATAGAGGAAGATACTAGGACATGGAAAAATCTACCACGCTTGTGGATTGGTGAAATCAATATTGCAAAAATGACCATTTTACCAAAATCAATCTATAGATTCAATGCAATGCCAATCAAAATAGCACATTTTTCACAGAACTAGACAAAGCTATCCAAAAATTCATATGGAACTACAAAAGACACTGGATAGCCAAAACAATTTTGAGCAAAAAGAACAATGCAGGGGGCATCGCCATACCAGATCTCAGGTTATATTACTGAGCTTTAGTTATAAAAACAATGTGGTTCTGGCATAAAAATAAACACCTAGATCAATGGAACAGAATAGAAGACCCAAACATGAGTACATACAATTTCATTCACTTGATATTTAACAAAGGCACCAAGAATACACAATTTGAGAAAAACTGTATCTTCAACGAATGGTGCTGACAGAACTGGATCACCAACTGTAAAAGAATGAAATTAGACCCTTATTATTTTCCCTGCACAAAAGTTAAATTCAAGTGGATCAAAGACCTCAATATAAAAACTAAAACTCTGAAACTGCTAGAATGCATAGGCATAGGCAATACCCTTCAAGATGTAGGCATGGAAAAGGACTTTCTCTTTTTTGTTGTTGTTGTCTTTTTGGCCTTTTTGAGACAGGTTCTCCCTGTAGCCCCAGCTGTCTGGGAACTCACTATGTAGACCAGGCTGGACTTGAACTCCCAGAGATCCGCCTGTCTCTGCCTCTGGAGTGCTGGGATGAAAGGCCTGTGCCTCCACACCAGACAAAAGGACTTTCTTAATCAGACATCACCTGCTCAGGCATTAAGGACAACAATCAGTAAATGAGAACTCATTAAGCTACAAAGCATCTGTACAGCAAAAGAAACAGCCAAGAAAGTAAAAAGGAAACCCACTGAGTGGGAGAAAATCTTTACCAGCTACACATCTGACTGAGGATTAGTGTCCGGAATACACAAAGAACTCAAAAAACAAGGTAGCAAGAAAATAAATGATGCAATAAAACAAATATGAACAGAGAATTCTCAAATGAAGGAATAAAAATGGCTAAGAAACCATTAAAAACTGGTCAAAATCTTTAGTAATCTGAGAAATGCAGATAAAAACCACTTCAAGATTCCATCTTACCCCAATCAAACTGGCTAAGGTTACAAAAACAAAGGACACAAGATGCTGGCGAGGGTGTGGAGAAAGGGAAACATTCATTGTTGGTGGGAAAGCATACTAGTGCAACCGCTATGGAAGGCGATGTGGGGAACTCTTAAAAGACAGAAAAATGGGGGCTGGAGAGATGGCCTAGCGGTTAAGAGCTCAGACTGCTCTTGCAGAGGACCTGGGTTCGATCCCCAGCACCCACATGGCGGCTGAGAACTGTCCGTAACTCCAATTACAAGAGAACTCCAGTTCCAGGGGAATCCAATGCCCTCTTCTGACATCCGCAGCATTGCATAACACGGGTGCACAAACCTACATGCAGACAGTACATTCACACATAAAATAAATAAATAAAAATAAAAAAAATTTTAAAAGACAGAAAAATGAACCACCATATGACCTAGTTATAGCACTCCTTGGCATATACTCAAAGGACTCATCATACTGTAAAGATACCTGCATATCCATGTTTGTTGCTGCTCTCTTCACAATAGCAAAGAAATGGAAATAAATAAATAAATAAATAAATAAATAAATAAATAAATAAATAAATGTCCCACAAACATTGAATGGATAATGAAAATGTGGTACATCTACACAATGGATTACTGCTCAGAAATAAGAAAAGATGAAATTTTTCTGGGCAGGGTGGCACACAACTTTAGTCCCAGCACTCAGGAGCCAGAGGTAGATGGATCTCTATGAGTTCAAGACCAGCCTGGTCTACATAGTGAGATCCAGGACAGCTGGAGCTTCAGGGAGACCCTGTCTCAAAAAGACCAAAAAATACATTACAAGAAAAGATGAAATTTGCAGGTAAATGGATGGAACTAGAGAATGTTATTCTGCCTCAAGTAGCACAAAGATCAAAAACCAGGTGATGTATGTTCTCCCTGGTTTGTGGATTGTAACATCAATCCCTTTGCATGAGTTTATATCCTGATATAACACCACAAGCCAAGACATTGGAAAAGATACATGAAGGGAAAGGAAAAGAAAAATTCTGAAAGATGGGGTCAGAAAGGAACAGATGTTACTAGGGGAGAGGTAGGGAGGGAGATGTTGGGTTGGGAGAGGAGGAGGGAGAGATAAACGAGACGTATGATGGGAGGTTGGGGATGTCAAGAGGGGAGGAGGGGGGATTATAGGTGTGCTGGGGCTGGGAGGGAAGAGAAGTAGAAAGAATAGAGATGGTTAGAAGTTGAGAGGCTAGGAAACCCAAAATGTAATGTGAAGCCCCTGAGACCCCATGAGAAATTCACATATACTGTCTGAACATTAGTGCACTGGCTGTGCAACCTGGTGGCTGTGTGGCAGGGAACACAGTGCAAGATGGAAAACACTTTCCTTTGAATGGTTGGCAAGAGTGATACAGTTGACTTCAAAACAAAGCAGGCTGTCTCCAAAGCTCTTTATTATCTACTAGAAATAGAAAATAAGACCCTACTATTCAGAACAGGGCATTCTTCAGTGATAGTACTTAGGTTAATGGAACAGGAACTGACCTGGAACATTTCTATCTGAAGTTAAGCACTCATAATGCTAGAAAATGTGCACACTGCTATAAGAGAAAAATCAATCAATGGTACAACCCAGCACCATGTTTGTGTTGGTGCAGTAGAGGTATTGTTGTCTGGGGATGGTCAACAGCTATCTAACTGGACTTGGAACCCTCTTAATGGGAGTGAACCCATGATAGCCACTATAAACTCAGCCAGATGCACAGGGCTAGAGAGGGCATGGAGCCTAGAGAAAAGCCTATCAGGGTCATATCTCTAGATGAATGAAATTTCTTACCATACACTAACTATGGAATCTTGTATTTACAGACAAGCATATTGTGTACCACTCATCAAAAAAGCTACTCTGTGCAAAAGATGGAGACCACTGCAGAATCCAATAACTGGTCAGACACAGAACATATACATCTGAAAAATCCCCTTTCCTAAGAGACACATCTAAAATTGAACCTCTACACACAGAATGAGGAGGAGAGAGAAAACTAATTCACCCCTCAATTCTCACCAGTAATGTTTCTGTTCACAATATAGAGTGAAGCAATCAGGCCACAACTAGTCGACCTCCAAAGAATGGGAGTCCTCAGAGTATCACTGGATGGGGCCCCTATATTAAACTTCATTTACCCACGGCTCAAGGATCTTTGCAGCAGAGGGGGCAGAAAGAATTAAAGAGCCTGGGCTGATCTGTGAATGTAAAGAAGCAGTGACATACAATGGACTGTAAGCTTTCACATGTAAACCTGTGGCAATGTGACCATCAGATATGGGACCCAATGAGGACAAAGTCTCAAAGCTGAGCAAGAGAAATGGGTGGGGGAATCAACCCTGGACTGAAAACTGCAAGAGACTGAGTACTGTTGGGGGAGGAAGAGTATGCCTTACCTTGGATTCCTAAATATGCTGACTTACTCCAGCAGACCTATTTGCACAGAAGGACGTCTGGGTTTGGGAGCTTGACTGAATGGGCTTAGCTTGAATTCTGTAATACATGAATTCTGATGAGGTGTTGGGGCATGGAGGGGACTGTGTTTTGTTGAGAATCTTTGTATGAATTGTGCAAATGTTCGATAAAAAAGAAATAAAAGAAGAAGAAGAAGAAGAGGAGGAGGAGGAGGAGGAGGAGGAGGAGGAGGAAGAGGAATAAAGTCCAAAAGTGGAAGTCCATTCTTGATATTGTGTATTTTAAAAGATTTTTTGCTATTCTATGGTATATATGGTCGGGACATTAAACCCCTAGTAGCTCCATTTAACTTGTGGTAGATTTCAATATGACTTTTTCAAACTGCCTTTAGTGTCAGTTCCCTGCCTTCCTTCTCCCTCTGCCCTGCCTTCTGACTTCCCACCACATTTAACACATCCTATCTCATTTTTCTGACTTTTCCCCTTATATCACTACATTGTAGCTCCTGTTCCATAACACCCTCACATGAACCTTATTAGTATCCTGATCTCTATGGATTTGTCAAATGAAATATATCTATCTAAATATTCAAAGCTAGCATCCACCTATGAGAGTGAACAAGTGACCTCTGTATTTCTAAGTTTGAGTTACCTAAATTACAATAATTGTTTCCCATTCTATCCGTTTACTTAAAAGTTTCATAGTTTCATTTTTCTTAATACCTCAATAATATTCCCTGTGTAAATGTACTATGCTTTCACTATCCATTCATCAGTTGATGGACATCTATGTTGTTTCCATGTACTAGCTACTGAGACTAGAGCAGCAATGAATATGGACAAGCAGATATCTCTGCAGCAGAATATAGAGTCCTTGGGGTCTATGGCCAAGAGTGGTATGGTTGGATCATGCAGAAGATCTATTTTTAGCTTTTTGAGAAACCTTTACATTTTTTGTATCCTGCTACTTTACTGAATGTTTATACACTCTAGTAAGTTTCTGGTGGATTTTTAGGGTCTTTTATGCTTAGAATACCATATGTAAATAGGATAATTTGACCCCTTTCTTTGCAATTTGCATTCCCTTTATCACATACACTTGTCTCACTCCTGTACCTGAAACTTTAAGCACTATATTGAAGAGGAATGGAGAGAGAGGACATTCTTGGTATGTTCCTGATTTTAGTGGAAATGTTTTGAGTTTTCTCCATTTAATATGAGGTTAGCTCTAGGTTTCTTGTATATCGCCTTTATTGTGTTGAAATATGTCCCCTGTATCCCTACATTCTCTATGACTTTAAAATTTTTATTTTTTTTTTCTCTTCCAGGCATGTGGGGGCAAGGCAGTGGTGCAGATTTCTAAGTAGAGGAAGTTTGATGCTGACGGGATCTTTAAAACTGAACTGGACAAGTTTCTCTCCCAGGAGCTGACTGAAGATTGCTACTTTGGAGTTGAAGTTCGAGTTACATCAACCAGAATAGAAATTATTACCTTAGCCATAAGGACACAAAATGTTCTTTGTGAGAAGGGTAGGTGGATCAGAGGATTGACTGCAGTAATCCAGAAGAGGTTTGGCTTCCACAAAGGCAGTGTAGAGCTTCATGCAGAAAAGATGGACACAAGAGGACTTTGTGCCATTGCCCAGGCAGAGTCTCTATGTTAGAAACTCTTGGGGCTGGAGAGATGGCCTAGCGGTTAAGAGCGCCGACCGCTCTTGCAGAGGACCCGGGTTCGATCCCCAGCACCCACATGGCGGCTGAGAACCGTCTGAAACTCCAAATCCAGGAGAATTCCAGTTCCAGGGGAATCCGACACCCTCTTCTGACCTCCGCGGCATTGCACGACACGGGTGCACAGACCTGCATGCAGACGGTACATTCATACACATAAATAAAATAAAAATAAAATTAAAAAAAAAAAAGAAACTCTTAGCTTGGAGGGTCTGCTATGGTGTGCTGCTATGGAGAGCGGGGAAAATGGCTGTGAGTTTATGGTGTCTGGGAAGATCCAAGGAGAGAAAGTTAAGTCTCTAAAGCTTGTGGATTGCCTGATAATCCACAGCAAAGTCCCAGTTAACTACTATGTTGACACAGCAGTGCACCATGTGCTGATCAGACAAGGTGTGTTGGGCATCAAAGTGAAGATCATGCTTCCCTAGGATCCAAGTGGCAAGATCGAACCTAAGAAGCCCCTGCCTGAGCATGTGAGCATCATGGAATCCAAAGATGAGATCCTGCCCACCACTCCCATCTCAGAACAGAAGGGCGGGAAGCCAGAGCTGCCTGTCATGCCCCAGCCAGTGCCAACAGCATAACAGAGTCTCGGCAGCTGCACCTGAAGAGTAGATGTTGCTCTGTAAAGACATTTAATAAAATCTTTCACAAAAACATAAGGCCTTAGTGGATTCTATGTCCAGCACTCTTGTGGACTATTGCTTATCCTCACGGGTTAATCTGAGGACCCAGGCAGTGTAACCAGAGAAGCTTCTGGGAGGCACTAAAGGCTGACACAGCTACAGGCAGCACCACAGAGATTGTTCTGTGATTCGGGATTGCAGGATTAGAGGAAGGCTTTGGTTTTGGTCCTGGGGCTAGAAACCAGATTCTTGCAGATAGTATGTACTGTATTGTTGCGATACAGCCCCAACCAGGAGGGCAATGGTGTAATTTTTTTCTGGTGTGTTGGAAGTCTTTAATGGGTAAGGAACATGGCTCAGTGGGTAAAAGTGTTTTTCATACAACTCTGAGTTATGGCATGCCCCAGTTCCCCAATAAGTAAAAACATTAAGCAGTGTGCTTCACATAGAAAGTAAGTACAGTTGGCCTCTAAAAAATATTTATTTCATTTTGTGTATATGAGCGTTTTGTCTGCATGAATGTAAGTGCAATAAATGTGTACAATGCTTATGGAGGCCAGAAGAGGGAGTCATATTCTCTGGAACAGTAGTTATAGACAGTTGTTAGCTGTCATGTGATACTGGAAACTGAACCTCAATCCTCCACAAGAACAACTAGTGTTCTTAAACAACGAGCCATCTCTCCAACACCTCCCCATGACTCTTATTATGAAGGGGTAATGGAATATTTAAAAGGCCTTTTTGCATCTAATAATATGATCACAGTGGTTTCTGTTCGTGAGTCCGTTTATGTGGTAGGTTACAGTTATTGATTTAGTATGTTAAAGTTTCTTTTCATCTCTGGGATGAAACCCAGTTGATCATGGCGATAATCATCTTTAGATGTTCTTGCATTCAGTTTGTGAGCTGGGAATTTTTTGATTTAAGTTCACCAGAGAGATTGGCTGATAATTTGCTTTTTTTTTCCCTTGGGTCTTTATCTGGTTTTGGTATCTGAGCAATGCTGGCTTCCTAGAAAGAATTTGGAAGGGTTCCTTTCTTTTCTATTTTATAGAATAAATTGAGAGGTATTGGTATCATTTCTTCTTTAA
Source organism: Rhizomys pruinosus (assembly GCA_009823505.1). Classification (NCBI taxonomy): domain Eukaryota; kingdom Metazoa; phylum Chordata; class Mammalia; order Rodentia; family Spalacidae; genus Rhizomys; species Rhizomys pruinosus. The sequence continues at coordinate 1,822,205 of VZQC01013712.1, forward strand.
AGATCTGGTAAAATTCTGCTCTGAATCCATGGTCTTCTCAACTCTTTTAAGTAGGGAGTTTGTTTGTTTGTTTGTTTGGTTTTGTTCTTTTTGAGATAGGGTATCCCTGTAGCCCCAGCTGTCCTGGAACTCACTCTGTAGACCAGGCTGGCTTTGAACTCACAGAGATCCGCCTGCCTCTGCCTCCCAAGTGCTAGGATTAAAGGTGTACGCCACCATGCCCAGCTAAGTTGAGAGTTTTTTGGGTTTTTTTGTTTTTTTTTATTTTTTTTTAATTTAATTTTATTTATTTCTTTATGTGTATGAATGTACTGTCTGCATGCAGGTTTGTGCACCCATGTCATGCAATGCTGCGGAGGTCAAAAGAGGGTCTCAGATTCCCCTGGAACTGGAGTTCTCCTGGAATTGGAGTTTCAGACGGTTTTCTGCCGCCATGTGGGTGCTGGGGATCAAACCCGGGACCTCTGTAAGAGCGGTCGGCGCTCTTAACCGCTAGGCCATCTCTCCAGCCCCTAAGTTGGGAGTTTTTTAATTACTGCTTCTGTCTCATTGGTTGTTATAGGTTTGTTTAAATTATTCATTTCATTTTTATTTAACTTCGGTATGCTTCACATATCTAGAAATGTATCCATTTATTTTTATATTTTCTAGTTTGGTAAAATACAGATTTTTAAAAGCATGATTATATGTTCCATTCTTGGGTTATTTTAGATTTAACACTTTAAGTAACCCATTTTTTTGACCTTGTCTTCAAGATCTGATAGTCTCTCTTTCATTTGATCCAATTTATAAGTGAGGCTTTTCTCTGAGCTTTGTTTGACTTCCTGATATTTTTATTTCTATTTTTGCTTCGGTTTGGCTTTTTCTCCAGAGATTCTATCTATTTATTGCATTATAAAATCATGTCTTGAATTGTTTTAGATATTTCATGCAACTGTTTGTTTTTTCATGGCCTTGAGTCAGTGTTTTACTCCGCATTCTCTTTGTGTTCTTTGAATATATTTATAACTATTATTTTGAAATAAATGTCTTGTGCATCAACTAGGTCACCTTTTCAGTAAATATTAGGATGGGGGTGATAATTTCTGCAGGAAATTGGTTGTTCATTGTTTGTGGTTTTGCAATAGGACCTAGATATCTAGAGTTAGATGGTGTTTCTTGGCATGGATATCAGATCTCATCTTTGTGGAGTGGGTATCTGTATCTTTGCTTGCATTGTCCCAACTCATCAGGTTGTGGCCCAGCAAAGTAGTGGTCTTGGGACCACTCTGTGTTGATGTATGTATGAAATGTAAGAAGTAGTCCCAGTTCAGGTAAATATAACTACAACTTCTGAGTGTGGGGTTCTAGGACAGACTCCGCACAGTCCTGCATCTACAGGGTGGCCTGTGTAGCTGTTAGGTGAGCAGGCTGACAGACAGGTTAGTGATGACTTTTGATTGGAGGAATGGGGTGATTCTAATTCAGATGTAATTTGAAAACATTCCCAAATCTAACTTTTGACTAGGTCTTTCTGGGGCGTTGTACAGGCTGTGCGTTATGCATGAGAAGGTGAAGATGGTAGCATGGGCTGTTGAGATTCTGTAGAAATGAACAAGCTGGGCTAATGGGAAGACTGACCCAAGCAGGGTCTGAGAGAGTGGGAGAATAGAAAGAGACTGGGTCCTGGGAACTTACAGGTCTGGCCAGTGCGCTGGGGTACCCAACTCTAACTAGGCTAGGGAGCTTAGGTTGACAGGGAATGCTAAGGTTAGAAATCACAGGTCTTCAGAACTTGCAGGTCTGGTAAATCAGATCTAATATTCTCATACATATGGATATCCAGTTTTCCAACTACTGCTTATTAAATAATTTTTCCCCTGCCAAAATATTATCTTTCTCCATAATCAGATGATGGTAGTTCCTTGGGTTTATTTCTGGATCCTCAATCTATTTTATTATTTTATGTAACCGTTTTATGCTGTTACCATATTGGTTTTGTGACTATGTCTCTGTATATAGTTGGAAGACAAATACTATGTCTCTGTATATAGTTGGAATACAAATACTGTTTGCTTTGCTACATTTGTGTTTCCATATGAGTTTTAGGATTGTTGGGTATTTTAGGTATTGAAATTTTGGTGGAAATTGTACTGAATTCATGTGCCACTTTTAGTAATATGACCATGTTTACATTTATTCTACCAATCCAAGAACATGGGGGTTCTATTTTTCAGTACTTTTTTTTTTAAATTAATTTTTATTGATGTTTTGTGCATTTCATACATTTTTTCCAATTCAGTTCAGGCTTATTTCCCTTTCCCTCCCCCCCCCCACCCCATCCCAGATCATGCATTCCGCCATAACTGTCCTGCATCTTT
>VZQC01013712.1:1826671-1907990 GCA_009823505.1 Rhizomys pruinosus
TGTTCCTGATCCTAGCCAGTCTTATTGGAGTAAGGTGATATCTCAGAGTGGTTTTAATTTGCATTTCCTTAATTATCAGAGATGTTGAACACTTCTTAAGATGTTTCTCGGCCATCTCTAACTCCTCCTCTGTGAAGTCTCTATTCAGATCTTTGCTCCATCTTTTGAATGATTCATTTGTTTTCTTTCTTCTTTGTTTTTTGAGTAGCTTGTATACTCTGGAAATTAATGCTTTGTCAGATGTATCTGCTGTGAAGGTTTCCTCCCACTCTGTGGGTCTTCTCCTCACTTCCTTTATTGCTTCCTTTGATGTACAGAAGCTTTTGAGTTTAATGAGGTCCCATTTGTCAATTGTCGATCTTATTTCTTGTGCAGCTGCTGTCTGATTTAGGAAGTCTTTTCCTACACCTATGTCTTGTAGTCTGCTGCCAAGCTTCTCTTCTATCACCTCCAGAGTTTGGGGTTTCACGTTGAGGTCTTTGGTCCATCTGGAGTTGACCTTTGTACAAGGTGAGAGGTAGGGGTTTAATTTCATTCTTCTACAAGTGGTGATCCAGTTTTGCCAGCACCACTTGCTGAAGATGCTGTCTTTCTTCCATTGTGTCTTCTTGGCCCCCTTGTCAAATATGAGGTGGCTGAAATTGTATGAGCTCAGGTTTGGATCTTCAGTTTTATTCCATTGGTCAACTGGTCTGTTTTTGTGCCAGTACCAGGCTGTCTTTATGACTATAGCCCTATAGTATAGTTTGATGTCTGGTATAGCGATCCCCCCTGTATTGCTCTTTTCACTCAGGGTTGCTTTGGCTATTCGGGGTCTTTTGTTTTTCCAAATGAAATTGAGGATTTTTTTTTCCAGGCCTGTGAAGAAACTCTTGGGGATTCTGATTGGGATAGCATTAAATCTGTACACTAGTTTGGGTAGGATGGACATTTTTACTATATTTATTTTCCCAATCCATGAGCATGGGAGGTTTGTCCATCTTCTGATGTCTTCCTCAATTTCCTTTCAGTACTTTCTACAATTTCTTCTGTGCTTTAAAGTTATCATTGTAGAGGTATTTAACAATACTCTGCTAGGAATTGGGTCTAGAGTAGATTTTGTTTCTAAGGTTGTCATTCTTTCTTTCACCTAAGTTCTAGTTGTCTGCTCCACACATCCTCTGTTCACCAAACTCAAGTGTATAACCACTGGAGTGGATTTTCTATGTGTTCTGAAACTTGCAAAAGTTTTCTTTTTTCTTTTAACATTCTGTCTGTTCACTGCTAAAACCTCAGTGCCTTCACAGCATCCTCCACCTCACAAAATAGATGTTCTGCAGCTGTTCTGAGTGTATTCTCCAGAGATTCCAGCAATCAGTGTGCATGAATCATCTGCCATCATTTCTCTAGCTTTCTTGAATATAAGAAGCCTGCTTCCATTTTGTGGTGACCTTTCTATTCGTTGTTCACTCTGACTGGAACACGCTTCCCTAAGATTTTCTAAAGACTTCTTTTCATTCAGATCTCAGCTTAAATATCACTTTATCTGGGAAGCTGCTCCAGGCCACCCTGTAGTGTGACCTTTTTTAGTCTCACCATAAATATTGCCAATTGCACTCTTGGGAATTTTTTATTTATTATTTTTATGTGTATGAGTGTACTGTCTGCATGTAGGTTGGTGCACCGCGTCGTGCAATGCCGCGGAGGTCAGAAGAGGGTGTTGGATTCCCCTGGAACTGGAGTCAAAGAAGGTTCTCAGCCGTCATGTGGGTGCTGGGAATTGAACCAGGGTCCTCTGCAAGAGTAGTCGGTGCACTTAACCGCTGAGTCATCTCTCCAGCCTCGGAATTTTTTTATTAATTGTGTGTTTCCCACAATCTATAATGTAAACTACATGAGAGGAATCACATTCATTTTGTGAAATACAGATACTATATCCCTAAAAAAAGTGCTGAAAATACCATGCTGAATAACTAAATGAGTCCTCAATTTACATGTGAGGCAAGCATTACACAGTCCTATTATCTGTCAATATCTCAGATACAATTATAGTCACAGTCAACAGTTCATAGTTTTTAAACTGTGAGCCTACTGCTTGAGCCTGAGTAGTCATGGAAACTGTTTATGGTCACACAACTGATAGATGCATGAAAAAGCCAGGATTCAAACCCAAGCAACTCAGCTACAGACACTTAATTACAGACCTAATATAATAATACAGAGTAGTGTAGAAACCTGCACTACATTATTAAATCTGTAAAAGAGTACTAGCTAGTTCATACCTCTTTTGAAAAGTCATTAATTTTCTCTTGGAAGGAAATCTACTGGATATATTCAAGAAAATTACTTTCAGTGCTTAACACTGGACTCACTATTATGACTTCAGTTTCCATGTTGTTACTTCACTCTCAAGAGGGAAAGTTAAGAAGAAACACAAATCTATAGCAATCAAATTTTCCTGTCAGAAAACTATTTTAATTTTTTTTTTTATTTATTTTGGTATGTGTATGAATGTACTGTCTGCGTGCAGGTGTGTGCACCCGTGTCGTGCAATGCCGCGGAGGTCAGAAGAGGGTCTCGGATTCCCCTGGAACTGGAGCTCTCCTGGAATTGGAGTTTCAGACGGTTCTCGGCCGCCATGTGGGTGCTGGGGATCGAACCCGGGTCCTCTGAAAGAGCGGTCGGCGCTCTTAACCGCTAGGCCATCTCTCCAGCCCCCAGAAAACTATTTTAAAAGAAAGCTATTTTAAAATACTGTGGTTATCAGTAAAGAGTCCTATGTTGACCAATGTACCTTCCTTAGAGATTTCAACAGCCACATAAGAGATTAAACTGAGACTGATTCAGATGCCAGACACAGCACAATGTTTGGCTCTTAAGTGTTCAAATCCATTCTGGATAGCGTGAAAAAATCCTCTTAATCTATTATATTACCATGACAGTGTTAATTCTTCCACTCTAATATATGTAAAACCTTCCTCACTCCTGCTCTAAGACTATTAAGCTATTACACTTTTGGTTACTGTAGGATTTAGACCCTATTAAAATGGAATGGTTCTAAGTTCATTAGCTAATGGTAGTAGTGTCTAAACTAAAATATATCCAATGTCCTGTTAATGAAATGAAAATTAAGTACATTTTCCATGTTTCTGCTATTTTAAGCTATATATAATTTTATAAATAAATATACTATCAAATTTTGAATGTTCAAAAATTAATTTTGTCAGATTTGATATGTAATCATGTGCATGTAAGATTTTATATATATAATCATGTACGTTTAATTACTATAAAAATAATTCAACTTCTCAGACAAAAATGAGTCAAAATATAGTTCATTCGTTTCATCCCATACAGACCAAATACAACATTGCTACTGTCTCCGGACCATTCTGTATAATCTTGAACTTTTCTGGGGTCAATTCAGGCTTTCATTTTCCAACAAGAAACTATCTGCTCTCCTGGAAATTGCTACCCAGGCAACGGACTTGTGGACACTTAACGTTTCAAGAATCAATAGTTAGTTGAAATTGAATTATGAGAAATGTTCAACGTCCTTTAAAATCTCATGTAACCATAGTGGAGAGTAAGTTATGAGGATAGAAAGTGGTAAAACTATTTCTTAGTGTCTGAATTAGATTACAAAAATCACTTTTTTAAAGACATAGCTTTCCTTGAAGCATGGCATAAAATGAATCCTATGGCATATAATCGATGGATATTTGTAGACTGAAATATAAATATGTATTGATATACATAGACATTTTACATATCAGGATAAATTAAGACCAAAAAACTGGCAAATTATTGTATACTTATATTTGTTTCTTCTTCTTTATTAAGGACTATTTCAAACATACTTAAAAATCAAAAGGACAATATATTAAATCCTCTTGAACTGATTATAGATATTGAAGAATTAGGAACATGCTACATATTTTTATTTGACATATGTCTTTCTTCAACTTTTCTCATGGTAGAGTTTACTAGAGTAATAATCACTCAAATATGGCCTGATGAATTACATTTGGATAATCAAAGCAAATGCCAGAATTCCTGGTTAGATAAATATACCAAGAAACTATCTGTAAAGAATTTCTGAGACATTAAGATTTGAAAATGTAATGTATTTATTGACTTTAAAGAACAAAATACCTGGGTTATATTCTCATTTACTAAAAGGGTTCCTTTTTTATGTATTTGCTGTGGGGTAATCATCAAAATATATTTGTATCTCTAACTGGTTATCTCCACCAGGCTATGGTTACTCCCAAATAGGAAGGTTTCTACAGATACCTAGTTATATTTAGTCACTTTTTCAACACACAAGAATTCACTTCAGGATTATTGGAATATATATGCACATATATGTTATGTACATGTGTGTATATATCTTCATCTGAAGCTTATGTTGACTCTTATTGACAACTGTTAAGTGAGTAATATATTGGATTTTGGCAAACAAAATAAGTTTAATCATTTTTACACTAATAAGAAATGTAACTGAAAATATTTGGGGCAAAAGGTTGGGAAATAATAACTTTTGAATTGGCCTTACCTTCAAATATATAACTAAATGCTGTACTATTACTCTGCTAGTAATAGGTTAATATGCTGAAGTTGACAAAATTAAAACCTTAAAATGAAGAATTATTTACTGACAGGTCATAAAGAGTAAACTTCTTGCTGTAATTCAAATGAGTGGAAGATATTATCAAATATTCCATATCTTTAATTTGGAGTATAATGAAGGCAACAGAATAATTTACAATGAAGTCAATAAAACAGAAATAAATAATTTTTGATATCTTGATGTGAAATTTGGAATTCTAGAAGAATATTACCTTGTCATTTTAGGAATCTTTTTGTAACCATATTATATCACTGTTGGTTATTGCATAGAACCATCTACATGCACTGATGGTATATATTATTTGAACTCAGCGGCTACTGCTAGATCAGTAAACTGCATTACTATTCACATCCCAATGCTAGCCATTTCATGGCCATATACTAGACTAATTATTTTTTTACTAAATTTTTACATTAGCATACAAAATGATGGTCTTTATTATGGAATTTTCACACATATATGCCATTACACTGTGTTCTAAAATATAAATTCTTACATCTATGAGTGGTGAAGACTGATTAAATCTTGTAAAATGTTGGTCCCCAATCTTTGGCATGCCTTACCAAAGCTATATGATAGATATTATTCATATCCCAATCAGTTCCACTTGCTTCCTAAGGCTTGTTGCACAAATAAATGAAGTCACAAGTTATGATTACATATAAACCTTTGCTATTGATATAACCACGAGTTGAGAACCACTGGCTTGGATGATATCTAAAATAGATATAAATAGAGTCAATCTTATTTGAAAAAAAAAGAATGAGGCATCATTACAGGAAAGACTTCAGGGACATTGGAAAGTTCTAGTACCTGAGGAATATTGATTCACAATCTGCAGAATGAAATGCATGAAATATTAACTGGCTTGAGGTAAGGCTGTAGCTCAGTGATAAAGCTCTTGCCTATAATGTACAAGGCCCCAGGTTCCACCTCAAACCTCCCCAAAATAAGCCAAAATGAAAAAGTACAAGGCAAAAAAAGAAAAAGTACAAGGCTTTGTTTAAAAGAATCACCTATCTAGTAGTGAGCATACCTAGCCTTCACACTGTGTTTCTATTCTCTATTCTACTATAATGTCTATAAAAAAAATAACATGGGCTGTTAATAAAATGCCTGATTCTCAATGGAAGGGAGGTTGTATTCAAGATTAGTCTGGACTATCTTTCAGTAATATGCAGAAATGCTTAGAAAAGGAAAAATGCAATGAAGATGTGATAGGCGTTTTAGGCCTATGGTTTTCCTTCCCACCATAAAACAGTATGCCAGGGGCTGGAGAGATGGCCTAGCGGTTAAGAGCGCCGACCGCTCTTACAGAGGACCCGGGTTCGATCCCCAGCGCCCACATGGCGGCCGAGAACCGTCTGAAACTCCAATTCCAGGAGAACTCCAGTTCCAGGGGAATCCGACACCCTCTTCTGACCTCCGCGGCATTGCACGACACGGGTGCACAAACTTGCATGCAGACAGTACATTCATACACATACGGAAATAAATAAAATTAATTAAAAAAAATTAAAAAAAAAAACAGTATGCCAGATAAATCTCAGTTGAGGGACATTTTACAATATATCTGACCAGTTTATCTTAAGCTTTCAAAGCTATCAAATAACAGGATAACTCTAAGAAACGGCCATAGCCCAAAAGAGCTTAAACAGACGGGGACAACTTAATGGAATACAGTATTCTGGATGAGCTCTTGAAACAGGAAAAGAATGGTAAGGAAAAACCTTGAAATCACAAAGTAAGTATGCACTTTAGTTTATAGTCATGTGCCACTATTACATTGTTTCATTGACACATTAATTGTAATGAATGTTTTACAATAATAAGTGTGTAGGATACATAGGACTTGTACTATATTTACAATAATATAGTAATTTATATTAAAATATAGTATCATATTTTAAAATCACAAATTTTAAACTTCAAAAAAAACCTGAACATTGGTTTTAAAATGATAGCTTTTAATTATATCCTCTTTGTTGGTATAAAAGTCTGCAAAAAAAAGTTTATGTTCTTCAATAAGGAAATGATTAAATTATGTCATCATATTTATTATATTACTAAAAATATTATACACCTAAAATGTTAAATATCTAAAATTAAAGAGAGCTATCAAGTTACTGTGAGATACTTCCAGTATACATTTTACTAACAAAAGGAATACATAGAGATATTAATATATAACTGTTCATTTTTTGGTAAAGCATTGATGAGAACATTTCTGTGTAATTTTGCTTATAGGATTTAGACCAGGAATATATATTTGATGCAAAAACTAAGTTGTCTACTTTGCTAAGAGTACAGGCATGAGTTCAAGAGGAGAAGGGAAGAGAAGGAGGTTAGCAAGACTTATGGGTGATAGTAGTAAGAAATAATTAGTTTATTAATTCATTATAAAGCTTTTATATGGTAGGATATTGCTTTGCAAAGAAATGTTAAATTTTGAAAATAAATAGAAAGGAAAAAAGAGTAGGGGAAAAAATATATTTTTACTGGAAATTTTGAGTAGTTATGAGGATTATATTGGATAAGCAGGGAAAAGTCCCGCAAAATACAATGTCAGTCTTTAAAAGGGAATGAGAATTACTTCTCAACTTTGTGTAAGAGCTGCCCACTTAGAATACATTGTCTATCACTAAGCATGTTGAGAGAATGATTACTGCTCTGCCAGGACCCTAGGACTTTTTTCTACCTCAGAAAATAACTACTAAACTAACCATTTGCTCCCCTAGTACTACCATGCAAACAAACACAAAAGTGATTTTTAAGGCCTCTAGAAGATTCTCTATTTATACGCCACCTTGTTCTCTTGGCCTTTAGCACAATGAATACTCACCAGGGATTGCTAAGTGCTTTTGATGAAGAAGTGACATAGCTTTGACATCAAAGTCCACAAGAGACAAAAATAGAAAGGGTCTGGATTTTCAAGAAGTTAAAATCAAATAGTAGAGTGCAGGTCCCTGGTGAGCAAGACCAATGTCTGTCAAAATGGCAGAACTGAAAGGTGACATAAAGGTCATCCCAGCTATCTACTTTAATACCTAATGCAGTCTCTATCTGAGATGCTAGATCTTAAATCCCAACATGGGCTTTGAAGGGGGAGAGAGAACATATTGTGGAATCCCTACAATAAAACAATTTACCACTCACTGCAAATTTCTGGCAAGAATTAGATTTTGCTTTATCTTCAGAATGTACTACTGAAAAACTCAAAATGACTAGGTATTTACCCAGTTCTATGCCAAATACTTAAACAAAGTAGAAAGAAATTCATTTTGTAAATTCTGTGATCTATGTAAGCAGTAGCTCATTGGCTGTAAAGTTTCTCAGCAGTATTTGAAGCTATTTTCCATCAACTAGAGAGGCAAGACTTTGAACTAAATGTTATGTGAGGTCATTTTCATGGCCAGGTGACAAGATTGTTGAATCGATTGGCTCTGTGGTGAAATAATTCTTGCTATAAGACCCTGGAGTAGGGGTGGAGTTAGGAAAGAAATGAGTCACAAAGTTTTTTAAATGAAATAAGCACATGCAGTAAATGGGAGTCCCATATTATTACAATCTGATAAAAATTTGATTTGTAGTTATGATATATCATTGGAATTCAATTTACTGAGGTCCTCCATTCACTGCAACCTTTCAAGAGCATACCTGCTTCATAATGTGAGTCGTATTGGCAATGACTCCAATATTTCTTTCTCAGACGACTACAAGTATATTATTGACAATAGTTTCTTATGGCACTTACCTTAAAACACAAGTGTAGAACCCACTATCTTGTGCCTCGGCTGAATGAAACCATATCGAATCTTCCTCTTTGCTCATCCTGACCTCTGAAAAGATGATAGGCTCTTCCAAATCACCTTTATTTTTGTACCACATAAGTCTGAGCCCAGTACTCTGGGCCATGCTGTAGTTGGTACGGATGTAACTGTAGAAAAGGGCACATTTCACTCTGACTGGTTCGCCTGCCAAAGCCATGTATGTCTTGAGATCCACTGACCAGTCAATGCAGCCATCCACTGAAAGAAAAGAAGAGAAGATATGAGATTCAGGAAACTCGGTTCATAATAAAGATGTCAGCAGTAATCACTGACATAGTGTACTGTGGCTTTTATGTGAGGGGCTTTACAGAGATTATTGTATTCAGTCATCCCCACGGCCCTATGGGACAGACCGGTATTTGCTTATGCTCGGCAAGCTGGGATGTTTCTCCACCTCTTTGTCCTTGGGGTGCTTTCCCATCCTCTGCAGCAACTTTCAGATAGAAATACACTAGATAAGCTCCCCCAAGGATCTCTAGCACTCAATACATTCTTATAGTTTTTTTTTTTTATTCCCCCTAGGCCTGTACCACCAGATCCCTACTCCAATAGAGTGGCCTCAGAAGTGAATTGGTCCTGCTAACCATGAAGTATTTCCATTGCAGGATTTTGTGAAAAACAGATGCCTGAATGAAAGTGGCATGCCAGTTTTAGGTAACTCATATTGAATATTAGTTAAAACAAGTATCTCTAAGAGACCCCTGCCTAGATGAGGATCAGTCCTGCTACTGATACTTGTGTTTGCACTTTACATATGAGAACACTGAGACTTGGTGGAGTTAAAGAGAACTTACTCAAGGTAACTTGATTAATAAATGGTGGGAAATCAATCTTTAAATTTAAGAACTGCATATATTCTTAACCCTTACCCTATAATTCTTATTCCTATGTTTGTGACAAAAGCCACTCTGTTATTTATCTTTGAGAAAGTAATGCTGAGTTGGAAGCACCGAGGATTTAAAGTGATTACTTGCTTTCATATGCATGCCATAATTCTATTCTATGACCTATTAGTAGCAGATATTTAATCACAAGTTGGTTTCTCTATATATACTTAGGCCTCCCTTGATACTAAGGTGGTGTGTCTTGAGGACAACACAGTATATTGATGTCAGCTTTAATCAAATAATAATAGATGGGTAAGTCTAATATTAAAGAGAGTTATATGCAATAAAATTTCATCTTTTCCAGCGGTATTATAACTAGGTTCTGTGGTAAATTTAAGAAGCTAGTTGATATAATTAATTAGTATAGGTATTGTACCTCTGAGTGCTTATTTAAAAGAAGTTCAGCAAATTTTGCCACATCCTTTTATGGTACTAGTTTATCTTTTATAAATCATATCACAAAATGTATAAACACTTCAATTTTAAAATTATGTGTTTTGCTTTTAATTCTTTGACCTGATCTGCTTCCTTTTCTAGATGTTTGGAACTCTATAATCCAATGTGTTTATTCTTTTAACCTCAGTTGACGAGGACATTAGAGCCAAATGCAACACTCAAATGTAATAACTATCATACTTCAGAGTTTCAACTTTCTCCATATGAATGGGTATTGAACTAGGGTTCAAGGACAGCCAGGGGAAAGGTAGCTTGATAGGTTTTAGGATGTTGACGAAATTATGTGCCTATTTGCATACACAGACTTTTAGGGAAGGATTTTAGAATGCTCTTCATTAGCTTTTCTTCTTCTTTTCTCATTTTAAGTCTCAGAGAAGGAGTAGCTATAAACGATGTAGTCAATGACCAGAAAGGAGAAATTCAGTAGCAGGAAAAATAATTTATAAATTTGATCCTTTCTATTCTTTCCATTTTTAATGTTCACAATATGGTGTTGTTCCATAAAATATTTCAAGAGACCTAAAGGAGTTTACCCACAAGACAGACAAAAGATTATGAATACCTACCTGCTATCAAGTATTTTTCTATACAAAACACCATGAGAATACATTTCCATGAGGTAAGGTATTACAGATTTATATCTAAAAAAATGTTAGAGCACTACTAAATTCTAACAAAATGCTATGATTTATTTTTACTTGATTTCTATGTTTAGCTGTTCACCTGGGAGGGGGAATGAGATATTTGTTCCTATATTTCGGACTACTGAAGGAACCAAGAAGTGTAGACTGGGGTTTAAGTACTGTAAAGTCAGGTTAAATGACAGCATTAAAGGTCTGAAATCTTGAAACCGAGAGGGAAGAACAGAAAGATATCAGAGAATCACAACAATGGAATAAGTGAAAAGTCACATAAAATGGAATTTGCAATGTGCCATCACAGGAGTCACAAAAGTAAGCTGCATTGCTGTCGCAAAGAGATGATAGTAACACACTACACCTCCAGAAACTTGTGCATGTTGAAGGCCCATTTGGAAAATTGTTGTATGGATATGTCTGTGATGCTGCTGACAAAGGTGCAGGCTGCAGCCAAGTTGCTTGCTTGGTGGAACTAAGTAGCCCACAGAGGAGGCCACGCTGTGAATTTGACCTTATCAGCACTGGCCTCCAACCCACAGAGCAATCCAGACATATCCTATTCACAATTCCCATGGCAGTTCTGTAAACAGGCCCCTCACAGGGCTTTAGAGAAAGGTGTTTTCGGCACAGACTGGCTTGTCTCTTGGGAGATTTTATAACTGGGTCTCCCTGATCCATTACAAGTATGTATAGAGGCAACCGCAGGCAGGAAAACACTGCTTTTCCCCAAATAGTGACATTCTGCAGCTAGAGGAGCTTATTACAGAGAAAGACTTTGAAAATATGATAGCGTTTCTTCAGATTCTCACCCCTATCACTTTGATTTAAATTTCATTAATATTCAGAAATTATTACTCCAAATGTAGTCTTCTTTTTATTATTTTAATTTTTATGTGCATAAGTGTATTGCCTGGATATGTGTAAAGGCACTCGGGTCGTGCCATGCCCGCAAAGTTCAGAAGAAACTCTGGATCCCCTGGAGCTGGAGTTACCCACTATGTGGGTGCTGGGAATTGAACCAGGTTTGGAGCAAGAACAGCCAATGTTCTTAACCACTGAGCCATCTCTCAAGCCCCCAACTTCGTCTTCTTGCCAGAAATTGTTTCAATATTTAAGCTTTCAAAAACAATTATAACGGAGGAAAGAAAAGGCCTCAAAAAAAAAAAAAAAACCCTAGGCTTCTATTTTAATTGTTTTTATTCCAATCTGCACTGTAAGTGTATGCTTGGGGATCTTGAAGAACTTCAAAATAAGGCATAGATATGGTGTCATCTATGCAACTTATTTTTCCACGAAGAGACTCCTAGGAGTTAAAACTAGTGAAATTCTAGCAAAATATCCTATGTGACCCCTGCAAACTCATTTAGCCATTTTATAAATAAGTTTCCTATTTTCTCTTCAGTACAACCAGAAGAATGCCATACCTACTTGCCATGAAAACAAAGCTCTGTGAAAAATTTATAAAGCCCTCTAAGAGAATATGATGCTATTAACATCAACAATTATAATAGTATTTTAAGGGAATAAAGAATATTCAGTGTAGTTAAATTAGACTCCAATGGCCATGTACATTATAATTCTTTTACAGGTGCAGTGTAAAAACAGATATACAGCTTCACATACAATTGCTGATTCCCTATTTTTACCTCAAATTGGAACTCTGCTTCAAAATCTCTATTAAGGCAAATGGTTAATTTGTCCATGAGAAACGCAACATCCAGACAGACTTTGATGTTTAGTTTTGTTTCAGTTTACATCCTAATTCTAATTTATTGTGTATGATTAGTGAGTTAGCTGTTAATAGGTATGTATTTGTGAACTACATCGAATCTATCCCATTTTACCACCAGCTCTTCTATTTGGGAATCAATAGGGTATTTGTTAGGGGCAATTCATGAAATTTCCACTAGAGGGAGAGCTACCCAAGTTTTTGTGTAGCACTTAGGCTTATAGCTTCAATTCTGAAACTAAGAATTTGTTAGAGGTCAACCACTGGTTGCTAAGTGATGAAATCACACTTATGAGGGTGCGCTACTGTGGTAATAAAGGTAATCAAAAGCTGACAATGGAGATGAGTTGTTTCTCAAAGGCAGGAAGGAAGCTGTACATGGGCTGAGTGAATAGCTCAGGCACAACAACGGTAGAAGTAAGAGAAATTCACTGTGCTGTTAGCATAGGACCATAAAGGGCTATACATGATGTTTTATATACATTTTTCTCACCTCATTTGCATGTTAACTAGAGAAGAAAAGAACTTGTCATTTTCATTTTATTAATAAGAAAACAAAAGCTTAGAGAATTTTAGTGACTTGCACAAGGTCACTCAAGGTGTGGTAGCAAGAACATAGACATTCCCAATTGAGATAAACTGGACTCCAGAGCCTTGGTTCTTAATGTCTGCTTTTTATATTGTTCCTTCTTCTGGTTCATGATTCAACAAAAGATTCAATTCTGCTTGATGTTATCTAAATTGTCATATGGATTCCCCAGAGTTCCTGCCTGTCCAGTAGAATAGACCTTTCCAACTGAGTGATATTTTATACACATAAACACTGTAAGAATAACAACCATTGAATAATACAGGACAATTATCTATCTATGAATCACACAGTGTTTGAAAAGTAATGAATTATTAATATTTAAAATACACTACGCTATCTCCTAACATGAGGTCAAACCTTGAATAAATTTTACTTAACCCCTATCAGTGTATTTCAAATGGAAAAAAAAACTAGAAATTATCACCCAATTTTTACTGTTATAATCAAGGCATAAATGTGTATAAATGTATTAGCAGTTGTACTGGTTATTTATTTATACTTACTGAACACAACATTATGATTCCTGAGCTTAGAACTATAATGTGAGTATTACATGTCTTCTATTCTGGTCTCAGGCCACTAGCCACCTAAGGACAAGTGTCTCTTATGTATATCTGTCACAGTTTACTCTGTTTCATATGAGCACTCCATCAGAATAAGCAAGTCACTCTAAGAAGTGACTGACTCAACCTTTAATGCAAGATCTGTGCCTATTTGTCTCTAATGGAGACTTGTGTATAGAGCTCTTAATAGCATTTTAAAAATAAAATTCTGTCTGGAAAAAATACCAACTTGTATCTTTCACCTGTACTTCAGTATCCATCAGAAGAAAGAAGAGTTTCTGTTACAGTTCTAGAAATACAATAAATGGTCATTGCTTCGTATTTTTAAAGAGGCTTTACCTTTTTTTTTCTGAACTGGGTTATATGCTTCACTTTCACATATCTACCCCCTACTATTCATCAATGGGAAAGTTCTGCTTAAATGAAGTCCTTCATCTCATTTCAACATAGTGATTATGCTTACTAATGGGCTGGCAGCCATTTTCACTTCCCTCTCATTACAGGATCTGTGTGATGCTTTGTCAAGAATGTCTTTCTGATTTTTATCTGATGGAGGAGCCTCAATAGTATTCTGGAAGCCGAAGTTACATTGGGTCATTACAACCAATCCTAAACTCCTAATTTAGCTGAGGCCTGATGAGCCTCCAGAGAAATGGTACATAGCCAGAAACTCTGCTCAGAGGCAATGATATTAATGCTAAGAAAAGGGGCAGCAAGTTGGTCTGTGGGAGGCAGGATATCAACACTGTCCACCAACAGCTCTGCCAGTCTTTCTGCTGTCCCCAGTTCTGGATAGTTGGCAGCAAGTTGTTTTCCCATGCCAATACTGCCCTGCCTCCCATGTTTGTTCACAGTCATCCAAGCCAAAAACTTTGGGAGTTATCCATGAATCTTTTATTTCCCTTCCCGATCACCTCCCCCATCCTCCCATAATATAATAAACTTTTCTATTTTCATTGCAATTCAAATGTCTCTGATTTTTTTCTATCCTCGTAGAAATAGACAGGTCCTCATATATCCTGGGATTATTATAACATTCTTCTGTTGGATTTATTTCAATCAATAACAATTTTATGGGGCTGGAGAGATGGCCTAGCAGTTAAGAGCGCCGACCGCTCTTACAGAGGACCCAGGTTCGATCCCCAGAACCCACATGGTAGCTGAGAACTGTCTGTAACTCCAATTCCAGGAGAACTCCATTTCCAGGGGAATCTGAGACCCTCTTCTGATTTCTGTGGCATTGCACGACACGGGTGCATAGACCTACATGCAGACAGTACATTCATACAAATACAAAAATAAATAAAATTTAAGAAAAATATTAAAAAATAATAATTTTATGTATTTATTGTATATAACTTGATTTTTGATACATGTGTACACTGTGAAATGATGAAACTAATGACTGTATCACTCCATGTATTTCTCCTTTAGTGAGAATATATAAAATATACTATCAGAAATTTTGGTATAAGTTGCTATTAACTACAGGCTTTGTGCTATATAATGGATCTCCTGAGCTCATTTCTCCTGTTTAACTGAAATCTTATGCCAGTCAACATTTCCTGATCTCCATTCCTGCCTTTTTAAACCACTGTTCTTCATAGTTTCATACATAGACTCTTGTTTGTGTTCCACATGTAAATTATATCAAAAAGCAGTTGTTATTCTGCCCTTAGCTTTTTACACTTACCGTAATATGTTCCAGATTTGTCTATGCTATTGCAAATAGTAGTCATTTTATAAAACTAAACAGGGTTTCATTACATATATAGATTATATATACCTGAATTTTTCCTCATCTATTCCTCTGTTGGTTGGCATATAGTTTGATTCTATAATGTAGCTACTGTGAATAATGGATACATAATTCTGCAAAGAATATGGGAGTATAGATACAGAAATGGTTATTATTTTCATGTAAAAATATCTCATTGACATATCAGCTTCATTTCTTTTGGATACCTGACTAGAAGCACTTCTATTTTAAAATTTTCAGGACCTTCCATACCATTTTCATAAAGGTTGTACTAAATTACATTCTCATCAATAGCATGAGAGCCCACTTTTCTCCACATTCTTGCCAACAGTTACTATATGCACTATGTATTTTTTTTATTGATGCTTTGTGTGTTTCATACATCTTTTTCCAATTCAGTTCAGGCGTATATCCCCTTCCCTTCACCCTGCCCCAACCCTACCCATCCCAGATCATGCATTCTGCCGTATTTTTAAAACAGCCATTCTAATGTATGGTCAATGATGTCTCACTGTGATTTTTAATTCACATCTCGCTAAGGGTTACTGATAATGAACGTTACTTTATGTACCTGTTAATCATTTGTATTTCTTTTTTGTGAGCCATCTATTTCTCTTGTTCTTTTTAAATTAATATTTATTTTATGTGTATTCGTGTTACACCTTCATGTAAGTGAATCCATGTTGTGCAGTGCCTGACCAGGACAGAAGAGTGTGCCAGATCATCTGGAACTTGAGTTATGGATAGTTGTTAGCCACCATGTCCATGTGGGTGCTTGAATTCGAACCTGGGACTTTTGCAAGAACAGCCAGTGCCATTAACTGCTGAGCCATCTCTCCAGCCTCCTCTATTTCCCATTATTAATCATGATGTTTTCTTTAGTTGTTTGAGTGCCATTTGTATTTTATATATTCACCTCAACTGCTATATAGTTTACAAATATTTTCACCTGTTTCAGTTTGCCTTCGCCCTGTTGGTTCTTCCCTTTGAAAAACTGTTTCAGTTTGATTAAATTAATTTCTCTATATTTGCTCTTGTCTGTGCTTTGGGAGCCGAATCTAAAATGAAAATCATTGTTCAGATCAATGTCAAAGAGCTTATGTCCTATGTATTCTTCTAGAAATTTTATGATGTAAGATCTAATATTTAAGTTATTAATCTATCATTTGTGTATTCTTCTTTTTCCTAAATTAATTAATGAATCACTGTGTGTATATAACACACTGTGGATGCATTTATACCTCAGTCATATGTGGAGGTCACCGAAGAGTTTTAGGAGCTGGTTCTCACCTTCCGCCTAGTTATAGTGGGATCACTCTTGTTTCTGGTACTGCAGAATGTATCTAGGTTTAGCTGGCCCTGAACTTCCTGCTGATTTTCCTGTCTCGACCTCCCACTTCACAACAGGAGTGCTAGGGTCACAAATGCATACTATTGCCCACCGCTTTAACATCAGTTCCAGGGATCAAATCAAGTCTTCATGCTTTCAGGACAAACACTTTTATCCACTCAGCCAATTAATTACCCTGCCTTTTTGTGTACTTTCTTGACACAGAATCTCATTGTAAATAACATGCTGACCTCAAACTCACAATATACCCCCATAGAGCTTGAGAGATGGCTCAGTGATTAAGAGCACTGTCTGATCTTGCAGAGGATCCAAGTTCAGTTTCCAGCACCCACATGGCAGCTAACAACCATCTGTAACTACAGTTCCAGGGGATCTGATGTCCTCTCCAGCCTCTGCAGGTATTGTATCGCATGGGTGCACTTACATACATGCAGGAAAAATACTCATACATATTAATACTATTACTACTACTACTACTACTACCCTTATTACTAATATTAATGAGTAAAATAACAAGGAAGGATCTGCACAGGAAGGATCCCCCACAACCTGGCTTGTGAGGCTGTGGGACATGGGGGCAGATGAAATTACTTTAAGTATTGCAGAAGTAGAAAAGCTGAGCAATATAATCACCCATCCCTCCTTGAGACATTAAGGTCCATAGTTTGAGACAGCACAGGGGGAATCAGTCTCTAATGGATTGGCTAGTACAAGGCATTAGAAAGCATAGGTATCTGCAACTGAAGTTTCCATGGATACCAGAGGGTGGAGGATGGTAGGAGAGGGGCAAGACCCATTGAGGGAACTAGGTATGAGAAAAGCAATATACAGTCCCCAGTTCACTAGGTCAGATAGGACTGTGTTTACCAGTGATTTAAGGAAAAGGACCTTGAGCTGGGTATTGAACTTTAAGGTCTGTGCTGAGTCCCTTAATGGGACAGAGTCTTTATAAAGTAGGAGAGGCTGGGGCTGGAGAGATGGCCTAGCAGTTAAGAGCGCCGACCACTCTTACAGAGGAACCAGGTTCGATCCCCAGCACCCACATGGCGGCCGAGAACCATTTGAAACTCCAATTCCAGGAGAACTTCAGATCCAGGGGACTCTGAGACCTTCTTCTGACCTCCGCGGCATTGCACGACACGGGTGCACAGACCTGCATGCAGACAGGACATTCATACACATACAGAACAAATAAATAAATAAATAAATAAATAAATAAATAAATAAATAAAGTAGGAGAGGCTTTGCCAGATCTAGGTGCCTTAGAACTGCATGTAAAGTATGTCTATAAAGGAGTAAAACCATCCTAAAGGACATAGAAAAAGTATAAAACAGAAAAGAAAGTCTGCTTGGGTTACTTGGAGGCAAATGTTTTGAGATTTATGTCAAGCCTAAGTTTCTGAAGATAAAAATTTATAAAAAGCCCAATTTTTTGCTAAAGAGCCTCTTTAAAGTTGGGTGGGAACACGGGTTTAGATTTGTTAAAAAAATAAAAATAAATTTATGTGAAAAAAAAAGTTTTAAAGCATTAGAAACAATTCACAAAAGACATATGGAAAATAAAAACTGTCCCAGGGTCGGATTATGAACCCCCAAATTAAACAGGGCACATTTCCTTGCTGAGAAAAGTTATGCTAGGTGTGGAGGCATTTTGCCCAACTGGGGCCTTCCCTAGAAGTCAGATGGAATCAATTAAAAGACCAAAGGTGTAACTATAGCCAAGAGTCAAGGCCAGGCTTGCCTGACCCAGAGAACAATTACAAGAGGGGCAAAAGGAGACCTATTCCTCCTTGGCCCTGTGCAGGGCTAAGCAGTTTGATCCAGACCCAATGAGTCTACAAAAGCTAAACAAGTGCAGGGAGTCTGCATGCAAAAACCCCAGGATACCAAATAGATTTAAGAAAATGAATACAGTTGCTGAAGAGCTAAATTAATGCCTCTTATTCATGCTATAGTGGCCAACATGGATCTTTTCAGACAATATTGGGTACAAATAGATAAAATCTTCCCAAGCTACATTAGACCTGGTTTGTATTTGATTTAATATATAAAGTTAATGTCTGATTATTTTACAGCTTTGGGACCTGTTGGAGAGATAACAAGAACACCTGAAGAAGCAAAGTTAAAGAAGAGTAAATTCACTAAGGGATACCAGAGCCAGGTATAATTATGGACTCCTTGGGAGCTTAATGGTTCAATAAGATGTAAGCAATATTCACCCAAATGGTTGAGAACAGTCTACAATGGCCTGGGTCCATAGATGGCAAAGCGTAAACAGATATCTTATAGCAATAAAAAGTAGAGGCTCCCCCCAAATTGTACAATTGCTACATAAGGACTTCAATACTGGGGCAGGGGTGAGGGGGCTGCCCCACAAGGAGCTGTTGGCCAGGGAGGCTCTGGTGACCCCCAAAACAAAGGTTATTGCCTCTGATGTTTGTCGCTCAAAAGAAGCAGATGGTAAGACCCTATTGCTGAAGATATGGCATGATGTGAGCTTGGGAAAGAGATTTTGCTAGGAACTAGCCTTGGTACTAGACACCTGGACTTCAAAGTGCTGGAGACTGATATGCAGATCACTAGGGAGAAATGGCCCCAGAAGTTCTACTACAGACATCATGTGCTGCATTATCCTATGCCCAATAAGGTGTTCTAGTGCAGTATTGGTGGTATAGTCTGATATAGGTGTGACCAAAAAAATTCCAATTGGATTCATTCCCTGCTCCCTGGGGAGGAATGTACGACTGATACCATAAGCCAGGTTGACCCCTAGTGGCAGGGAATGTTATAGACCCCAATAAAATAGCCATTGAAATTGTTAATGGGCTCTGATGTCATGGCTAGGATACCATTCAAGCATTTGCGTTTGTTCACATAATATGACTTGTTATAATAGTTAATTTTTTTAGATGTTCGTGTCTTTTTTTATTTATGTTTTATTAGTAGGAAAACATAACTTTTAAATGAACCAGCAGTCCATTGAGCCATCTCAAGATTTCGATGTTTCAACTCAGAGGAAAAATTAAATTGTCCCATCTCTCTCTCTCCCCCTCACTCCCCCTTCAAGGTCCAGGGACTCTTGAGGAAGACGCTGGCACCTACCGACTGGAGGGAATGGAATGTGGGAGTTAAACCTTCTGTGACTGAACTTTTCCTGAAATACAAAATGCTAGTGGCTGCAGAGAAAGAGCTAGGGATCCAGTGACCCCTCCTGTCCAGTTTATATGGGGTGTGTGCGAAGGATTATGGGTTCAAAAAATCTCAAGCTAATGCTTGGTGCTCTCTGGAAATCTGCAGTACTGTCTGGCAATGTGCTGTGCTCTCTGGGAATCCCCTGAGTTATTCAGGTATGCACCGTGTTCTAACTCTCCCACTGGCACCAGCACCATGTTGTGTGGAGCCAGGGGTTGCTGCCTGGGGTGAACATTAAGTGGAGATCACCAATAAAATCCTATAAGTCTCCTCTCCTCACCCATTTACTCCGTAAACAAGCCTGAGTAAACTCACTTGTCTCCTCTAAATTAAAGATTGGAAAGTCTATTCCTTAATTTGCCTTGGGAACTCTGGGTGGCAAAGGTGCAGCACCACCGTGTGTGTGTAATTCTCTGAAGGAATCTCTGTGGCAGTGTGAGAAAAAGAGTCTAATTTTCCTTCTCTGTATGTGAATATGTAGCTTTCCTAGTACCAGTTACTTAAAGACTGTCTTTGACCCACTGTGCTCCTTGGTACCTTTATCAAATACAAGTAAACAATAAGTGCTTCTATATATTATGGTGCTCTCAAATCTGTTCTATGTGTCTACCTCTCTATTTTGTATGGTGGTTCCATGCTCTTTGAATTACTGTAGCTTTGTAGTAGATTTCAAGATTAAGTAGTGGTATGCCTCCTGCTTTCTTTTTACTCAAAGTCTTTTCCCTTCTGGAGGTCTTTTCCAGTTTCATATGAATTTCAGGACTTTTTCCTATTTCTGTGTAAAGCACTATTTGGTTTTTAATAGAATTTATATTACAGTGTAGACTTTTTGATTAATTAATAAAATTCATACTTCTAATCTATAAACACAGATTATTATCTACTTGTTCATGTCTTCTGTTTCTTTAATCCATGGTTTTTTTTTTTTTTTTTTTTTTGTTTGGTCTTTTCGAGACAGGGTCTCTCTGTAGCACTGGCTGTCCTGGAACTCACTCTGTAGACCAGGCTGGTCTTGAACTCACAGAGATCCACCTGCCTCTGCCTCCCAAGTGCTAGGATTAAAGGTGTGCGTGGTTTTATAATTTTTGGTATCTCTAGCTTTCTCTGTTAAATCTATTTATATTTTGCTATTTTAAATGTTTTTTCTTGATTTTTTTGAATATTATGCTTTTAGTATATAGGAACTTTGCTGATTTTTAATATTGATTTTATATATTTCAACTGTAATCTATCTAAATGATTTCCTGTCATTCCCATTGGCAGTGTTTGAGATTGAATACAGAACCTCCATTGAGCTACACCAGTAATCTGATTTGATTTTAAAACTGTACTCATAGTGATTATACTAAACTACATGGCAATATGTTTTAACTGATGACAGCTTTATAGTAAGTCCCTATCAGCCAGTCTCTAAGCCTGGATCCCTTAGTTCACTTGAGATCTTTTCAGCTCCACTTCACAGCTCTTTATGTACTCCACTCTTCAGTCAAATCACCTTTGCCTGAGGAAGTCATTTATGGTTCTGTCTTTGCTTTCCTTACATTACCATTTGCTTTTATCTATTGAGATCACACTAATGCTCTAAGCCCCAATTTAAAATTCCACATTTCTGAAACTGTACTTTAATACTACATGTGGATTATTTCCTCTGTGGTACTCTTCTCCTGGATTTTTCCCCACAGTTCCTTGTCAAGTGGATGTCTGTCTCATTTCTCTACATCTCTAGGACAAGATCCAAAGGTGCTTTGCTCACAGTAGGTGCTTATTAAATCTTCATGAGATTAAATCCTACAATTACTTGACAATTCACTGATAAGTAAAAATCCTTTTCACTTGTTATAAGCACCGAAAGATTCTTCTTGCTGATTTCCAGAGCACTAATGTGTCTAAACTCTCGTAGAACAGTTAAAATAGCCCCAATGTGTAAAATATGAACATAATAATCTTTCCATTAGCACATAGAATGAGAAATGAGAATAAACAATCGCTCTGGCACATCTCTGCTCTAGAACTTGCTATTCCCTGATAAGGAAAAGAATTAATCAAGTTCGTATCCACTTGCTTCCAAGTCAGCTCAATCCTATCACAGTCCAAGAGAGAAGTTCCCCACTCTACAAAGAATATTCTCTTAGTCAAACTCTATCTCATCTTGTCAGAGAGCAGTTAATCCTGGACCATTGTCCATTCACCTCTTTTTAGCCTGGAACCCCACACCATATCTTCCTTCTTCTACAATTCTCCCCAAACATATTCTAGTTCTTCTTTGAGCTGCATGGTGTCAAGATAGAAATGGTATCCTGGTTTCAGATATTGATTTGTACATGTCAAGGTCACCTTTCTGGTGTTTTTTTTGTTTCTTCTCTTTCTTTTTTTTATTACATCTTTTTTTTTTTTTTTTTTTTATATATTTTTATATATTATAAATATATTATCTCTCTCTCCTCTTTCTCTCTCTCTCTTCTCTATCTAATAATATTATATATATATATATATATTCTCTTTTCCCATGAGACCACACATAATTCAGTGTTATTAGACATCTAACTTCACATTAGCAGGAAATTAACCTTTAGAATGAAAATTTTTCCTAAAACATCTGAATCCATTTTTTACACACTTTAGTTTAGAGAACTATGGTGAGAATGAAATCTTGCTAGCTTAAGTGATGATTTTTCAAGACATTGAGATCATCACACTGGCCCTTAGTAGCAAGGTTAGCAAAAATAGCACGGAGCTGAATCTAGATCAGACAATGTGTGTTCTTATTACACCTCTTCTTCTTTATTGAGATACATCAATTTGAGAAATACAGCTAGTACTCCTAATATAAATGAAGATATTAAACTAGGCAAGCTATAACCCTACATCAATAAAAGAATTTAACTGATTATTTTTGATTTCATGGTCAGAAAGAATCTCACATGCTCACTTGGAATATTTCCCTGGATAATCTTGATTTTTTTTAAATATTTTTCTTTAGTTTCAATGTTATGAAAAACTAAAATGAATAATATTAAAAATATCATGCTGTCAGCAACCAAAATTAATAATATTCATATT
The DNA here is from genome assembly GCA_009823505.1 of Rhizomys pruinosus. Taxonomy (NCBI): domain Eukaryota; kingdom Metazoa; phylum Chordata; class Mammalia; order Rodentia; family Spalacidae; genus Rhizomys; species Rhizomys pruinosus. Next base: position 1,849,341 of record VZQC01013712.1, read on the forward strand.
TTCCCACTCACTTTTAGGAGCTCTGTTTTATTAAAGGAATAAAACATTGCATGTACAGCTAATGTCCCCTTTAACTAGAACATGCAGTTCCCTATTCATCTTAAACAACTTCCATGGAAGCAGCCACTATTACATGGAATTTGCAAACGCTTACATATGTAAATGAGAACCTTGAAAAACACACAAAAGTTCAAAAAATATATTTTAAAAGATTCTGTCTTAAGGGGCTGGAGAGATGGTGTAGATGTAAAGAGCATTGGCTGCTCTTGAAGAGGACCCAGGTTTGCCTCCCAGTTCCCACACTGTAACTGACAACCACCTATAACTCCAGTTCTGTGGGATCTGACACCTTCTGGCCTCTGTGGGGATTCAGTGACATGGGTGAAATTACATACATGCAGGCAAAACACTTATATGCATAAAATAGAAATAAACATGCCCCCCTAATTTTTTAAATCCTAGCTTAAGAGGTCACTAAAGGATAATTAACTGAGGAGTCGTATCATACTTGAAATACATTAACCTGCATTTATTTACATAATTATGTTTATTTTATTTGTACAGTTAAATGATGCATATAGAACATATTGCTATAAATAAGTATATGTGTGATTACATTTATATTTTTGTGTGACTGTAAAAATTGTAACCAGGACCTGACATAAGCAATGCAACCACTCTACCCCTGAGCTACATCCCAGCTACTGTTTACCTGTTAACCATAATAAACTGAATTATATGAAATTTATGCTTTGTTTTTTGTTATTTTTATCATTGTTTTATTTTATGTGTGAGTGTTATGTCTGCATGAGTATGAGTGCACCCATGCCACACAGTGCCCTCAGAAACCAGATGAGGGAGCAGGATCCTCTAGAACTAGAATTATAGCCAATTGTTACATGTGGGTACTGGGATTTGATTCTGGGTATTCTGTAAGAGCTTCTTAGCCACTGAGCTATGTCTCCTGCCCCAAATTTCTGTTTATTTGGTTAATATATCATCTACTGAGGATTTCATATATGTCATAACATATACATTATATAAAGTATAATCATAATTATAAAATATTATGTATAAAATACAGTGTATGATGTTGCAGCTAATTCTTAGAAGGGAAAATAAAGCCAGACAAGATTATCAGCCACTTAGCTAGTAAATATGTTTATTATTTGTCAATATAAATTTCTCTTTTTAAGGATCATAAACTCTTTCATAAAACCAGAAAACACTGTCTAGCCTCCAGATGTATATAATGTTTAAGCCACATGACTATAATACTGTTTCTTCTAATATTCACATGATTTAATATTCAATGATTTCCTTTATGTAGATGATCCAATAGGTTGGAATAAAAAGGATTTATTGGATCTTGGATTAATTAGGAAAGTGATTATTCATAAGTACCAGGGTCTTAATAGCCTTTACTTAATTCTTTCCAGAAAGCAGCTCTTAGACCCTGAACCCTTCCATTTCTCCCATTCCTTCCCATAACCTCCAAGGACATCTCTATGTACCAGCACTGTGCACACAAACCACATAGCAAATTCCGGCTTTGTTTGAAGTATAGATAGGATATTAGAGGGTGTGGGTCAGCAGTTTCTCCTTTCTGCCCATTCCAATTGTTGTCCTGCACCCAACACGTCCCAAGATGTGTATCTCTTCCAATCCTGCAGTTCATACCAGCAGCATCATTGGGGAAGATGGAAGTATGGGTCAGTCATTTTGCATCCCCTAGAATAGGAACTCCTAACACCACCGATGAGGTAAAATGACAGTCCCCGGTGAGCTTCAGAAACTACTGCACTGCAAAAACATTCAGAGGGCGGGCACAGTTTGAGGGAGAGCTGAGGTTCTTGGAGATGAACAGCCTAGAATTCGTGACCATGACCATATGGATTACCGGGAGCCATGAGTCCTTGATGATCTGTGCTGGTAACAGTGATAAAAGTGGCAGAGATGGACTTCAAGAGAGTGGGATTATGAGATGAGTCTTTAGAATTTGTTATTCCTAGTGAAATATAAACCCTTTTCCTAAAACAAATAGAGTTTGTTTCTCTTTCATAGAGTCATTGTGGCAGATGACTAATATATCAGTCACTTAGAACAAAAAGACTCTCTCACATCTAGTTAGCAGTCCTATAAGTTATTTTTAATGATAGAAATATACACATTTAGTGCACACCTTTAATCCTAGCACTCGAGAGGCAGAGGCAGGTGGATTTTTGTGAGTTCAAGGCCAGCCTGGTCTACAGAGTGAGTTCCAGGACAGCTGGGGCTACAAGGAGACCCTATCTCAACCAAAAAAAAGGAAGAGAAATATACAAATTTAATTTGATTCATAGCTATATCAATGATAATTCTTATCAGTAATACAATTTATGGTATGGGTATGTTCATTTTAGAAATAAGTCATACCACTGGAAATAACCCAGAATATTAGTAATGATAATTCAGTGTACATATGGTGGGAATAAATTAACTCATTATTCCAAACATTATCCCCTAAGATATGATAAATATTTTCATATACTTGCTTGTAATTTGTTTCCTATTATCATCATATTTACACACTGTTTTCCAGCTAACACCTACAAAGGATTCAAAAGACTCTTTTTTCTATGACTCATTGGATTCCTTACCAACAAGCTGCATGCAAACTCTTTGTGACAATAAACAGCTTTGAATATACACTTTGTGTTATTAAATTGATTTCAATATCACGAAATGACTGGGAAATGAGAATGAAGATTATACCTTGCTTGTGTCTGATGAATAGCAAAGCTAAAGCATGAAATACTATTGGCTTATCCTGACTGCCTAGAATCACTGTAATTTACACTCGAACAAGTAGAATCTTCCCACTTCCATCATGGTCATCCACAGAACCTTGTTTGGTTTGAGAGAAATTGAAACACTTTTCTTTTTTTTTCATTTATTTTTTTATTGATGCTTTGTGTATTTCATACATCATTTTCCAATTCAGTTCAGGCGTATATCCAATTCCCTTCCCCCCACCCCACCCCTACCCATCCCAGATCATGCATTCTGCTGTAACTTTTCTGCATCTTTCTGGTTTTTTTGTTTTCATTTTTTTTAACAATAAGTGATAATTTGTGAGTACAAGCATCCTTCATGTAAAACCAATTTGCGAGCAGTTGTGCCCAAACCCACACAGCTCATGGATCCCACCATCTAGCAGGGGGGGCTTGTATGTTCAATCAAGTTGATCAAATGAGTGTCCAGTCTATATTGTTGTAGTTCCAAAAGGATTTACCTGGCTTCACCACTTTTCTATCACCTGCTAGGTTCTATGTGAGTCATGCAGATTTTTTTCTGAGTTAGAATGTCTTATACTTAAAGATGAGTGGGAAACATTCTATAAAATTTGCACATAGACCTGTATAGATTTCTTTATCTGTCTATAGCATGACCTGTGTAATGAGACTCTGGGCATTCAGATTTAGGATGGGAAAAGATACGAGTGTACAATGTTTGGTGGGAAGGCCATGTAGCATAGCAGAAAGGATAGATAATTCAAGCGTTTCTGTATTTTGATCCAACTTTCTCATTTGTAAAATTGAGATTTTAGCCAAGTTTTCTATGCAGTATTGTAATTATCAAGGAGAAGGAGTTAAAGTAAAGGAACTTTCATCAAGTCTTAACTATAGTTCAGATATCATGTTAGATGAATGTGATGGATAATTTTATATGTCAACTTGACTAAGCCACTGTCTGGTCATTTGGTCAATCATTATTCTGCATAATTCTGTGATGGTGTTTCTGGAAAAGATCAACATTGGAATCAGTTGACTGAGAAAAGTGGCATATGTAGTTATGAAGACTAGTAAGTTCACTGGATCTGCAATCAGCAAGCTAGAGACCAAGGATGACGGGTGATATAAATTACAGTCTGAAAGCCAGCAGTCTCTAGACATAAGAAGAGCCCATGTCTCATTTGAAGTCCAAAGGTAGGAAGGAAACCAAAGTTCTGGCTCTAAAGTAGTCATGAAGAAGGAGTTCTCTCCCCCTCAGTCTTTTTGTTCCATATCAGGTCGTTTGCCAGGACAAGCAGTTTTGCAGCCACAGCCCCCCATGAGAAACATGTGAGGAAGAAAAAAAATTAATGTTTACTTAATAAAGGTAAAAATCTGTCCTGAAAAGTTCATCTCAGCACACATATAGCTGCCTCAGACTTAAAAAAAAATTGGGGGGGGGAGCAGCCTTTTAGCCAGATGCCAACAAACATGATACACAAAATGGTATACACCTCCTCATGTAAGAGTCCTAAGCCAATTGTCACCCAACAGCATTATATCTAAATATCAACTGTTGAAACTGCTAGCTCACTACTCTACTCACTCATCTGGGGATTCCTTGATTTTATGTTCAGACAAGAGGTGAGAGAGTGGGAGCATTAAGCCCAGCTTCCCTAGTTATCTGGTTGAAGAAAGGCAAGATCACAATGCACAGAGTAGTAATGATGACAAAAAGAAACAGAGAGAAGTAAGCTAATAATTTATGATAAGGCTTGTAACATTTGATGCCATTTTAAAAATGTTCTTGCTATGAGTTTAGACTATAACTTATTTATATAAAAAAGCTGCCAATCAAATAGAAACTTTCTCCCTATTCCCTATTAAAGGCATCATCAAGAAGGCTTCTCTTCTGAAACTGTACAGCCTCAAATCTAGGTCAGCGTGTTTCCATGTATGTGAAGCAAAGTCGTTCTTACTGTGCTGTCAGTCATTTCAGGTCATGTGCTTCCTGATTCATCTGGAAGCATAACTCAAAATCGTCTATCCAAGTTTTTAGGTTGAGCAGAATTGAACACGGATGCCTCCATGATTAAGAACCCCTTTCACCTGTTCTTTTCTTGTTTTCTATGATTTCCTGGGACTTAAGTTTCTGTATAAGGTTTAGTTTCTTTGATTATTTGTAAAAGCCTTAAGTGATAATGAAACAAAAACTCCCAGCATTGACGAAAGGAGCCAAGCTGCTTACTTTCCCCTATTACTTATGCACAGTAGCAAATGTATATGCAAAAGAAAGGGTCCAATAGAGACATTGGTTACTTCCTCTTCCGGATATATGAAGCTGGGTATTTTTTCAATTATGTGTATGTGGGGAGTAATTATGTGTACCTGAGTGCAGGTCCCTTGGAAGTTAGAGTCTTCAGGTCCCCTGCAGATGGAGTTACAGGTACTTGTGAACTGCTCAGTATGAGTGCTGGGAATCAAACTTTGTTTCTCTAGAAAATCACTACACATTCTTAACCACTAAGCCATCATCTCTCTATCCCTCAGTGAGTTAGTTGCAATTGGTGACAAAATGGATTTCAGTTCTATATTTCTGTATTTGATCTTTTTAGCCATTCATTTACTCATGCATTTTACTTATTTTCTTTCTTTTTGGTTTTAGGGGTTTTGGGCAGGGTCTTAATACTCTCAGCTGGCCTGGAAGTCACAATGTGGACCAAAGTGGCAGAGATATGCCTGTCTCTGCCTCACAAGGGCTGAAATAAAGGTATGCACCACCGCACCTGGCCTACTCATGCATTTAAATTAACATTTATTGAGTACCTATGTGTTATGCACCAATATAAGTCACAGAGTTACAATGTCTAGTAATCCATGGTCTTTACTTTCAGAAATATTGCCATATTTTCCTTGGCTAAGGTTGGGGCTTCTTACCCATTTCCTCAGTTCTATGTTGAGTTTTTGTCTGGTTTGAGTTTGCCTGGGTCTTGTACATTCTGTTACCATTGCTGTAAGTTCATATGAGCACGTTTTCAGCTGCCTGGAAAGCTCTGCTGCCTTGTGGTCATGCACTACTCCTGGCTCTTTACAGTCCTTCTGCTCCTTGTTCCACAATACTCCCTGAGCTCTGGGTGGCAAAGTCCTATCCAGGGATATTCACACTGACGTCTCTTATTCTGTAGATATTGGCCAATTGTGGCTTGGTGTATTAATCACACTTTGTTGCATAAAGAAGCTTTACTAGTGAGGGTTGAGTGATGCATTAAATATTATCTGTATCCCCTGTTCCACGAGACTTAGATGTAGAGATTGCCTCTTGAGATGGTTCTACATTACTATTTCTGTATTTCACAAAGATGCTGAAGATTAACTACCTCCAAATACTTGCCTATTAAATGTGAATGCTTATATTGAAATATAATGAGACTGCTCTGGGTGTCATGCTTTTAAGAAATCATTAAGTACACTAGCTCCTTGACATAATACAGGAGAAATCATGTGTCAAAGAAGGTAATAAGCCAGATTGGGATGTGTGGGAGGACTTTTCTAACACCACTTCAGAGGAATTAAGCCTTGACCTAAATTGTGAGGATTGAAGACATGAGAGTAAGAAGCAGGATTGAGGAAATATAGGAAACCACTACACATGAGTCCATGAATGCCTAAAAATATGTCATTCTCAGCAAATTTCAAGAAGTTCCATGTGGATGGGCATATGATTCAATGTTAGAAGGAGATAGAGGGGAGATAAAAGACAGATAGGGATCACAAAAGGGACAGGAAAAAGGTATGAAATTTGGCAATTACTAAGAAAGCTATGTGGAGGGCTGGAAAGAGAGATCTGTGATTAAGAGCACTGATTTATCTTGCAGAGATCCTGGGTTCAGTTCCCAGTACCCACAGGACAGTTTGTATCTCTAGTTCCAGGATATCTGGTGCCCTCTTCTGACATCCCGGGGCATTATAGGACATGGGTGCACTTACATACATGTAGGCAATACATTCATACACATAAAACAAAAATAATAAAATATTATTTAAAAAAGAAAGCTATGTGGAACCATTGATGGATACTTAATGATTTGTTATATTCAAAGATTGTTCTGGTAAAGTGTAAAAGAAAATCTAGAAGAGGTCAAGACTTGTAAAAATGGTGGTGAGTTATGAAGTTATTATAGTTAAGGCAAAAAATATATGAAGAGCAGGGCATGATGGCACACGCCTTTAATCCTAACACTCGGGAGGCAGAGGCAGGTGGATCATTGTGAGTTCAAGGCCAGCCTGGTCTACAGAATGAGTTTCAGGACAGTTGGGGCTATAGGGAGACCCTGTCTTGAAAAGTTTGAGGGACATTTGGGTTGCTTCCAGCTCTTCACTATTGTGAAGAGAGCTACAATAAACATAGATGTGCATGTATCTTTGCAGTAGGATGAGTCTTATGGGTATATATCCAGGAGTGGTATGGCTGGGTCAGGTGGTAGGCTCATTTTGAGTTTTTTTAAGTGTTCTCCACACTGCTTTCCACAGTGGTTGTACGAGTTTACATTATTGCCAACAGTGGATGAGTGTTCCCCTTTCCCCACAACCTCTCCAGCATTTGGTGTCTTTTGTTTTCTTGATCTTAGCCAGTCTTATTGGAGTGAGATGATATCTTAAAGTAGCTTTAAGATAATTTGGATTTCCTTAATTATTAATGATGGTGAACACTTGTAAAGATGTTTCTCAGCCATCTTTACTTCCTCATTTGTGAAGTCTCTGTTCAGCTCTTTACTCCATCTTTTGAATGAGTCATTTGTTTTCTTCTTTGTTTTTTAGGTAGTTTATATATTCTGGATTTTAATACCCTGTCAGATGTATCACTAGTGAAGGTTTCCTCCAACTCTGTGGGTTTTCTCTTCACTTCCTTGATCATTTCTTTTGCTGTACAGAATCCTTTGAGTTTGATGAGGTCCCACTTGTCAGCTGTTGACCTCATTTCCTGCAGGGCAACTGTTTGATTTAGAAAGTCTTTTCCTACTCCTAGGTCTTGTAGATTGATACCAATTTTTCTTCTAACACCTTCAGAGTTTTGGGTTTCACATTGAGGTCTTTGGTCTACTTGGAGTTGATTTTTGTACAGGGTGAGAGGTAGGGGTGTAATTTTGTTCTTCTACATATGGTGATCCAGTTATGCCAGCACCATTTGCTGAAGATGTTATCTTTCCTCCAGTGAGCTTTTTTACCCCCTTTATTGAATATGAGGTGGCTGAAATTGTATGAGCTCAAGTTTGGATCTTCAATTTTGTTCCACTGGTAAATGAGTCTCTTTTTATGGCAGTACCAGGCTGTCTTTAGGACTATAGCCCTGTAGTATAGCTTGAAGCCTGTAAGGTGATTCCCCTCCATTCCATTTTTTGCTCAGGGTTGCTTTAGCTATTCAGGGTCTTTTGTTTTTCCATATGAATTTAAGGATTTTTTTTTCCAAGTCTGTGAAGAAACTCATGGGGATTTTATTTGGCATTGCATTGAATCTGTATATTAATTTGGGTAGAATGGCCATTTTTACTATATTAATTTTTCCAATCTATGAGCATGGGAGGTTTTTCCATCTTTTGATGTCATCTTCAATCTCCTTCTTTAGGCGTTTAAAATTTTTGTTGTAGAAATATTTGGTGTATTTGGTTAGGTTTGTCCCCGGGTATTTTATTTTTTGAGGCAATTGTGAGTGGTAAATCTCCTTATATTCCTTCACCAGTTGCTTGTTGTTGATGTAAAGAAAGGCTACTGATCTTTCTAGGTTAATTTTGTATCCTGCCATATTACTGAAACTCTTACTTGTTTGTAGGAGTTTTCTGGTGAAGTTTTTAGCATCCCTCAGGTAAGCTATCATATCATTTGCAAACAGGGACAGTTTGATTTCTTCTTTTCCAATTAGAACTCTGTTAATTTTCCTTTCTTGATTTATTGCCCTAGCAAGCGTTTCTAGCACTGTATTGAAGAGAAGTGGTGATAGGGTGCAGCCTTGCTGGGTTCCCACCTTTAAGGGGAATGCTACTAACTTTTCTACATTTAGGATGATGTTGGCAGTGGGTTTGTTGTATATGGCTTTGATTATATTTAAGAATATTCCCTTCAGTCCAATTCCCTCTAGAACTTTAAACATAAAGGGATGCTGGATCTTGTCAAAGGCTTTTTCTGCATCAATTGAGATGATTTTGTGATTTTTGTCTTTCAGTCAATTTATGTGTTTTATGATATTTATTGATTCATGTATGTTGAACCATCTCTGCATCTCTGGTATGGATCCAACTTCATCCATGATGGATGATCTTTTTGATGTGTGTCTGTATGCGATTTGAAAATATTTTGTTGAGAATTTTTGCATCTGTGTTCATTAATGAGATGGGTCTATAGTTTTCTTTCTTGGTTGTGTCTTTTCCTGGTTTTGGTATTAGAGTGATGCTGGCTTCATAGAAGGAGACTAGGAGATTTCCTTCTATATCTTTCTGAATAGTTTGAGTAGTAATGGTTGTAAGACCTCTTTAAATATTTATAGAATTCTGCTGTGAAACCATCTGGGCCTGGGATTTTTTATTTGGGAGGTTTTTTTATTCCATCTTCAATTTTCTCAAATGTTATGGCTCTGTTCAAACTGGCAATCTTTTCTTGGTTAAGCTTTGTTGGTACTCAGAATTTCAGATATTCATCCATTTCTGCCAGGTTTTCAAACTTTTGGCATTATTTCATGCATTTTATCAGACCACAGTGCAATAAAGCTCAATATTAACACCAGAATAAGCCCGACTAGCTACAAGAACACATGGAGTCTAAACAACACAATCCTGAATAATGAATGGGTCAGAGACAAAATAAAATTATTCACGGAACTAGACGAAAAAGACAATACAACACACACACACACACACACACACACACACACACACACCCTGCAGTATACTTTAAAAGCAGTCTTAAGAGGGAAATTTATAGCCCTAATTGCCCACATTTTTAAAAAGGGAACAAATAAATGATCTAAAGCTACAGCTAAAAAACACTTGAAAGACAACAAAAAATGAACCCTAAACCCAACAAACAGGAAGAAATAACAAAAATTAGTCCAGAAATCAATTAAATAGAAACAAAAAAAAATCCAAACTATCAATGAAAATGTTGAATCTTTGAAAAGATAAACAAGAAAGACAGACCTCCAACTCAATTAACCAAAAGAAAGAAAGAGCAACTTTAAATTAATAGTATTCTTGATGAAAAGGGAAACATCACAACAGATAGAGAAAAGATCCAGACAATCGTAGGAGAATACTTCAAAAACCTATATTCTTTTTTTATTCTTAATTGCATATCCAGTGATTTTGCCAATGTAGCATTAGATAACTAAGTAGTTTATATTATTATATGTTCTGAGTTACAGTACCATTTAACAATGGTGAGTGCACATGGGCTAGGTTGAATAACTAGAGACTTATTCCTTGGCTAAGGAAATTTATTCCAATCATTAAACTTAGTTCAAGAAGCTATGCAGAGATAAGTTCACTGAAGTCTGTTATAACAGTTTTGGGATTAGAGCCAGGGAAGCCATATCATAAGGTAAAGTACCTAATGTCATTCAATAACCAAATCCCCATGGAGAGGGTACAAGTGTTGCATACATACCTTAAAATGAACTCCAATTTATGGCAGATAATATTTTACCAAGATTGCAGGGGCAGATTTTTCTACTGTGGTTTTGCAAACTATATGTTCTGAAAAGCTGTTTTGAAATGAAGATTTTTACAAATATGTTATAGAAAATGAAAAGATTGCACACAAATTACGATATTCCCATGTTAGTAATCATTTTATAATGTAGATTACATTTTACAATTCCTAACAATTTCTTATTTTCTTATTTAAAATAAAGCCATGGGGTTTGTCAAACTGGGTGAATTTTAGCATGAACCACAATAATTTATGAGAGATTATACAAGTACATGTACACAGCCTGTGCATAATTTGTCTTTCTGCTTGCCGTCAAATAAATAATTTTTGCATCCTGAATCTGCCAGTAATAATTTTGCTGTGGTACCATCACCTGCAGCAGTTTATACTGTACAGTTGTTATACCCATTTGTCTTCTATCTTGTTTTCCCAAATCCAATTTTAAATTCAAGTAAATGAGAAAACCACAATAATTTGCTGCTGTGCTTTCTAAAGGAGGCCAGTGGCTTAACTATTTAGTGATATTTTAACTATGTGCAATTCAAAGATATCACTGCCTACCAATTAGGAAACATGTAGAGGACAATATCTAAATGGATCATTTGAACTATTTTCATGGTTTGGGAAAGTCTCAAATTTTTGTTCAGGTAAAATTTTGGTTCACCTGTCTTAAATGCAGATGAATTATGTTGGCAGACTTCTCTAGTGTGAAAGCAGAACAAAAGCCCCAATGATTTGTAAGTTTGGGATCAATCCTAGGTGCACTGTTATAATCTCAGATAAACCCCAAATCAGTCTCTTGATGAACTTCTCTTTGTTTCTCAGTGCCTTCCTCTCTCCTTCTCACCATATGTTCTCTTAATTTTAAGTTGCTTAATTTTAATGATTAGTTCTAGAAAGAATGAAATGAGAAGAAGTTGTATAAATTGGGTTTAATATATACACATGTATATGTTTGAATGTCTATATTTGCATATATGTTATTTCAGAAATATGACTAAGAACATTTGTACAATTGAAGTAAGAAATGCCTCTAAAGGCACAGTCAGCAACTAAATCATATATTACATATAATTCTATTATTCTCACATTTTTTTCTTGAGTGCCTCTAAATTTTACAAGTATCCCTTGATGCAGTTTTCATGCATATATTAAAGTTTATTGGACTGTATAACAAAAATAATGTGAGAGATGAATCCAGGCTGCTAGGACAATTTTCACATCTGTTTCTAATTTGCGGCAAGATGAATGCAGAGACCAATGGGGCACCACATCAGACTCATCCACAAGAAGCCCAGGATTGATACATACATTTGTAAATATACTGCAAGGAAGTTTACAAGTGCTTCAGGTCTTTGAATAAACTTTTGAGGTAAGTGATTGTGAGTGACAGAAGCTGGAATCAATTTTCTTGAAACTGCATCTAGCTTATAGCAAATGCCCAAATCAGTAGGGGCTTCAGTTTGCATCGCGTCCAAACAGATTACATTCCATGAGAATAAACATTTTCATTACAGGCAACAAGCAAATGTATATTGGCTCTTTAAGCTACCTGTATATAATCATTAACTGAGTAACTTTTAGGCAAGTCACTTGACCCTGGTCATCTGTTTCCCCTTAGGAAACATCAGAAACTTGGGCTATGTGAACTTTGAGGTCTCTTTCAATTCAAAGCCAGTGTATTTATGAGTAGTACAAATAATCATGTGTTCAGTAGTACTGGATGAAACCAAACATCAGATTGGGGGGGAAAACTGAAGAAAATAGAGTGATGACCTAACTACATGGAGTGAAAAGAGACATTCTACCTAAGTACATTACACAGCTTCCCCTAAAAGGGAAAGTCAAATTTCCCTATTATAACAATTTATTTCTGTGGAACTCAATGTATTTCTAAAAGGCCAATATACAATATATGCAATGAGATGTAGGGCATATTTCTCTAACTTGGAACAAATTAGTTTATTTGTAAGAATAAAGAGGTTATAGAAGGAATTCTGTACAGAGTGTCATAGTTTACATATGATTTATTACCTAAGGAGGCATGCATTGAAGGTTTCTTTTGATATGAAAGCTGGTGGAATGTTTAAAAGGTGGCACCTTACAGAAGATGATTAGGTCAATGCAAATGTTTTCCAAGGAAGGCATAAATACTGCCCTTACAGTATCATCATTAGGTCTTATAAGATCCTTGTTGGTTCTTATGAGAGGATTGTTACAAAAGACCAAGGTTGCCAGAAGTCCAATTACTGGCTCCCTGTCTCACTATGTGATTCTCGGTCTCGTGTGTATTTATGCTATGCCAGCATGAATGGTGATATGACACAGTCAGGAAATTGTTTTCAAGACCTGATGTCAAGTTATTTTCATTTTTAGCTTTTAAAGTACTTAATATTTTTATTTTATGAGCATGAGTGTGTTTGTGCCTGGAGTTTTGTAAGTCCACCCATGTCATACAAAGCCCACAGAAGTCAGAAGAGGGCATCAGATCCCCTGGTACTGAAGATACAAACAGTTGTTAACTGTCATATGGGTACTGGGAACTGAACCCAGGTCCTCTGCAAGAACATCCAGTGCTCTTAACTCGAGTCGTCTCTCCAGGCCCGTCATTTTGAGCTTATAAACCTGTAAACTAATCAAGCTCACCAATCTAGTGTCTTTTCTTTGTAAATTGCTCAGCTTCAGGTACATTCTGGTTTTGGTACCAAAAAGGGCAGAGATAAAGCCTAGTGCCTTGAGATTGGAATTCCTAGCTTTCTCAATCTTAGTCGAAATAATGTCAGCATTTGAAATTTGTCCCTCTTCTATCATGGACCTTTGTAGTCAAAACTTCTCACTAACTTCTAGGTTACAAAGATGAAAAACAAAGCTTTCTTAGGCTGGTCGTGGTGGCACACACCTTTAGTCCTAGCACTTGAGAGGCAGAGGCAGGTAGAACTCTGTGAATTCAAGGCCAGCCGTGTCTACAGAGTAAGCTCCAGGCCAGCTGGGACTCTGGGACTAAAAGGGAGACCCTGTCTCAAAAATACCAAAACTACTAAAACCAAAATCCTTTTTTTTTTGTCTTTTCGAGACAGAGTCTCCCTGCTGTAGCTCCAGTTTTCCTGGAACTCACTCTGTAGACCAGGCTGGCCTTGAACTCACAAAGATCTGCCTGCCTCTGCTTCCCAAGTGCTAGGATTAAAGGTGAGCGCCACCATGCCCGGCGACACAAAATCCTTTCTTACACATAGCCTGGAAATGCCTAGTCTATCTGTTGTTACAGATTGGTAAAGCTGATTTTGATTAATGCCTCTAAACCTTGTTTGCATTATCTTTAAAAATATACTTACATTATATAATTATGGAAAGACTTAAATTAAAATGTACACAAAGAACCAAATAATGTCCAATACATAATCAGCCACCAATTTCAAGTACTGGCTGCAGTAAAGGTGGTGGGAAACTGATTGGAGGTAGCCTATAGATGGAACCCCAGGGATTGAGAAGTAAGATGATGAGAGAAGTAAGGTGGAGAAGCAGTGTTGGAAAATAAGACCTCTTTTATAGAGACATGAGGATATTTGCCCCAATCTTCATAGCAAGCTAATAGTAGTTGTTTACTTTCTGGTTGGATTTAAGGCCCAATCCATAGGAGGCAACACATGTCTGGTATTGTAAATCTACAGGAATATACCATTCACAGATCCCAGGGGTGAATTTACTACTATTATTTTGCTAACTGAGCATAGTATCAAACAGTCCTCTAAAATCATATTTTTATATCACCAGATTAATTGGTGCAGCTCTCAGACCTCATCAGAAAATATTACTTTGTGCAGTTACTGTAGAAACTCACAACTAGTCAAAGTGCAGAGAATAGTTACTGTGGGCAAGTAGGTGCACCTGTGTAGTGGCCGGCCCTTGGAGGACAGATGTGGGCCTTGGATTCCCTGGGTTCAGCCATATATGGAAGAAGAGGGGACAGAAATATTGTCAGAGCCAGAGGTTGGGAAGGACTAGTACAACTGAGTTTCTTCTGGAAATGTTCTGGACGACTGCACTGACAGACTCACAGCAGTTGTGTATGCCAGCACAAAACCTGTGTAAGATCAAGCCAGTCAACACTGAAGCATGGAGTGGAAATGGGTTCATGAGACTCCAGCCCAAACTGCAGTGCTGTGGACAGTCGATGGCTTATAAGAGTCCTTTCTTTTTATGAGTATCACTCCTAATAAGTAGACCACTCTCCAGTGTGGATGTTCCCACTCCCTAAAGCATATGAACAGCACAAATTGGAGACAACAGCTCACTAAATTAAAACAAAAAAGAGGACATGAAGTGAGGAAAGGGATTGGGAAGAGATCTGGAACGATAGGGAAGAAGTTTACGTAAATATTATCAAAACATATTCTATGAAATTCTGAAAAGATTAAAACATTATTAAAATAAGTAAATAAACAAAAGTAGCCTTCAAAGCCAGGCGTGGTGGCACACGCCTTTAATCCTAGCACTTGGGAGGCAGAGGCAGGTGGATGTTTGTGAGTTCAAGGCCAGCATGGTCTACAGAGCAAGTTCCAGGCCAGCTGGGGCTACAGGGAGACCCTGTCTCAAAAAGACCAAAAAAATGTAGCCTTCAATTCTGATTTCTTTTCCCCCCTCATTCCAGTTTCTGTAAGTTCTGGTTATGCTCTTACCACTCAGAGCCCTTGTAAGTCTCTGAAACTCACATGCTGGGTGATATTTAAACATAATTTTTTCTTCAGCTGACTTGAATTTCCACACGACAGAAGATGAACCCTCTTCCTCTATAAACTGAGGAAAACGGATCCAAAAATTAGGTTCTCACAACACTTAAGGGACAGACCTGGTGTTAGAATGCACGTCAGTAACATAGTAGATATAAGAGAAAATTACCTGCGGATGGAGAGATGGCTCAGCTGTTAAGAGCATTAGCTGTTTTTGCAGAAGACCTGGGTTCAAATCTCAGCACTCACATGGATTTACTCTCAGTAACTCCAATTCCAGGGAATCCCAGGCACTCTTCTGTCCTCTGAGGGCAATCCACTACACTGGTACACCTATACACATGCAGGCATAAAAGCCAGACACCTAAAAATTAAATAAATATTTTTTTGTCTTTTTGAGACGCGGTCTCCCTATAGCCCCAGCTGGCCTGGAACTCACTCTGTGGACCAGGCTGGCCTTGAATTCACAGAGATCCACCTGCCTCTGCCTCTGCCTCCCAAGTGCTAGGATTAAAGGTGTGTGCCAGCATTTCCTGCAGCAATTTTCTCTACTGGGAATTACTCTATATATTAACTCTTATCAATTTAAAGAAACATTTAAATTTATGCTTGAAGAAGTTTACACAAGTATATGAGAAAAAGGCATTCAGGAAGAATAACTGGAGGTACAATAATTATTTTGCTTAGATATATTCATTTCTCTAACTGCTTAATAATACTAGGATCATAAAGCAAACTGTATTTTCAGGCAGTAGCAAATACCTCTGGAGATGAATAGACACATAGTGCAGTTGAGTAAAAAAATATTTGGAAGATAAAAAGAAATGAACCAAATTTTAAACAGTTTAAAAAATTAAGCCAACAAAATCTGTCATTTATGCAAATATATTCTCTTTATAGAGTGTTGCTAAAGTATGTTGTTGGAGCTAAAGCTGTATTGTCTATGAGGCAGAGAGCCCATAACACAGCCAAGAATCTTAGTATAAAGTCAATGCACATTCGCCAAGCCCTTTCTGTAACAAAATATGTGACTTAGTTCAGTAAACACTACTGTAAGTTAAAAGGAGACTGAGAAAGAGAAGACAGCACCTTGGATGCTCTTTGCATTTATGCTAAATGCCTGCATTTGGATTTACTTGTCCCATGTAAAGTGCTGCTATTCATGAATAGGAATAGAATGGATTTCTAGGGTAAGGTTGCAGAATCCAGAAGGGCTCAAGTTAATGCATGAAAGACTGAAGAAAGGGTGGAAGTTCATGGAGCTGCACAGGATGTGCTTAAGCCCCTTCATCTTAAACAGTTAGGCTGAAAAATAATTGATGGCTTTTTGTTTTGTTTTGTTTTTGTTTTTGTTTTTGTTTGTAGCTACTATGATCCAGTTTCTCAAATGTGCTAATATACAATAGTGATCCTTCTCCCTTTATTTCTCAGGAAACATGCATTGGGTTATTTTATTACCTTTTAAATTATATGGACAACCTATGAGAGCTCTTCTGATTTTTATTCATTTTGTTTTGTTTTGTTTTGAGACAGGGTCTCCCTGTATTCTCATCTTTTCTGGAACTTATACATAGACCAGGATGGCTTTGAACTCACAGAAATCCACCTGCAGTGGCTTCCTGAGAGTTGGGATGAAAGGTGTGTGCCACCCCACCAGGCTCTTCTGATCTTCTGATTTTATCAACTGCATAAAGCAGCACCCAAACCATTTAACTGACAGGTGACTCAAACATCCTAGCTATTCTGTTAACATATACTGTAATTGAAACATTTTACTTCTGGATTAAAAGCTCATATAGAGTAATAGAACAAAATATAGCACACACATAGATCCACCTTGGCTTTAAAAGAAGACATCAAAGGTCCTTGGAATAACTGAGGCTCAGGTATTGTACCCTAGTTAAGTGGTGAACAGGGATGTGTCTCAGTAAGATAATGTACTGAACAGATGAAGGAAAACAAGCACGGAAAATATCTGTTGCCAACTGCTACAGGGCTGGACTTGGATTGTATAAGATTAGGATCTAATAAATAAGACCAGGTTTGTGTTACCAAGAAGCTTCAGATCTTTTTTTTTTATATAAAAGAAGCAAAATAACTTCACATTAAAGGTGAGTTTAGTAGAAAGTGTGCAGCTGCTACTAAGTGCCTGCTGAAAATAGAATCAATAAGTCTCTTCCCTGGCACATCAGGCAAAGTCACTAGCAGCTTTAGTGGCCTTTCAATTAATTCTGTCTAACTATCATGGACAAGGTATTGTGTTGCCAATCCTCTTTGGGGACAGTTCCTCTTAGAGGAAGAAGCACTGAAGCTTGAAGGATGGCACCATTTTGATAGACATTGTCCAGGTCATCTGTTGGCCAGTCCTCCCACTTCCTTCCCCCACCACCTGCAAATTCAGCCTCTCAGGAATCCTTCTCAAATCTCTTTCCATAATGCTTTTCACATCTGCATCCTTCTCATCACTTCTCACAGTCGTCCTATTCAAAGCCATCATTAACTCACATCTGAACCCTATTACAACCTCCTCACCAGGCCTCATCTCTCCAGTATCTCCACCCACTAATCTACCCTGTACACAGCTGCCAGATTCTTCTTCCTGAAATGCCACTTTCATCGTGTCTCTATCCATTTACTATACCACACGTGTTACATTCCTTTCCCTAGTATTCATGGAATCTTACAGTCAGAGCGCAGACTGTTTTTCTAGCCTCATTTTGTCATATAACAATATTCCGGTTTAACCAGGCCTATTCACTGTTCTCAAGCTTTTCATACATTTCCTTTTCAAACTTCTTGAAGTTTCCCCCAGTTATAAGTACTCTCCTTAGCCCTCTTTTTATATAAATTTGAAGTTTTATTTCCTTTGTAAAGCTTTTCCTGATTGCTGTAGCCAATAATAACTGTTTGCTCCTCTGACTTCATGCTACTCTACTTCTATTTATTTTCATTCTGTCCTGGGTATTTTCCTCCTCCCTGCCCTCTGCAGATCAGGTGATAAGGATATGAAATAGGAAAAGACAGTAGGGGGAAAGCACCATGGATGCCAAGAAACCCGTTACAAGGTTATTATATTCTCACAAGCAAGAGATAATGAGCCTGGAAAAATATTCAGACCCTGGGAATACAAAAGATTTAATGGATAAGATACAGAACAGAAAAAGTATCAGTAAAAGTAGATGCTTGAGGAGAAAAGGGAATCAGAAGGATGAGTAACATCTGAGCTGTAAGTTTTAAGACTTGAGTCACACCATTAAAATTAAAAGGTGGCATCAAATTGGATTGGTACAGAGGACGGCAAGTTTCTTCTTACACTCAAATGCTAAGAGAGAAAAGATCTTATACAAATGATCAGAGCTAGTGATAAAGGCTTGTGAAAGACCTGCTTAGAGGTGTTCCCTGAAGCAATGACTATCAATGTGTTATATATAAAGAAAAAGAAAAAGCTGTCTTGATTTCTTTTTTTTAATTTTATTTATTTATTATGTGTATGAATGTATGAATGTACTGTCTGCATGTAGGTTTGTGTACCTGTGTCCTGCAATGCAGTGGAGGTCAGAAGAGGGTGTTGGATTCCCCTGGAACTGGAGTTCTCAGCCGCCATGTGGGTGCTGGGGATTGAACCCGGGTCCTTTGCAAGAGCAGGCAGCACTCTTAACCGCTAGGCCATCTCTCCAGCCCCTGTCTTAATTTCTAATCCCAGCTACTCAAATGAAGGATTTCCATTTCAAGGCCTGCCTGGGCTACAGAGTAAGTTAACAGACATATTGGGCAACTTAGTGAGAGCTTGTCTCAGAATTAAAAAGTTCAGTGAGTGCCAAGGAGGTAACTCTGTCCTAGAGCACTTGCCTAGTATGCAGGAGGCCCTGGGTTCAATGTATTACAGAGAGGAAGACAAAGGGAAGGAAGAAAATAGAGGAGTGTATAAGAGGAAGGGAAAGGAAAAGAGGGAAGGGGAATGTAAAAAAAGTGACAGAGCAAGAAATCCAAGGAAGAAGCAAAAGTAAGGGTAGGAGACTGTAGTAAACAGAAACCTCCTCGAATAGAAGGAAAACCAAAGCAGCCAAACACCCAACCAACAAAACCCTCAGCAATTCTTATTCTTCTCATAGTGAGGTAAATAACTTCTAAGATGTCAGTTTTAAGAACCAAAGTGTTTTGTATGTGAGTAGTAAGGAAATGGAGGCAACATATGTTTGGTTCTTGACAAGAGACAAGAAATTAGGGCAGAGCAGTGGGAAGGAAAGATGGTCAGTGACTGAGAATGCTAGCTACAAAATCGTGAGGATCAGAGTTCAGATCCCAGCACCGAGGAAATAAGCAGGAAATCCAGAGCATGTCTGTAACCCCAGCTAAAAAGAGGATGGAGACTGAATGATTGCTGGAGCTTGAGGACTTGTCTCAACGAAAGCTGGGTCTCCAGGTACAGAGAGAGCCATGCCTCAAAGGAGAGGTAAACAGTGATAGAGAAAGAAAATAAACAGCTTTTTTCTGGCCTATACAAAAAATGCACAGATATGCAGACACTCATATATGTACACACACACACACACACACACACACACACACACACACACACGATTTTTTTAAAGAGAAAGAGATCAAAGGTCACAGAAGAGCAAAGCAGAAATTTCATGTAACTGGGTTCTACTCTGTCTTGTGGTGACACCGTTGAGTGTGGTTGAGTGACTGAGAAAAGACATACCAAAGTAAGCCTACCCGAGTCCATAGTGCAAGCCACTTTGAACCTGTGCAAACTTTTGGTTTTGCTTTGTTTTATTTTTTAGCCTCCTGTGGATTTGTATTCTTCATCTATAAGCTGTGAATTCTGAAAGCAATATCTATCTCCCAGAGTTGTTTGTAGAGTTAATTAAGTCATATAGGTTATGCAGTTGGAATAGAAAGCCTGTTAAGTAAACATTAGCTGTATCTTAATAGCCTGTTTAGCACATGATTCAGTTCACATAGTGCTTTTCAACAATTGAACTTTTTTCACTGCAAAGATTCTGATAAGAAAGATCTATTCAAGATCACTCCTATTGTTAATATGTGTTAAAATAAGACTAACACAGAGTTGTCACTGTGCCACAGAATTCAGCTGAGCTAAATAAATATATTAAGTCAATATCTTAGTCTGGTTTTTGCTAATATAAAAAATATCATAGTGTGTAATTTATACTGAATAAACTCTTTATTGGAAGTGCTAGAAATCTAAGAGCAATTGAACAACAAAGGCTTTTTGCTGTGTTACCTATGGGAAAAGGTCAAACAGAAGCCAAGACAGAGACGAAATAGAGTGCCAAACTTGTCCCTTTACATAGAATTCACTGCAAAGATGTATCCATTCATCTCTTAAGGACACTACCTGTTAATACTTTTACAATGGTAATTAAACTTCAATATGAGCTTGGAGGGGACAAATATTCAAACCATGGCAACTAATATATTTGAGAAATTCAGGAATTTGGAAATTTTCTGTCTAGATTTTTAAGTGTCCTTGTAGATAGCCCGTGGAAACTACCTATTAACAGTCCAGATTTTATGTACAATCATTAACATGTACAATGGTTTCAATGAATGAAATAGCACGTGAAATGTGCAATTTAATTTCCTTAGAGAATTGACTACAAAACAAAGGAAGTAATTTCTACTATGTCATAGCTTCTGAGAACAATGCATTATCCAACAATAAAACTGGTTTCTGTTATTTTATGGGCCATAGAGCACATTCAGGGAACGACAAATAGGATGAGAATCAACCAACTGAAATTTCTATCTTTACAAGATAAATTGTTGGTATTCATATTGAGAGCTATGTACCTGAAAATAATTTTTCTGGAGGTATTTTTCATGTAACAATATACCTTATAATGTATTAAAATAATTTACACATTGGATTCAACTTTATACTTTTCTTTCTTGCTCCTACCTTCTCTGACATCAGAAAAAGTAGGAATGAAGTTTATCTTCTGATTTACTTCTCTCTTTTCCACTATGATAAATGTTCAGACTTTATAAAAAATTCCTTTTATACTATGATGTAATTTTTACTACCTCCCTCTTCTCCTAAAACAAAATATTAATTAGATCACAATTAAAAGAACTTTCATGCATGGATGGAATATTACAGTTAGAAGAAGTCGTAGTATGGAACTCCATATGGAGGTTCCTCAAGAAAATAAAACTATGAACACACTAGGACCCAGCTATACTATTCCTGGTCCGTAACTAAAAGATTCAACTCAGAATATCACAGATACACTCACAGATCAATCTTTATTGCTGCATTACTCACAGTAGCCAAGATATGGAAGCATTCTAGATGCCCATTGTCAGATGGATAAAGAAAACATGGTTTAGCTACACAATGGAATTTATTTGTCTCTAAAGAACAAAATTATGTTCTTTTCAGGAAAATAGATGGAATTGGAGGTCATCTGGATAAGCAAATAATCCAGTCTCATATATAGATGATAGATAGATATGTATATATGTATATATGTAAATGTATACATGTAAAAGTATTAATAGGTAGTGTCCTTAAGAGATGAATAGATACATCTTTGCAGTGAATTCTATGTAAAGGGACAAGTTTGGCACTCTAGTCTCTGTCTTGGCTTCTGTTTGGCCTTTTCCCATAGTTAACACAACAAAAAGCCTTTGTTGTTCAATTGTTCTTAGATTTTATATATCTATTTATATATATATATCTATATCATACTCTCATATATATATAGAGAGAGAGAGAGAGAGAGAGAGAAGAGATATGCATCAAATGTTTTATTTCAAGTTTAGAACTTAGGAGGAAAGAAGACATGAATAACAAAGTGAAATATTCAGGACATGGAAGGGAAAAGAAAGATAGGGAAAGATAATAGAGGGATTGAATAAGATCGTGTTTTATACATGTATATCATAATTAAACCTTTTATTTTTGTAATTAATATACTCTAATAGAAAAGAAATTGGTAAGTTCCATGAAGACAGATGTCATACTGGTAATATCACTGAAACTACATAAAGCTCAATGCAAGTCACATCAGCTTCCAAAGCCTTCTACATTTCCTTTTGTATACTAGAGACATGGTTCATTAATGGTCACACCATTAGTCCACAGACTTGGGGTACCAGAGCTGAACAATAAAGTTGCTTGAGGAAACTGCAAGATTTCCTATAATTATAGAAACAGTTACTACAATCTTATTAAGCTTTCATCAAGATAGGCAAGTAGACATAAGTTGAAAGATTTTCTAACTGTCTGAAAAGGTAAACTAGGGAAGAGTGACATATAGTGGAACCAAACTCTTTAGAAACATAGTCACTATATTTCTTTCCCCCAAAAATATAGTGATATTACCTGTTTTAACAAAACAATATAGAACATTCTTCCAGTCCCCTGACTCTTGCTCTTTTGTCACATTAAAAGGTAAGTCAAAGAAATAGTGGAGTGACTGTGGTGATTTACTTTAACATTTCATTGCTATCTTGGTAACTCAAATGTTTCTAAATGTGCTACTATGATACTGATCTGTTAGATTCCTCACAAATTGAGTTCCAAAGTCTGAGAAGCTATGGAAAAACCAGCCAACAGAAGTACTTATCAACCTCCATGAAGGACAACTCACTTAGTTCTTTCCCTTAAGGCCGAGGCTTCTTAAGAACTGTCAGCCTAGTCCAATTGGAAACAGAAAGAAGATCTCTTTTCTACTAAGGCAGCTGTTCATTTACTGTAAGTAGTAAAGATGTTTAACAAGAGCAGGAAGAAGGAAAGTGCAAAAAAAATAAAGAGAATGCACTATCTAGAGAAAGAAGGGCAGCTAAGGACCCTTTAAACAATACATTTCCAGCTCCAGCGAAATACTTGAATACTTTAACCCTCAGTTGGACTACTGGATATATAACTAGGTAGATCATAGTTTACATCTCAGGACTGTAGAGACAGAGGTTGCTCTACATTTTATGACTTTACATCACTAACAGGAAAGGGTAAGGGATGAATTCTGACTCAGTGACTAAAGAGAATATGTGAACTCAAGCCCTGGAAGCAGTGTCTTTTTGCTTAATAGAATTTGGATGTTTTAGTGCTCAGTTAATTATTTTATGTTTTGTTTAAATATGTTTTGATGTGATTTCTCTTCTTTGCTCCTGATCCTATATTGATGTGTCTTTATTTCATATATTTTTGTTGTGAAGTAATAAAGGGAAACAATCCAAAAGCTTGGATTTTGAACTGAACTTGTGCTAACAAATGAACACTTACATTCATGTACTTTCTCTGGCCCTACACCTCAACCCAGAACCTGTAGGAATACTCTTCTCTGAAGAATATATTAGCATTATTGAAAACTTAAATACATATTTTAATTTTTTATTGATTTTTTTGTGTCTTTCATGCATCTTGCTCATATTTAAACCCTCTGCTCTATCTGCAACCTGTGTACTGACCCACTGGATTTCATGCATTCTGTCCTATATGTTAAGGCTTATTGAGTCAACTTTGTGTCACCAGTTGTCCCTTGGTGTGAGTCTGTCCACTGGAGCCTGGTTAACCTATCCAGCATTACTCCATTAGAGAAAACCAACTCTTTCTCACCTAGTATTTATGAGCTGCCAACAGTTTCTCAGCTAAAGTTGGAGTTTCTTACCCACTTCCACACTACTATGTTGGGTTTTATCTGATTTGAGCTTGCATGGGTCTTGTGCTTGCATTCACCATCACTATACGTTCATATGAACAATTTACTAGCTTCCTGGAAAACTCCGTTTTCTTCTGTTCTTCCACAACCCCTGGCACTTAAAGTGTGCCTCTTCTTCCATAATGGTCCCTGCCCCCTGTGTGGCAAATGTTTTACATAAGTGTCCTACACATGAATAAGCACTATACAGTCTCTTATTCTCTGTACTTTGGCCAATTGTGGCTTTGTGGCTTTCTGGGTTAATCACTATCTATTGCCCAAGGAATATTAGCTAGTAAGCATTTGAGAGATGCATTAATATTCTTTCTCTCCCCTGTTCCACCACACCTGAGTCCTAGGTGTATAGGTTGCATTGTAGATGTGTCACTTAAGGCTGGGCATCTCACTCTCTGGGTTTGACAAATATATCTTAAAATAATTTCACAAGAAAAATATTTGTACTATATTCTACCTTTGTCAGAGTGTCTGTACTTATTTTTGTGTTTCTGTGTGTAGATGTGTGTATATGTGGCTGTTCACCACAACATGCTTGTTAATGGATAACTGGGGGGTCTGTTCTCTTTCTACCATGTTGATGCATGTTGTTAATGCCATCTTGTGTACACTAGGCTACTGTGTTTACAAATTTCCAGCTATTTCTCCTATCTCTGCTTTCTATCTTGCCATAGGAGTGTCTGAACTACATTTGTGTGGCATGGCGTTTGACTATTACAAGTGGGTAGATTCATGGAATTGAACAAAGTTGTCAGGCTTTCGGGTCAAGTGCTTTTACCAGGTCTCACTCCCTCATAGTCTTTGAAAATACATATTCTCTTGTGATCTTCACAACATAATGAGGTGGGTACTGTTATTTCTACAATTTTACAGGTGAGGAACTGAAAACACAGAACAGTGAAACAGCATATTTATGGTTGTATGCCTAGTAAGCAGCAGATGTTAAGAAACAGATGTTATATTTATTTTTCTTCATCCTCTATTCTCATTATGTGATACAGACTTTGCAGATTTTTCACTCAAGAGCTTTCATTATGTTCCTCTTTCCATGCTCTTAGGTCACTCAGATGAAATATTGGTCTAAGGAGATCATGAATGCAGATAAACTTTAAACACATGTTTGATATTTAGACAGAAGATTTCATAGATTCTCCCTACAAAATGTGAAAGGAACGTAGAATACATGAGCAGCGTGGCTTGATTTTTCTAAAAGTCTCAGGGTTTGAAATGTTGGCTTCTATTTCTTGTCAGTTTTGCATTACACATGAATTTCCTGATTTTTTTTCCTCTCGCAGAGACCAGAGCAAAAAAGCTTATATGCCTTAGTTCACTCATCTGGCTACAACAATACACTTTAAACTGTGTAATTTCTATGGGGCCTAGAGGGATAGCCCAGTGGTTTAAAGAGCATTGGTTGTTCTTGCAAAGGACCCAGGTTCAAATCCCAGCACCCAAGTAGCAGCTAACAACCATCTGTAACTTCAGTTCCAGGGGACTGGATGCCCTCTTTGCAGTCATTGTATGACACAGGTGCACTTACATACATGCAGACAATACACTCATATACATAAAATGGTAATAAAGTAGCTTAACCTGTATGATTTCTAAAGAATAGAAATATATAGTTTGAAGATCTGGAAGCTGAAAAGTCCAAGATCAAGGTACTAGCAGATGTAGTGTCAGTTTAAGGGCTTGTTCTCCTCCTCTGAATGACAAGTTCTTGTTGTATCTTCACATAGTAGAAGGGATGAACAAGCTTTCTTAGGCCTCCTTCATAAAGGCCTGAATTCTATTCACCTGCATACCACCTTCATGGCCTAATCATCTCTCCAAAATAACTCTCAATAATGGTACAATGGAGGTTTGGTTTCAATATATGAATTTTGGCTAGTGAAAGGATATAAATATTCCAATAATAGCATGGCCTATAAGAATTCTCTTGATAACCAAGGAAAGTTTCTTGGTCTT
The DNA here is from genome assembly GCA_009823505.1 of Rhizomys pruinosus. Taxonomy (NCBI): domain Eukaryota; kingdom Metazoa; phylum Chordata; class Mammalia; order Rodentia; family Spalacidae; genus Rhizomys; species Rhizomys pruinosus. Next base: position 1,875,177 of record VZQC01013712.1, read on the forward strand.
AAAGCTTGAGCTCGTTAATGGATATGAAATGTCAACTCAAAAACCTTCTTTAAATGGAAATTTAAACTTAATATCAACCACACTCTCAGATCTCGCTGGACTTCACTATAATAAAACAGAACTCCGAGATTTCAGTAAAATGCTAGAAAAAAATTTAAGGCTAAAATATACGACTTTGCAAAATCAATTAAACCAAACATTCATGACATAGTATTGATGAATGCCAATAGTAAATTGTGTTTCCATGTAAGTTTCATTGTATGTTGTCAATTTATAGATATTATAATATATAAAATGAATGTTAGGACATTATGTTTACCATCAGAAATGCTATGTATACAGGCTTTTAGAATGCAGATTATGTTTATAGCCAGGAGGTGACTGCATGTCCACTTGCTATCTAGTTTTGTTCATATATGGCAAAAATTCATTTCCTAGGAGAATAGTATTGTGGCTTTGAACTAGGATAGTTGGGAGTGCAAATACCAATTTATAATTGACATTTGATTGATAGGCAGAAAAAATTACTTGTTTACATGAAGTTATAGACCCCAAATGGTCACTTTTAATTACTGTGATGGCAGGAATAAAAAACAACCTAGTTTAATAACTGGTTTTATTTTCTCTCTGGTGAATTAGAGGTTGGGAATGGCAATGCCTTCTATCTACCCCATATAAGAATATTATAGACATTTGTGTTCTTTTTTTATTTTTAATTTATTTTATTTTTAATTTATTTGTTTTTATTTTTTTATCAAATCTAGACCCATGTCCCTGCCCCATTGCCCCACCCCACCAGAGCTCATGCATTCTGCCAAACATGCTTTTCATCTCTTTCTCAGTATTTCTCAATATTCTCCATGTGGAAGTTGACTGTTTTGAGCAGAAGTTCACTGTTTCAGTTAGTTCTTCAATGCAGTCCTTTCTGTTGTTGTTGTTGTTGTTGTTGTTGTTGTTTCCGATATGCATCACTCCCAGCTGCTTTGGACAAAAGCTCAAGGGTCTGTGCACAAGAAGTACTTACAACTAGGTAATTGGCACTAGCATCCACAGATGAGGGATACCATTCATCCTTTGTTTTTCTGGGACTGTGTTACTTCACTCAGCATGATGTCCTCTAGCTCCAGCCATTTTCCTGCAAAGCTCATGATGTCATCTTTCTTTACTGCTACATAGAACTCCATTGTGTAGATGTACCACATTTTCTCTATCAGTTGAGGGGCATTTTGGTTGGTTCCAGCTCCTTGCTATTGTGAAGAGAGCTAAAATAAACATTGCCGTGCATGTATCTCTGCAATGGAGTGAGTCTTGAGGGTACATGCCCAGGAGTGGTATGGCTGGATCGGGTGGTAAGTTCATTCCAAGTCTTCCAAGGGTTCTCCACACTGCTTTCCATAGTGGCTGTACGAGTTTACATTCCCACCATCAGTGGTGAGTGTTCCCCTTTCCCCACAACCTCTCCAGCACTTGGTATCATTTGTTTTCTTGATCCTAGCCAGTCTTATTGGAGTAAGATGATATCTTAAAGTGGTTTTGATTTGCATTTCCTTAATGATTAGTGATGTTGAACCCTTCTTCAGGTATTTCTCAGCCATCTCTAATTCCTCACTTGTGAAGTCTCTGTTCAGCTCTTTGCTCCGTCTATTGAGTGGGTCATTTTTTTTCTTTCTTCTTTGTTATTTTGAGTAGTTTATATATTCTGGAAATCAATGTTTTGTCAGATGTATCTGCAGTGAAGGTTTCCTCCCACTCTGTGGGTTTTCTCTTTATTTCCTTGATTGTTTCTTTTGATGTACAGAAGCTTTTGAGTTTAATGAGGTCCCATTTGTCAATTGTTCACCTTAATTCTTGTGCAGCTGCTGTCTGATTTAGGAAGTCTTTTCCTATGCTTATGTCTTGTAGTCTGCTGCCAACTTTTTCTTCTATCACCTTCAGAGCTTGGGGTTTCACGTTGAGGTCTTTGATCCATCTAGAGTTGACTTTTGTACAGGGCAAGAGGTAGGGGTTTAATTTCATTCTTCTACAAGTGGTGATCCAGTTTTGCCAACACCACTTGCTGAAGATGCTGTCTTTTCTCCATTGTGGCTTCTTGGCCCCTTTGTCAAATATAAGATGGCTGAAATTGTATGTGCTCAGATTTAGATCTTCAGTTTTGATCCATTGGTCAACAGGTCTGTTTTTGTGCCAGTACCAGGCTGTTTTTATGACTATAACCCTATAGTATAGTTTGAAGTCTGGTATAGAGATCCCCCCTGTGTAGCTCTTTTCGCTCAGGGTTGTTTTGGCTATCTGGGGTCTTTTGTTTTTCCAAATGAATTTAAGGACTATTGTTTCCAAGCCTGTAAAGAAACTCTTGGGGATTTTGATTGGAATTGCATTAAATCTATACGAGAGTTTCGATAAAATGGACATTTTTACAATGTTAATTTTCCCAACCCATGAGCATGGGAGGTTTTTCCATCTTCTGATGTCTTCTTCAGTTTCCTTCTTCAGGGGTTTAAAATTTTTGTTGTAGAGGTCTTTGGTGTCTTTGGTTAGGTTTGTTCCTAGGTATTTTATGTTCTTATGGAAATCTGGAGTCTCTCAATTTAACAAATGAATTAGAAATTTTACTCAAGTTCATGCACAAAATATTAAGCATGTATACATTCAAAAACTTGCACATGAATTTCATAGAAGCTTTATTCTTCATAATCAAGGAACAAAACAACCCAAATATACAGATATTAATGAACGAACAACATATTTTTATGATGAAGGAATACAATCCATGGAAATAAATTAAATTCTGATACAATATACAACATAGAAAGAAATGTGAAAGAAGGCACTAAAGCCCACATATACAATTATACTATGAATGATGTTCAGGATAAGCAAAAAATAAAAGTAGATTAGTAATTGGTAGGAAATGGGGGAAATTAGAAAATTTTTTTTTAATTAGCAGTAGGTCTGGAGTTCCTTTTGAGGGTGCCAAAGAGGTGATAAAATTGATTATGATAATTACTGCACAAGTTTGAATACATTAAATGGCATTAAATTTTACACTTTAAATGATTGAATTTTAAGGTTTGTTAAGTATATCTCAATAGGAAATCTTTACCAGTGACACACCTGACAGACCATTAACATCCACAATATATAAAGTACTCAAAAAACAAAGAAGAAAGAAGACAAATGGCCTACTCAAAAAATGGAGTAAAGAGCTGAACAGAGTCTTCACCAGTGAGGAATTAAAGATAGCTGAGAAACATCTTAAAAAGTGTTCAACATCATTAAAAATTAAGGAAATGCAAAGTAAAACAATTCTCAGATATCATCTCACTCCAATACAACTAGCTAAGATCAAGAAAACAAAAGACAACAGATGCTGGAGATGTTGTGGGGAAAGGGGAACACTCATCCACTGCTGGTGGGAATGTAAACTTGTACAACCTCTATGGAAAGCAGTGTGGAGAACCCTTAAAAGACTCGGAATGAGCCTACCACCTGACCCAGTTATACCACTCCTGGGTATATACCCCAAAGACTCATCCTACCGCAAAGATAGATGCACATCCATGTTTATTGCAGCTCTCTTCACAATAGTGAAGAGCTAGAACCTACCCAAATGCCCCTCAACTGAAAAGTAGAATGCTCATGCATTCTGCCAAACATGCTTTTCAACTCTTAGTCTTTCTCGATATTTTCCATGGGGAAGTTGACTGTTTTGAGCAGAAGTTCACTGTTTCAGTCAGCTCTTTGATGCAGTCTTTTCTGTTGTTGTTGTTTCCAAAATGCATTATGCCCAACTGCTTTGGACAAAAGCTCAGGGGGCCCTATACAAGAAATACTTACAATTGGGTAATTGGCACTAGCATCCACAGATGAGGGATACCATTCGTCGTTTGTTTTTCTGGGACTGTGTTACTTCACTCAGCATGATGTCCTCTAGCTCCAGCCATTTTCCTGCAAAGCTCGTGATGTTGTCTTTCCTTACTGCTGCATAGAAATCCATTGTGTAGGTGTACCACATTTTCTCTATCCACTCGTCAGTTGAGGGGCATTTAGGTTGGTTCCAGCTCCTTGCTATTGTGAAGAGAGCTGCAATAAACATGGCCGTGCATGTATCTCTGTGGTGGCATAAGTCTTGAGGGTACATGCCCAGGAGTGGTATGGCTGGGTCAGGTGGCAAGTTCATTCCAAGTCTTCCAAGGGTTCTCCACACTGCTTTCCATAATGGCTGTATGAGTTTACATTCCCACCAGCAGTGGATGAGTGTTCTCCTTTCCCCACAACCTCTCCAGCACTTGGTATCATTTGTTTTCTTGATCCTCACCAGTCTTATTGGAGTAAGATGATATCTTAAAGTGGTTTTGATTTGCATTCCCTTAATGATTAGTGATGTTGAACAGTTCTTGAGGTGTTTCTCAGACATCTCTAATTCCTCACTTGTGAAGTCTCTGTTCAGTTCTTTGCTCCATCTATTGAGTGGGTCATTTGTTTTCTTTTTTCTTTGTTTTTTGAGTAGTTTATATATTCTGGAAATCAATGCTTTGTCAGATGTATCTGCAGTGAAGGTTTCCTCCCATTCTGTGGGATTTCTCTTCACTTCCTTGATTGTTTCTTTTGATGTACAGAAGCTTTTGAGTTTGATGAGGTCCCATTTGTCAATTGTCAACCTTAATTCTTGTGCAAAACCTGCTGTTTCTTAATAGAATGACTAAGATGAAGGATTATTTTTTCTCCCATCAAAAACAAGGTCTTGAGGATAGATGCCTTATGAGATTCTTATAGGAGAGCAGTAATAGGATGGAAAGGCCTTAGGAAATCCTAGATTGTGAATTTAGAACTAACAGAGCAGGACACAAGATTACTAGGAGAGGATACAGAACCCCCTGGACCACCCAGGGTGGCAGGGCAGGATGTGGCTGGTTTACTTGATATCCATTCATGCTGCTTACACTGGATTTTTATAAATAACAAAAATGTGCTGCAATAATTCTGGAGACTTAGGTGTCTCAAGAATTAAGACAGTGGCAGTTTTGGTATTTGGTACTGTCTATTCAGGCTCATTTTGCCATCATGTAGCAAAAGGAACAATCAAGTCTCTTTATATACTTATATATGGCACTAATTTTCTTCATGAAAACTCAACATGTATGACATAATCACCCCTCAAAGGCCCTACTTGTATTTGGTATTGCACTTTGAGTGAAGCTTCTGATATATGAGATTTTAAGGTACTCCAAAGATGCAGACCATTGCAAGAAGAAACAGGGTTAATGTCACACATAAACTATAAATACTCTATTGAATAGCAAATGCCTAACTCCACCATCAGTGTAAGTTGAATTAGTGTGGTAAACCTGTGTTCCTAAAAGAAACAAGCAGCCATTCCTAGGGATATACATAAAGCCTTCCTATGTTCAAATATTGAGAAGAGAAGCAGATTGTGGGATGTAATTTTCCTGAGAACACCTGAAAATCTGTTTAGTATTACTTTGAGTATATAAGACCAGCTGACCAACTAAGCAATGTCGAATCTAAGAAAAGGAAAGGAGACCCTAACAAATGCTTTTTTTTATATAAAAAAATCACTGCTCTGCAGTTCCTCACCAGCCTTCCTTCTTCTGGTGTCTCTACTACTAGCTAAAGACAAATGGAAAGACAGATATAGGGACGTTCAGGGCACTAATATTGAGTGAAACTTCACTTATTTGAAGTGGTAGCTCAATGGTAGATCACTTTTCTAGCATAGAAGTCCCTGGGTTTCATCCACAGCATCACACACACACACACACACACACACACACACACACACACACACAGAGTCACACATGTTACAAGAAAGCATTAATCATGACCATTTCTAAGCCTAATACCTTTCCATATGTTGTAGACAAAGACAAATAAAATTTGCCTTTGACTTTTCAGATGTTAGCATCTTTACTCTATAAACATAATGAATGTGAAACCTAAAGTGATTTGGAGCAAGAAGTTCCTTAATGTAGTTGGTAAAGGATTCCCTGGGTAATATCTTCAGAGATATCATTGATTGATCTAAAAAGCTAGTAAAAATAATTCTAGTAGCTGGCCATGGTGGTGCACACCTTTAATCCCAGCACTCAGGATGCAGAGGCAGGTGAATCTCTATGAGTTCAAGGCCAGCCTGGTCTACAGAGCAAGTTCCAGGACAGCTGGAGCCACAGGGAGACCCTGTCTCAAAAATAACAAAAAAAAAATCTAGCATGTACTATGTAACAGTGGTACACACTGGACATAGATAATGAGTCCCAGAATAAAAGTAACTATATTCTAAATATAGGAAATAAGATTTAAAAAATGATAGTTGTATCAATCCATACAGGGTACATAGGGAGAGGGCAAAAAAATTCTGTAGTGGTCAAAAGGAAATTGAGGGCTGGTGAGATTGCTCAATGGGCAAAAGCACTTGCTGCTAAGCTCGATAACCTGATTTTGATCCATAAGACACATATGGTAGAAGGGGAACACTATAGCAACTTACTTTTGACCTTTGTACATGTGCCATGGTAACATGCATGTGCACAAGCCCCAACATACACATCACATATATACTAAATAGATAAAATGTAATTAAAATATTTTAGAAACAAATAAGAAAAGCAAAGTGAGGGGCTGGAGAGATGGCCTAGCAGTTAAGAGTACCCACTGCTCTTGTGGAGGACCCGGGTTTGATCCCCAGCACCCACATGGCAGCAGAGAACCGTCTGTAACTTCAATTCCAGGAGAACTCCAGTTCCAGGGGAATCCGACGCCCTCTTCTGACCTCCGCACAACACAGGTGCACATGCAGACAGTACATTCACACACATAAATAAATAAATAAAATTTAAAAAAAAGAAAAGAAAAGTGATAAAACAGTGAGAGATAGTAAGAGATAGAAGATAGAGGATAGGACTAAGCCCTACACAGCTTAACCATGCCAAATGCCCAGCCTTCTAGTATTTACACAGGGTGAAGCCACTGAAGAAGTTAAATATGAGAAAAAAGTGTAAAAGTCAACTCTGTATAAAAAGCAGATGATAAATTTGAAGGATAGATGCTGGAGAGGCAACTGAAAAAAGTGAATTTTCATAAAGACAGCATCATGAACTCTTCTTGGGAAAACTCCATGTATTGGCCCTTTCTGTTTTCCTTGTTACCTAAAATTATTCAGGTTCCAACTCATTTTGTCTGGCTGAGGGTAAGGCTCCCTCTAACAACCTTATTAGTAAAGAAAAGTTGATTGCTGAACTGGGTTTAGTGTGTTGCATTCTTAATATCTGTGTCTTATCTAAGACTTTGAAATGTCTGTGATTCAAGAAAGTAAAAAGAAATGATAAAATATTTCAGTACAGAATCTCCTAACATCAGAAGTTACCTATCACAGGGCTGGGATGAAGAACAGTAAATAAAGACTAAAGCAAAAATGAAAATATGGGGAATGGTGAATCATTGAAGTCAATAAGACATTGGTTATGCCAAGGGGTCGGGGTTGGGGGCGGAAAGCTTCCATAGCACAAAGAAAAAATGCAAAGGAGAAATGTAAAGACAGAGACAACAGACACACAGCCAAAGAAAACTCTGATAATCATCTTCTTAGTCCAGAAAATACACTCAGAATACTCAGTCTTTAATGTTCCTAATAAATGGATTTCTGAGAATTTCCAAATTGGAAATGCCTTCTGGAAAATCACAGATTTAAACAGCCTTCCCTGAAGCTAAAGAAGGACTATTGTTTTCACATTACCCTTCCTTTTCACCACCCCTCCCACCTCACATGTGCTTAATTTAATCCTGAAAAAAATAGGGCATACAGGCAGAGCTTCTCCTAAGATGAGAATGCCCCCAAGGTTTGCTGGTTTACAAAACAGACCCCACTGGATGAGTGGAGTTTCTTCAGAAAATAAGTGGGACAAAATATTATTCCTGTTTAAGTGATAAGGGAAAAAATGAGCCATTTGGGAACTGTTTTTCCAGTCAGATAAAGCAAAACGTAAGAATAAAAGTAGTCATGTATGGTACTCCACTGTCATGTCTCTTTCGAAGATGCAATCTGTCTTAATAAAAGTGTTGTGTGCACATAGGACTCTGAGGATAAAGTTGAAGACTACAGAGAAAATTTAAATGTCAAAATCCTTCAGTGATCAAGTAAATTCTTTTTTTTTTTTTCAGGCTTGGCAGGAACTAACATATCCAAATATCGAAAAGAAAATGAAAGCAACTTCAGGGAAAAGAGAATTTGATTTTCTTCTTAAGAATCTATGATGAGAGGAATCATTTTTCTTATTTTATGTGATGTGGTAAGTTGTAAAACAAAGAATTGGTATTTGAGCTTGCATTTGACAATAAAATAAATGCAATTATAATCATTTGCATATTAAAGGCATTATTATTACTTCATGGCAAATATTTCTAACAGGATAAAATTAAAAAGAACCCCTCCTCCCCAAAAGGCTAAACATGCTTTTGTCACTTTTGACATAATTTGAAGCCATGCTGTGTCAAACTGTCAACTGCAGGAATTCTCCAAAGCTACTGCAGATCTTATTCTGATCTCTCTTAGATTCATTTGATGGTACATAATCGAAAATAACCACTGGTTATGATGTGTTAATTTTAGGTAAGGAAAATAATAGGGTATCATGTGATAGTTCCAACTAACCATTTGTTCTGGGGAAATTATACGAAAATTTTATTCTCCATGAGCCCTTGCCTTGAGTTATTTATGTTCTATGACATCTTTTGGAGATTTCATTTAATATTAAATATTCTTAAATATGGTATCTAAATGATGAGATTTGAGGTTTACTTTTTCTGGGACATTGTAACCTGCCTTGGGACCTGCACACAAATCATTGTACCCCTAGGATCTGGATATAGTTCAGTAGCACAGTGTTTGTTTAGCATGTAAAAAGCCTAGAGTTCAATATTCCGTATCATCAAAATTTTTTTTAATATAACCTATTTTAAATTATAAAAGTTAAGATGAGAAAAACTTTCCTCTCCTCTCCTTCTCTATCCCAATTCCTCACAGTATTCAAAAGATACTGCCACTTATTTCTGCCTGGCATCCTTTAATAAACTACAAAGATAAACCTCTTTTAAAATACTGTACCATTTGACACCTTACCAAGTAACTCTTATGTATTGATTTCAGATAGTTTAATAGACTTACATATATAAGCTACAGCTTAAAATATAACAAAGTTTAGTTAAGATTGGACCTGGAAAAAAAAAAGTGAAAAGCTAATGAGATTTAAATTAGTAACATCTAAAACCTTTCATTAAAGCAAACATTGTTGGTTTTAAGAACTTACTAATGAAAATGAATGGCATACATTTAGGCTTGGCTTCAGACCCATTACAAATTCTCCTATCAGAAAGCATAGTGATGTTAATCCCAAGGAAGGGGTTTCCATTCTGGCTCTGTCAATCCCTTGAAATCTCATTCTGAGATAATGATCTTGAAGAAATTTTCTAGCTACTGTTTGGCCTTCCTGATTGACAGTGCTTTTCTGTATCGCTCTCATACTTTGCCTGTTTTCCCACACCCCTTCATTCAAGACTTCAAGTCTCATTCCTATTGTACTAATTTTGCTATGACTAGTCATCTTAAAATGTTTTCCTCTCATGAACATAATTTCATAGTATAACCCTGAATTTGCATTTACAATTGAACATTTGAAATTACTCCTTTAATCCTTTAAGCATCTAGCTTCAAAACTTCCATAAATTCTCTTTGCAGGTCTTGGGATTTGTATAATAGTTTGCAGTTTGGGATAGGCTACTTCATGAGCATTGTATCCACCAAGTTTACGTTTGACTTTAAGTACTAGTTGAAAATGCAACCCATTTAGCAGAAACAAATGAAAGTGCCTCTTTTTTTACCTTTAAAAGCAGTTAAAAGACCCAAACAAGTCATCTCAAGGCCACCACTGTTGACTATCATCCATAGTCAAAGTTTTACTTATCTTTTACTTTGTCCTTCAAATTTGAATGTCATTATATTACTTGTCAGTTTCTGGTTCTAGAGTTGTAGACTTGCTGCTGGGCCTCTGTCTCGCTTTCTGCATTCTAATCAAGAAGGAAAGGAAGTAGGAATGTATAGCATGAATCTCAGCATGTGTGCCCTTGGGCAGATGTCTATGACATTGCCACCTTAGCTACAAGTCAATCTGAGAAGGCAGAATGCTGCCATAAACATTAGGAACTTGAAAGGAAGGCAAAAGTAAAATGGCTACTAATATTTTCATGGGATTTTCTACTATAGTGCTCACTTAATTGTATTAAATGTAGCCCCGATTGTAGGAATGAAACTTTGCATGGCTTGAGGCAAGAACTTGTAAGACCTGTCCCATAAAACCTCTGAGGAGAGTTATCTGATATATCTGTAGGCATTCAGTTGCCTCTGTGAGTTATCTGTAGCTCCCAGGAAGGTTCAGGGATATTACAATGGTTTCTTGCTTCACCTATCTCTGCAAAGTTCCAGGACCGGATGGCCCCTTCCCTTGAGGCATTCAGCAAAATGTCACACCTCTAGCTACCTGTTGCACAAACAGGAGCTCTGCAGCTCCCCCACCCCCATTAGATCCACGGTGGCTCACCCCTCCCTTCCGCCTGTCCCCCACTTCCTTGCCCAGAGCACAGTAACTTTTGGTATTTAAGCACAGTGCTGGCATAAATAGAGACTCTATTCCCCCGGGCTTGCTCTGAGTCCATGTCTGTATGTATGGCTGTCTTTATCTTTCCTTGTCTTTCTATTCTGTAGGGTAACTCTCCCGTGGCCCTCCCCCCTCCTTGCCAGAGCTAAACTGAGAGATTATCATCTACCTGCAGGAAGGAGAATGCAGGCAGGAGAAGGCACAGAGGGAAGAACAACATGTTGGCCACTCCTGACTAACGGACTGTTCAGATGGATATTAAAGTCCCACACCCAATCTACTTGCTTTAAGCTTTCTGATGTTAAAAGTCATTAAATTTATTCCCTTTGCTTTTTTTTAAATACTTGTATTGATGTTTTGTGTATTTCATACTTTATCTTTCAGTCCAATTTAGACACATTCCTCTCTCCCTGCCCGCCCCCCCCACACACACACCTGTTCATGCCTTCTGCCATACATGTCTTCTTTCAGTCTTTCCAAAGTTTTTCACTGCAGAGGCTTGTTGTTTGGGGCAGAATTTAACTGTATCAGTCAGTTATTTAACCCAGCCTTTATGTCATTGTTGTTCATTCCCCTTTGTATTGCTCCAACATATGCCTATATAACTATCACATATGTATCAAAATTATGACCTCCTAGAATAAACTGTATGTTAATTCAAAAATATGTTTAAGCATTCACATTTTCCACTTTAATTTTATATTACTCTAAGATATGAATACATACCTTCTACCTATATACAGTAATTACAGAGTCTGAAAATAAGTGGTAGGTCAATTCTAGATCCTGTTAAGAGATTCACATTATAACAGTACAATTGCTTTCAGATAAAAATAAATATAACAATAATGTTGTAGCTTGCCTTTCAACTGGGGATTTGGTGTGAGCATCCAGATATGAGGGTAACCATTTTTGGAATTCACATTTTTCCTCTTTAATTTTATACTACTCTAAAGTATGCATACATACCCTCCTCACATATACCACAATTACAAATTCTGAAAATAAGTGGTTTAATTCTAGATCGCCTTAAGGTATTCACATTATAATGGTACAGTTGCTTTCAGGTAAAAAAAAATATATATGTATACTGCTCAGTTTGCCTTACGACCAGGTATTTGATGTTAGCATCCACAGATGAGTGATACCATTTGTCGTTTGTTTTTCTGGGACAGTGTTACTTCACTTATGTTCTTGAAGCACCTCGTGTGGGATATAAATGAATGAACCAAGTCAGCAGGTGTACTATACACTTTCTTCTATGATAATGATAGCTGAAATTTTTTCAGTGTAATTTTTAGTTCAGAGAAATCAAGCAACATATATCAATTTTAAACAAGTGGAGTTACATAAAATGACAATACGGTTCTTGTTTACTTTTAAAAGGTTGTTTTTTTATTGTTTTTTGTTTTGTTTTGTTTTGTTTTCTTTTACTTTTTGAGACAGGGTCTCCCTGCAGCCCCAGCTGTTCTGGAACTCGCTATGTAGACCAGGCTGGACTTGAACTCACAGAGATCTGCCTGCCTCTGCTTCCTGAGTTCTGAGATTAAAGGCATGTGTCAGCCACCATGCTCGGCTTTATTTTGTTTTTATATGTGTGTGTGTGTGTGTGTGTGTGTGTGTGTGTGTGTCTGTGTCTGTGTCTGTGTCTGTGTCTGTGAGAGTATGCACATGTGGGCACAGGTGCCCACAGAAGCCAGAAGGTTTTGGAGACCTTGGAACTGGAGTTACCAGCAGTTGTAAGCTCAATAATATGGGTACTGGGAAATGAAGTTAGGTTCTCTGCCAGAGCAGCGAGTCCTCTATAACACAAAGCCATCTCATTAGACCCTAACTTCTGTTTTCCATAAATTAATTTTCCACTTTCATTGGATTAACACTATGCCTCCCCCTGCCTTAACTCTACTCATTAGTTGAAACCTTGACTCTAATTTGCTAGTCGAAACCTTGGGGAAGTGATCAATCCAGGATGGTAGAAGCCTCAATACAGGATAAGCTCCCTCCCAATAAGAGATGTGAGAGCCAACCATTTTTCCTGTCACATGAATCAAGGAGATAACAGGAGTCTGCAGCCCAGGAGCAGGCTCTTACCAGAACCTAACTATGCTGTTACTCTGATGTCAGATGTCTGTCCTTGAGATCTGTGAAAAATACATTTGTATGATTTAGGAACATCCATGTCTATAGTACATTGTCATAGTTAGCTTAGGTTATTGACTTGACACACTTGGGAAAAAGAAAGCTTACCTGAAGAGTTAACTTAATCAGATTGCTTGTGGGCCTGTTAGAATGGCTGTGACAAGACTCGCATTAATTTCTAATTGAAGGAATCAGGCACAGCTCACTTTGGAAGTGGCCATTCCTGGGTCAGTGAGCCTGTGGTATATAAGTGCCTGAGCATGGGAAGCAAGCCAGTAAGCAGCGTTCCTTCAAGGTCTCTGCTTTAGTTCCTGCCTCCAGGTTCCTGTCTCGAGTTCCTGCCTTGGCTTCTTTCAACACTGGACTATAATTTTTTTTGTCTTTTTGAGACAGAGTCTCCTTGTAGCCCCAGCTGTCCTGGAACTCACTCTGTAGACCAGGCTAACCTTGAACTCACAAAGATCCGCCTGCCTCTGCCTCCCTAGTGCTAGGATTAAAGGCACATGCCACCACACCTGGCTAGACTATGATTTATAAGGTGCAATGAACCTTTTCCTCCCCAAGTGGTTTTTGCCATGGTGTTTATCACAGCAACAGAAAAATTAAGTTAGCACATGCATTGTCACAATAGTGAGCTAGCACAGAGAAATCATAACCATTAAGAAAGAGAGATAAGCTGGGAGTGGTGGTGCATGCCTTTAATCCTAGCACTTGGGAGGCAGAGGCAGGCAGATCTTTGTGAGTTCAAGGCCAGCCTGGTCTACAGAGTGAGTTCCAGGACAACTGGGGCTACAGGGAGACCCTGTCTCAAAAAGACCAAAAAAAAAAAAGAGATAAGTGCATTTCTTGCTCTTCTACTGTTGAAACTCTAAATGTACATCAACTTTATCTCTGTGGTAGTCTGAGAAGAATCAGCATGGATTCAGAAAAGTTTATGTCATAGGCTTCTACAATATGGACAGGTAGTTTGATGTGCCAGGATCCTGGAGAGAGGACTGAGTAATGAAAGGGTAAAATGAAAGTAAGTGCTCTTAAGTGCCAATTTGAGGCTTTCTATGGGTTACCATAAATGCTTTTATTTTCAGTGTATCTCTATTTAGCTATTACTGGAAGTGTATTATTTCTATAATACAATGTACTTTCTAGACATGGAAACATATAACAGTTGAAGAGATATAGGACAAAAATCTGGCAAATAGTAGGTAAACAATAAACATCTATTTCCTCAGCCTCAAAGGATCCTTTCTACCTTTCATTTATCATAGCATCCTGCTATTACTTTGGGAGATTTTCATTTTGTACTCCTGGTCATTTTTCTTACTGGATAATAGACTGCTTGAGGACAAACAGTGCCATATTTAACCTAACAATATGTACAAAGTTCACTGAGAGTGCTTCAAATTATCACTAAAGACAGTAAGTGATTTATCATTAAATGTACAATGTTAAGTGAAAAGAAGCGAATTCCTTACTCATATGCAGCAACATTTGAGACATCTAAATTGATTTTTCTGCTAGTCAATTGAATTATAAAAATGTATATATAATGATAATATTAGACTCTAACTTCTGATTAGCACAGGCAAACTGACAGTCACTTCCTAATTGAAGGATTGAGAATAATTGCATCACATTACCTTCTTCACCAAGAGATGGTGTTTAAAGAAAGCATATCTGTTAGATTCACATAGGAAATGAGACTAAAATGACCAAATATCCAATCATTAACTCAGTCAAGGCCTTTAGCTAAACATACTAAACCAACATCAACCCAAACCAAAAGAAAAAAATATCCCCAGTGATTATGATTGTAATTTATTGATACATTTATTCTTTCAGTAGAATACACCACAGAGCTGCATTTGAACTTTCTACTTAGGTGAAGTATAAATCACCAACTTATAGTTTTCTTCCTGGCTTAAATGTTTAGTTATTTCATGCCACTAGTATATCCTCAAAAATTAATATACCATTGGGTCAGTACAGGTGGCTACTGAATATTTGAAATGTTGCTTGTGAGACTAAGGAACTGATTTTTAATTGAACTGAACTTGAGTTTATTTAAACCAAAATAGCCACATGTGGCAAATGTCTACTTCAGGACTCTAGGAAATATGGAAAGATAGGGCCCAATTTACAAAGTGATTTCCCCTTTCTAACTGCTTTCATCCCTTGTGTAATCCTCAAATCATAAAGATGCACTTTTCCTAAATCCATTCTCCCATCACAATGAACATAGTGACTAGGTAATTATATCCTAACATGTCTTACTTGGTAGGAGAGTGAAAGGTTCTGGGTAGAGGAAGTGACTTTCTCCACATGGGTTTATAAGATTCTGTCACTGTGACATGTCTCAACTTGTCAGGTTCCTGTGTACCATATCCACATGATTTTCTAGCCTGTGTGGTTGTTGGGCTTTTTTTATTTTCATTTTTTTATTGATGTTTTGTGTATTTCATACAACATTTTCCAATTCAGTTCAGGCATATTTCCTTTTCCCTTCCCCCCACCCCCCCCACCCCATCCCAGATCATGCATTCTGCCATAACTGTCCTGCATCTTTCTCTCTTTTTTTTTTTTTTTCATTTTTAGCTATAAGTGATAATCCATGAGTACAAGCATCCTTCATGCAAAACCTATCTGCAGGCTGTTGTGCCCAAACACCTACAGCCCCACCATCCAGTGGGGGGTGACAGGTTGTTTGTTCAATCAAGTTGATCAAATGAGTGTCCAGACTACATTGCTGTAGTTTCACCATTCACCCCAATCGCAGCCCTTACATTCTACCACGCCCCCTCTTCCGCAGGTTGTTTCCTAGGCTTAGAAAAGGGGCACAGGTGGATGAGAGGTAAAACAGTCCACTCTCTCTGGAGCTGTTGTCTTGGACTCTGGTCAATTCTGGCTGTTTCCTTTCATGGGCTGACAGTTTGTCCAGGAATAACCTTTCGATCCTACTAATGAAGCACAAGCAATTAGATATATAGGTATTTAAACAGTACTAATTGTTATGGTAGGTTACTTTGGTATAGACACAGATGTTTGGATGGTATGTTAATCCATGATTTACATTTTTTTCTGTTAAGTATGACAGGGTCTTACTGTGGCTTATAACATCTCCTAACCATTAGAGGATGTAAGCTTGTGGCATCAACCGTGGGTTATTCCTCCAAGGAGAGAGCTAATAGCCAATTAGATTTGGGATATACGGGCATATGGCTGCCACTGCTGCACAGTATTTCCAGGCAGGTGAGGTGTAGCTGGTGCTGACAGAAGAGTCTTGCTTGACTCAAGGAGACTTTTTTTAACATATAACACTAACAATATTTTGAACATGTCTTCTGGAGTATACTGTTTTTAAGAACTGATTAGGGTGGCATGGGGTCCTACTCTAGGGTGCAAGGGCATTGTTTAGCCACATTGGTGAAGAAAATAGGAGGCTGTCAGTTTTGTTCCCAAGCCCTCCAGATGAGGAGACATGGCCTATTGCTGCAGGTGGATGGACCAGGCCCCTCTACTGCCCACTCCCAGGGGATTGGTGTCACTTAGGACACATCTGGGACATAGTTGAGTCAGTAGGGTATTTTTGAGACTCACTGTTTTCACAAGGCTGAGGGCAAGCCTTCATGGAAGCAGGAGCCATGTGGCCAGCCCTGCCAGGCCTCCTCCCTGGTCTTTGCTGTCTTCTTCTCAGGCTGTCTATCCACTAGAAGCTGGCATAGACTAGATGAATGGGAAGCACAATGACACTCTGTGGACTAGAGGCTTTTCATGATCTCAGTAACTCATACCTGCCTTTAAATTAGGAGCAGCTAAGAAAGTTCTAGTCTGTATAACTTTTAATAAAAATTATTTTGAATTTTAGGATTTTAGATACTGGTTGACTTACTTTAAAATTATTTTAATTTTACTCTAATACTTCACTGTGATGTTAACTTGCAAGACCTGCTTGAAATTAATCTTTTAATTTTAGATTCATTATATCTGTTGAGCACAGGATTATCATTTGTAAATCTAAAATAGTCTGTGAGTGTACTTCTATGCTTCTTCCTTTATGAAAGTATACCTTCAACATGAAAATAATGTTGGTTTATATAAATATTTATTGTTCCAGTTCTGTAATTGTATTTCAAAATAATGTAGTAGTATTCAACTCGTGAAGGGATTTGTTTTATCAAAAAACTAAAAACTCAATGTGTATTAGCCCTTGAAAAGGGAGGGACCTGCTTTGTGGCCACAGTGGGGTAAACCCCAGCTGCATTCATTGAGCCTTCCTGATGGTCACGTAGCTCCTGGCAGTGGGTTGGAAGATGCCTACCAGGTCACCTGAAGTTTGATCATGGCATCTTGAAAGTCTCTATAATAGATGGGATACTGCATTTCCTATCTCTGAAGGAATCTATGTCTAAGGCGGGTAGGCAACTTGCTACTATCACATACTAAGTAGAGCGTGGAGAAAGTATTTTCAGGCTCAAGAAAATTTTGGAAAGTCAGAAACTAAGCTGCCTGGAAATCTGTGGAACAAGCATGGCCTTGGTGGACACAGGGAGCCACAGGAAAGTGGACATTCTGTGTGCCATCAGCCATTGAATTTTCCTTTATCCAAATACATCCTGTTGGATATGGAATAGATTATAGATATTGTGGACTGAGATCTGGGACTGTGTTGGGACCGTACAGGTGATATATCACTCCCAAAAATGGCAGCTCCAAGTAAGTTGTCACCTGGTGCTCTTGGATTTTCTGAGAAGAGAGCTGAGGGACCCTCCTGAGTGGCTAGGGGTCCTTCCATTTGTGGGAGAGGGTGTGGTAGGTGAAGTTGGGACTTTCTATAATCCGTCATGGACTGTGATATTGTAAGGTCTGTATTTTGAATGTGGACCCCAGACCCAATCAGAAAACAATCCTTATGTGTGCCATTAACATTTATATTTTCATTCAAAATATGTATTCAGTGTTTATTTCCTCAAAACAGACTTTGTTAATTTAGGAAATATCTCTGAGTGGAAATGTGCTAAATTTCTGTAAATCTTAAATAAAATGTGCTGTTCCTTCCTCTGAAAAAAAAATTCTATCACTGTTCAAGGTTTATCTGGAGAAAGAAGTAAGAGAATGAAACAATCCTGATTCGAATTTGTACTTACTGCACCCTCACCCATACTCCTCATTCATACAAGCTAGCATTGACATTGACATTTCCTACAGTACCCTGGCCACTGTGTATTCCTGTTCCACCAATCTCCTGTTCCTCTGTTTTTGTATGTAATACACAAAGCCAGGGATGCCATGGGTAGAATTAGAGTACAATGAGGAAATTTGGTGTTGCAACATACTGTCAACTAAAATGTTGAGATAATACTGTAATTTTCTGATGACAGCTCCAGTTCTCTCAAAGAACAGGAATGCAAACACCATGTGAAAATTATGATAAAATCCTTTAAAGTCAATTAGTGCTTATAAACAAATACCATACTTGAGCACGTGTGACTCGCAACAGTCATTCAAGTGCATATTTATTCCACAGCATGTGTGCATTCCATGTAGCAGAGGGTGACTGGAAATAGAGATTACACTTTTGGATGCCTATATACAAGGTATTTATAGCACCCATTTACAACTGTCCAGAAAAGAAGGCTTAAGACAAATAGGCAGTAAAGCTCAAGGTAAGCAAAATTAATACCAAGGGAAATATAATAAGCTTGGCCCTTTTATGGGGGTTTGGTACAGTAAAACTTCATCTTCTGAAGGCAGTTAGATCAGTATAAATAAACATTACCCAAATAAAATCCCCCTTTGGTAACATTAGTCTAAAACCATATTCAAACATATTCAGGTGCAATGAATAATCATCTTGTTAACACTTGAATACAATCAATAACAGATGAAGTCACAAAACAAGATCCTCCCTAATGCTTATTGTTAGTCTTTAGTTCTCTGCTCTATTTGGCATGCATGGGGCTGCTTATAGTAAACCTTGAAAACTCTAAGTGAAACATTTCATTGACCCAGTCTCAGTGTGGTAACAATCCCCACCAAAAGCACTAAAATGTGTTTGGTTCCAAACCTGTAGCTTGGGTTTGCTGAATCTCTGCTTAAAATGTTTCAGAAGAGCAGACCAACTAGTAATTTCAAACTAAACTTCTTGTGTGCAAAAACAGTTGTAATCAGGGAAGTAGGGCTAAATGCACAAAATATTTCATTGTCACAGACTATGAAAGGCAGACATTCCCTAAACTTCTTATGAAATCTATAAGCTAAAGTAAGAAACAATTATGAAACTGATTATTTTGATGTTTTAAAACCATCAAATAATTGTGATTATTTGTATGCTTATCACTTTAGAGTTAGTAGAGATTAAAACTGATTTGATACAGCTAATATCTTCCAGGACCTTATAATTTGATCTGTACTCTAATTCTACTTTCCTATATTATAATGTCAATATATATTTAGTTAGAACTCTTCTATTCTACTGTAAAATGAGGCTTTCCCTGTCATACAATCTAAAAATGTATAATGAACAGCTTGGATGGCATAAAGAGTGACTTTTGAAATTCTTCTTTAATTCAGGTAAATAATAAACTAAATTTAATTCTTTTTCAGCTTTGGGGGGGACAAAAATCTAAATAACAGTAGTATATGTGTTTATAGGGGATGTTTCAAACACATCAAGTCATTTAGTGGATACTGAATGACTGCTTACTAATTACAGCAGTTAAACTAATAAGAGCAACTGTAATAAAAGTGGAGGCAGAAACTTCCTCATGCTAGCACATTCCCCGAGAATGGTAAAGCATACTCACTACAATGGCTAATGTTCATTCTCAGATGGCTGGATTTGGAATTATCTCCAGAAAACTCCAAGTGTGTATTTGAGAGCAGTTCTAGGGAAGTTTAACTGAGAAGGAAAGACACATGCTGAATGTGTGTGGCACAGTCCCACGGCATAGGGTGTTAGACTGAACAACAATGGCGAAAATGAATGAAGCAGCAGCATTCATCTCTATCCGCCTCCTGCCTGCAGAATCAAGGCGAGGGGCTGCTGTATGCTCCTGCTGCCATGCTGTCCCTAATTTATTCCTTTAAGTTTCTTCCTGTCTGGTATTTGGTAACAATTATAAGAGAAGTTTTTAATGCATGTATCATATATGTTAAACAGTAACACTACCTGGGTATGTTTAGTTGTGTTACTGAGAATATGGCATCTCTTCTAGTTTCCTTTCAATGGCTATGACAAAACACTCTGACCAATAACAACTTGGGAAGAAAAGGATTTATTCACCTTGATTCTCCCACTGAGGGAGTCCAAGTTAGGAACTCAGGGCAAGAACATGGAGGCAGGAGCTGAAGCATAGGTCATGGAGGAGTGCTGCTTAGTGGCTTGTTCCCTTGGCCCATGCTCAGTCTACTTTCTTATAAAATACAGACCACCTTGCCTAGGGGTATCGCTGCTCACAGTGGGCTGGGCTCTCCCATATCACTCAACAGTCAAGAAAATACCCCACAGACATGGCCACAGGCCAGTCCAATGGAGGCAATTCCCCAACTAAGTCTCCCTCAACCCAAGTGTGTCAAGTTGACACTAAAGCTATCCAGCACAGCATCAACAATCACAATCTAGCAAGTGGAGGTTCCTTTCTGTAGCTCAAAATCAAAGTAATACAACTTCTTGAAAGTAGTACTTCCCTCTCTCAATTTTTCATATGTTGATGATCAGGAAAACAATTTCCTCAATTAAATCACTTGAGAGATTAACAGACTATAGTTGGAGGCTTAGTAGTATAGCAAGTTCTCATTAATTACTAGTTATGCAGCAAATATTAATTCTTAGAATTAAGAATATTATAAGACAAAAGAGCATAAATAAGACTCAGTAGGGTTAGATTCAAATATAGGGCACATTAAAGAAACTCCACACTTGGTTAGGACTAGTACTAACTCCTTCATGAAATGAAAGCATATATTAAAGTAATTACATAGCACTGCTAAATGTGAGTTTTCCTCAGTACAGACTGTGGAACCCCATGGTTATCAGGTCTGTCTTTTATTATTTGCAACGTGTCTTCTTGCTTTCTAATATGTAGTTCCTACATACAGTATTAAACAAGAGTACTAGGTAAGCCCTTCAGGCAACTAAAATCACAATTTTGGTACCAGAGAAAGGAAAACTAATCAACTACAATTAACACCTTTGACTATAATAAAATGAAGAAAAAGACATTTTTATATTTCTCACTGTATCTCTAGAACTTAACAGAACATAGAACACATAAAGTAATAAGACATAAAGTAATATAAATATTTGTTCAACGAATGGATATATGGAGCGGATTATAATGATTCAGTATCACTAAAAAGAGAAAGAAGTCTACAAAGGCTGTGTTTACATGAACCTTCTTATTCTGTAATTTCAATATAATAGACCAGAAATTTCATTCAAATCATTGGCCAATTTTATCCAAAAAATGATTGCATTGATTGTTTACTGAACTGATCAGATAATTTACAAAAATGACTAATTAAACAATGAATTGTTCTGGCACAAATAAATATTACCATTAATAAATGTGGACTAGGGTATGAAAAAAATCATCCCAGCTAAGACAATCTGAAAATGGAAATAAAATTTATTCTTATATTAGTGAAATAAATTTGTAAACATAAAGCTATGTTTCATGGAAACAGAATAGAATGTCTCAGGTTAGATAAGAAAATATGTGCCTTTAATCCTTGCACTTGGGAGGCAGAGGCGGGTGGATCTTTGTGAGTTCAAGGCCAGCCTGGTCTACAGAGTGAGTTCCAAGACAGCTGGGGCTACAGGGAGACCCCGTCTCGAAAAGACGCCCCCCCCCAAAAAAAAACAACAACAACAAAAGAAAATATGTGTAAGACTTTCTGTAATGATATGATATAATAATGCTATATTTATGAATGCAAATGTCCTCTGCCAAATCTCCATGCTGAAAATTAATCCCCATTAAGAGGTTGGAACCTATGGACCATGATTAAACCATAAGGACATGGCCTTCATGAAGAGAATTACTTTCTCTATAAGAGAGCCTGTACAAAGCTTGTTTATCCTTTCTAGCCTGTAAGGAAAATAGAACTTGGCATCTAGTAGGAATAGGCCATTTCCTAATACTGATTCTCCTGGCACTCCTCATCTTGGATTTTCCAGTCAGAACTGTGACATAAGTTTGTTATTTATAAACTACTTACTCTAAGATACTCTGTTATAGCAGCGAAAACTAAAAGAAAAAATAATGTATAATTGTCATTTAAATTATTTATTACATTTATTTATAAGTGTGTGGAGAGGGAGAGATGTGCATTTGCAACATGGGAGTTCAATTCACATAGGCTTGCTAGCAAGGGGTTTACCTGCTGAGCCATCTTGCCAGAAAGTTCTACAGACAATACTAGAACACACACACACACACACACACACACAGACACACACACACACACACACACACAAACACACACACACACACAAACACACACGTACAATCGCTTTGCCTAAAATGTAAAAAAAAGTTGGAAAGATGGTTCAGGAATTAAGAGCGCTTGCTGCTCTTGCAGAAGACCCAAGTTCAGTTCCCAGCACCCACATGGCAGTTAACAACCATCCTTAACTCCAGTTCCAGGGTATCCAACACTTTCTTCTGGCTTCTCTGGGCATTGTACAACATGGGTATGCTTACACATACATATACAGGAAATATACCCATACACATAAAATAAAAATCATACATAAATATTTTTTAAAAACTTAGGACCAAATAAATTGAAGTAGCAACTTTGTAAATATCGTTCTCATGCTGGAGAAAATACAAAATTTGAATTTCCTTAAGTTGAATGTCCATTAAAATCTTTGTTTGCTTGCTATTTGAAGAAGGCTGAGAACACAAGGGTAGAAAGGGCTCAGGAATTAGCAAGCAGACTGTTAAAGAGCACTAAAAGTAATGTTGCATTTCTTTCCAAATTTCTGAAAATCTGTGGAAAAAATGGAATTTGATTCAAAAATTTTATTTATACATATTTCCAATAATGCTCTGGGCAAGATAAAATCTACTTCCAATTCAGCGTTTTGGTAGATCTTTAGATAATTACAGATTCCTCAACTTTATGTAAATATAGATGTTATAAAATAAAAGAAACAGTGGTAAAATTCTGTCGCCTGTAAAGTAGGGCAAAATATTTTTATCAAACAAACTTCAACTCTGCAACTGTACATATATCACACTTTTAGCTGATTCAAGTTCCCTATGTTCAGAATTACATTTTTTATTCTCTCCTTTCTTATATTGATTTCAATTAAGGCCCATTGCTAAGGACCTCAGCGAATTAGCCCCCAAATATCTTCTCTCTGCCTTAATCCAACATAAGAATTGCAAGGAAAAAATGAGCTCTTTTTAGTGTATAGTCTGAGAGTTTAATTCTGACATGCATATCTCTAACAAAAACTTCCTCTAGTGTTTCTTGTAGGATTACTTTCTTTAAAGGGATGTCATTGATTTCAGAAAGGAAGTATGGTGGGAAGCCAGCCAGGGGCATTGTCTGCTTTTCTTGGCCACCTTCCTATTGCAGCTGGTTATCTTCATGAAGGCTGGGCAGTATGTAAAAATATTATGGAGAATGATTAAATTCGTGCTTGTGTTTTCTCCCTGGAAACTTGTTTCGAAAGAACCCTGAATTTTAAACTGATCATTGTTATTATTATAAAGACCCTAAGCTACTTTAAACGCTGAAAATTATCTTAACTGAACCTTGTTAAGTGGAGAAAAACCTATCCACCATTTTGAATAAAGCTTTAAAGGGATAATGGCATTTGATGATATTCTGGTTGAATTTCCAACTGTGATTTTTTTTCACTGATTAAAATAAATAAATAAGTGTTATAGCACCAACTTTGTCACCTGAGCATTGTTAAGGCTGACATTTGCAAAACAAGTATGCTAATATGACATTTCTCTGTCTTCTTGGTACTATGGTGTGATCTCACAATGAACCTGTAGAACTTGATTTGAAACCTTTGGTATTTGACCAAGTACCACCTACACATCAGTTGGTTTCAAAGCATTATTATTTTCTGCCCCCTTGTCACAAATTAAAGGAATATACCACATTAACCTATCCAAATGTAACACAGAGAAGCTAGTTCAGAGACTGCAAATAAGCTACCTCGCCTATTATGAAACAGACTGCTTTGTGGCATGCCTACTTATTTGTACTTCTTGGTTTTCCTGGAAAGACTAATAATAATTTAGCAATGTAGATATTTCCATTCATATGGTTGGTAATATATATCTTGTTTGATTAGTTAGCCTTGTCTGGTAAGCAAAATTCGTGAAACACTACTAATACTAACACTGAACTCTTAAAGTCTAGTTAATTTTTATGTAACATTGAAGAAAATCCTGCTTAAAAGATCCTATTAGCATTCGGAAAAACAAAACTAATTTATAGTTGGGATCAACAAATTATGGTCTTTGAATAAAACCATCTCTGCTATCTACTTTTGTATTACCCTAAGAAAAGTATGACTTTTACAGTTTGAAATGGTTTTTCAAAATCAAAACACTTCATGAATTATGAAAATTATGTGAAATTTCATAGGAACATTCATTTTCATGTATTCTGTTGATGCCAATCATAGCTCTTACAATTAAAAGAGTAAGAGATCACATGTTCTGAAACAAATGTGAGTGATGATGGTACAGAAACATGTATTACATTTCTTTGAATTCCATGTTCCACTGTGAAAGTGAGTACATGAATTTTTATGGTCATAACAAAAGACATAAATCAAGGTACTTACCAAACACATTGCTGGAGACATTGCGGTAGGGATGCAGGTTATAAGAAAGGAGTGAAAACTGCTAAATTTTAGATATTATGTGATGACATACATAATAGGTTGGCAAAAGCTATCAGTCTCTGAATTTAATAAAGTCCAAAGGTTTTACCTGGTAACTGAAATCATGCTAGGTCAGACAAAGAGTTGGGCAATGACTATTAAAAGAACTAACAATTATCTAAAAAGAACACAATCACAAAGTTCTAACTAGTTAGTAAGCCTTATATAATCTATAGTGTATATGTGGCTTTTGTGAAGTTGAAATAAGTTCAAAGTTTCTCATTTGGCCAAGTATCACTTTTTTTTAGAAGCAGAGGCCAAATGTGTTGTGTCTCAAGGTAGAGGAAGACTCATTCCTAGGATCTGATGAGAATGATGTCATAAGTTTGAACAGGCTGGAAAGCAGACTTCTAGAGAGAGAAATAGTAGATAGAATCATTGAAGAAAAAATCTCTGGACCATATTGATTGTACTAGCTATTATGATCCAGGTCTGAATAGTTTTCATTTTCCAGCCTCAACATCCAGCATAATATTGATATATAAATGTTAGGCTTAAAGTATTCAGCTGGGCTTGATGCATGCCTTTAATTGCAGCACTGAGGGTGGGGGTGGTGGAGAGGCAAGCTGATTTCTATGAGTTCAAGGACAGCCTGGTCTACAAAGTGAGTTCCAGGACAGCTGGGGCTGTAGGGAGTCCTTGTCTCAAAAAGACAAAAACAAAAACAAAAAAAGATATACTAATCAAGAACAAATTATTATCTAAAGAATTAAAGGATTGTAAGTAAAAGAAGCAAGCATTTTAACCAACAACCATCCACTATATGGGTTATATAGCTCTTAACAAGATGATTGAGTGTATTTCCACTATCTGGGTTATATAGCTCTTAACAAGATTGAGTGTATTTCCTCTTATATTTGCAGATTTAGACTACTTGAAATAATTTGTTATTGTTTTAATTGGAGAAAGCTGTTTGATTTTATAGCCTTAACCTCATGTGGAATGGACAGTTCTGATTTTATGAAAAATTAGTCTTCTGTCTTAATTATTATAACTTCTGAGTAATAATTTAATCTTAGTCATTTTTGTGTTATATCAAGTTGCAGTTTCATACTCATTACAGAACTAATATGATAAAATATGGTATTTTAAATTCTTTTCTACCAAAATTGTATTTTAGTAACTGTAATAGAAAGAAGGACTATACTTGTGAGAAATCAAAATTCCATAGGTTTTGTGGGGTCATAACCAAATCTCATTCTTTGCCTCATAGTCAGAAAGGAAAATAGGACTCCAATAGGAGTCATTTTATATCGCCTTTACTTCTCATGGACAAAATACGAATACTGTTTTGTATTTCTAAATTCGGGTTAAGTGTACTATGTAACACCTTAAAGTCCCATTTATATGCTTTATTTTTCAGCAGAACTCCTTTTAAAGGTATTTAAAAATTATTCAGGCAAGTCTGTCCTTAAATTTATACCTCAGACTCTTCCAAAAGGGTGTCTTTTGGCTCTAGCGTTTTGCCCATTTGGTTAAAAAATAGACCATTAATGCTGTTGCCATTGGAGAGTGATTGTTTCTATATTATTTGGATGAAAAGGATGAACTCAAATTTTTGGGTATTCCTAACAATAGTCAGTAATATCAACGTTATTCAAAGAGAATAGGGAACATCAATCAAGGAAATTTCACCATCAAATTGACCTGTGGACAGGCCTGTGGGCAATTTTTGTAATTGCTAACTGATGTAGGAGGGCACAGACCACTGTGGGTATTACCATACTTTGGCAGGTGGGCCTGGGCTGTATAAGAAGGGTAACTGAAAGCCGGGCATGGTGGCTCATGCCTTTAATCCTAGCACTCAGGAGGCAGAGGCAGGCAGATCTTTGTGAATTCAAGGCCAGTCTGGTCTACAGTGTGAGTTCTAGGCCAGTTGGGGCTACAGGGAGTCCCTGTCTCAAAAAAAGACAAAAAAAGGGTAACTGAAAAAGCCCGGGGAAGCAAGCAGTAAGCAGCATTCCTCTGTCGTTTCTGCTTAAGCTTCTGAGTCCAAGTTGTCCTGAAATCCTCTGTTGGTTTCCCACAAAGATGAACTATAGTTTGTAACCCAAACAACTCTTTTATCTCCCAAGTTTCTTCTAGCCTTGGTGTTTACCACAACAATATAAAGCAAACTAGGATACAAGACATAAATTTGCAATACCCACAGGGCTTCCTGAATTGTTTAATTTGTTGTCTTTTACCATTTATGTAATCAATTGAATTGCAACATAGTAATCTAAGTGTTTGGACTTAGTTATATTCTTTGCTTTACTTAGTGGGAAGAAGTCTGATTGGTTTTGACTCTAGCAGTTGGTTCTAAAATAGGTCTAAGAGAAAATGGAGTTCCTTTTAGAAGATTTGAAATAGGTTTTTATTCATTTAAAAGCTGGATTTTTTCCAAATCCTAAATTATACAGAATTAGAAGATTCTTCCACATATTATTTATTATTTTATTTTGTGTGTATTAGCATATTGGCTACATTTATGAAAGTGCACCTGTGTTGCACAATGCCAGAGGAGGTCAGAAGAGGGTGTAGGATTCCCCTGGAACTGGAGTTACCAAAGGTTCTTGGCTGCCATGTGGGTGCTAAGAATTGAACCCTGATCCTCTGCAGGAGCAGGCGGGGCTCTAAAGCACTGAGCCATCTCTGCAACCCTGAGAGGATTCTTTTATTAAAATTTTTTTTATTATTAATTTTTTTTATTTATTTCTGTATGTGTATGAATGTATTGTCTGCAAGCAAGTCTGTGCACCCGTGTCGTGCAATGCCGCGGAGGTCAGAAGAGGGTGTCGGATTCCCCTGGAACTGGAGTTCTCCTGGAATTGGAGTTTCAGACGGTTCTCGGCCGCCATGTGGGTGTTGGGGATCGAACCCGGGTGAGAGGATTCTTTTATAAGGGTAGTGAAATAAGTATAATCCTTTAAACATGAAGACTTGGTTCAAGTATGATAGGAGGTCTGGATAAGCAAACAATCATGACAAAATTATGAATAATGAAGAGATATGACATCTCCCTCATTTCGCTAAGACTATAGCTAGCATTATTTTAATTATTCAGGAAAATATACCAGGGGCAAAATTCGATAGCTGAGACATTTAAAAAATTATCTCAGGGCCAGGCCTGGTGGCATACACCTTTAATCTTAGCACTCCTGAGAGCCAGAGGCAGGCAGATCTCTGTGAGTTCAAGGCCAGCCTGATCTACATAGTGAGTTCCAGGCCAGCTGGGGCTACAGGGAGACTCTGTCTCAAAAAAAAAAGTCCTCAGATAAAAATTCAACCAATTTTCATTTTTAATTTGATTATTCATTTATTTTTCCTTTGTTTTGTTTTGAATTTTTGACGTAGGATCACCCTGTACTCCCAGAAAGCCCCGAACTAGCTAGGTATAGCTAGGTAGAAGAGGATGGCCTCAATCTCATAAACACCTGCTAGACTTTTCCTTTCAAGTTCTAGGATTAAAGGTATATACCACCATGTCCAGTATTAATTTTCACTTTTATAATTTATTTTTCTAAATGTTTAATGTATTTTTTTTTAGTTTTTATGTGCATAAGTGTAAGCGCATCTATGTCCTGTGATGCCCATGGATGTCAGAAGAAAGCATTGGATCCCTTGGAACTGGAGTTATAGATGGCTGTTAGCCACCATGTAGGTGCCAGGAATGGAAACTGGGTCCTCTGCAAGAGCAGCCAGTGCTCTTAACAGCTGAGCCATCTCTCCAGCCCCTAAAAACATATTTCCTAAATCACTTTATACTGAGATATACAAAAGTAAGGGTCATCTTTTGAGGCAGAAAGGAGTCTTTGAGTTGTTGTCTGTTCTAGATGATCAAGTCACCTGGTTTCCTGGTTTTAAATATCTTTCCTTTAATTCATCTGCCAGTAGCCCTCTATGGAAAGAATACGTAATCAGTTCTGAATATTTAGTTGTCATTTTGACTGTGTGTGTGTGTGTGTGTGTGTGTGTGTGTGTGTGTGTGTGTGTGTTGCATGCATGCTTGTATTTGGTGTATATGCTTCTGCAAGTACATATGAAGGTTAAAGATATCAACCTCTAGTGCTCTCTTCATTTTTGACACAGGTTCTCTTACTAAATTGCACACCCAGCTTTTACTTAAGTGCTGGAGACCTAAATTTAGCTCTACATGCTTACGTAGCATGTACTTTACCCACTGAACCATCTCCCCAGCCTTCTTTTTTTAAATTTTTATTTATTTAGTTTTATGTGTATGGATGTACTGTCTGCATGTAGGTTTGTGCACCCATGTCGTGCAATGCCATGGAGGTCAGAAGAGGGCGTCAGATTCCCCTGGAACTGGAGCTAAAGACAGTTCTCAGCTGCCATGTGGGTGCTGGGGATCGAACCCAGGTCCTCTGCAAGAGCAGTCAGCGCTCTTAACTGCTAGGCCATCTCTCCAGCCCCTCCAGCCCACTTCTTAACAATTGATTTTTTTAACATAATGCCACTTTTTTGCTCAATCCACATGGTTGAGGATTATAGACAAAATGAATATGGTGTACAATGGGCCAAATTTTAGAGCAGATCCAAATATTTGTCAACTAAAATAATTTTCATAATTACCATGTAACTGAGCAAGAATATCTCAAAAAGTAATATTTCTTTTGAAAACAATTTTCTGACTAAAATGATGACTTTTTGGTAAGGGAAGACTTTATTTAATTCAATGGGAATGTATACAAACAGACCTATGATACATTTATATCTTTGTGTTGGAAGCATTTAGATAAAATCTAATTGCAGATATTCAAATGCCCCATTTGTAAAAGATAAACATTAAGTACTTGTTCTGTAAACCAATATTTTCAAATGTAAAATTTTATCAAAGTAAATAAAAATTAAGGTTTTCATTTTATATAAGTATGCTTAATGTCAACCTAAGGAGTTTATAATAACCATTAATTATATCAAACTAAATCATGTCCATATTGTCTTTAAATTTTATCTTTTGCACAACTGACTCTAGCACAAATGACAGAATGTGTGAACTGGCAGGGTCCTAAGTGAGGGTGCCAAATGAAAAGCAGGTTTAAAGGCCATTAAGACTGTTTGAAAAAATATATGAAACATAAAAATTCAATAAAAAGTTTATAATAAAAATTTATATTTTTATTGAATTTTTTTGATTTTCATACAATATATTTTGATTGTATTTAGATCCCCTCCTCTATTCCCACCTCCTCTTGCCACCCCCTGCCCAATTTGATGTCAGATGTGTGTGTGTGAGTGTGTGTGTGTGTGTGTGTGTGTGTGTGTAATAAGGCCTTTAGAGACTACTTCATGTCCCCAAATATCCTTTACTCTGAATCCATCCATCCACTGGAACCTGGTAAAGCTAAGAGTCACATCTTTGAAAGAAACTGACTCTCCCCATTAGTTTCCAAGAGTTCTTTAAATAGGGTTGGTGTTTCTTATTCACTTTTCCACAGATATGCTGTGATAATATCTGATTTGAGATTGCATGAAATTTGTACACACAGTCACTATTGCTGTGACTTCATATGAGTACCTGACCAGCTGTCTGAAAAAATCTATGTCCTTGTGTTCATCTACCATTTCTGCCTCTTACAGTCTTTCAGTCCCCTCTTGCTCAATGGTCTCTGAGCTTTGGGAGGCAGAAGTTTGAATCAGGTAACGTGTTCTTGGATAAGTACTCTGCAGCTTCTTGTTGTCTGCACTTTGGCCAATTATGGGTTTCTGCGTTAATTACTATCTGTTGCATAAAGGAACTTCTCCGGTGAGAGTTGAGAGATGTGTTAATCTGCAAGTATAACAATAAGTCATTAGGAATAGGTTTAGTACTAATAAGAAACAGCCTTAAGCATTGGGCCCTTTTAAATATAGCTGTTAAAATAGACGTTACAAACAACTAACACTATGGAGAAACAGATGTAAAATTGATGGCATTATATTTGGCTGGTCAGGGGAAGATTGGAGCAAAGTCTCTGTTGTCCAAGAAGGTCTAGAATTTACTATACAGACAAGGCTGGCCTCAAACTTTACATGTTCTTCCAGCAAAGAGCTGAGGTTGTAAGCCTTGTGCCCCCACTCCTACCTTAAAATGATGATATCATTTAAAACCAAAACAGGCTGGACAGTGAGTAAAGGTGCTTCCCGCCAAGGCTACAAGCTGAATTTAATCCCCAAGACACACAGGATGGAAGGAGAGGCTGGACTGTATTCTGACCTCCACCTGCTTGCCCTGCCATGTGTCCTTCCATATCCACAATAAAGGAATAACTGTACTATAAAAAATAAAACAACAGAAACCAGCCAAGCAAAAAATAATACCAAAATAAAGTTTGACTAGTCTCTTCATTATCATCTCCATATAAAAATGTAGTCATATTGCCTTCCCTTTCTTGAGTCTATAAAAATAGATGTGAATGAAATGCTCTCTCTAGTCCTTCTTCAAATCTAAGAACCTAAGATTTTATGTACTTTTATTTTTTCCTTATTGAGATAACAAAAAAGCATTCACTTTCCCAGAGGATACCACAGGCTCTCTATACGCTATCAGCTCTTCTTTCTAGGGTGCTTGAGCCTCTATATGAGGGGTCATTCCTTACAAAGTACTTGACTGGTGAAGTTGAAGTGGGAGTTCTATTAGAAATAAATGATAGTTACTTTGCAATGATGTGGTAAATCAAGGTGAAAATGGAATTCGAGTAGCAGAAATAAGATTTACATGTAAATTTTCTGACATATATATTTTTAAAAGATAGGTCTCAGAGGAATTAATACCCATATGTATGCTACATTCATCCTTTTTCTTCGTAGACTAAAGCATATAATTTAGAAATTTTGTATCTCAGGTGGTAACTATGAACCAACAAAGTTTTCATCCTTTGGGAGCCTGTTAGAAGCACAGATGATCAAGCCCTGCTCTAGTCATAGTGATATGTATTCATAATAAAATCTGAAAGTCATAGTTATAGAACATTTCTTCCCAAGTAGCACTCTACAACAGTTCAAAATCAATTGAGGGCACTGTGTAAACATGCATATGGGCTGTCTTGAATGAGAATCTCTTGCATAGGCTCTGCAAATGAGTTTTCTAACATTATACATAATTATTGTGCATATTAAGCTGAGGACATAAGATGAAACACAGTCATATAGGGCATTGTTTCACATACTCATGAACTTGCTTGTTAATCTAGTTATATTAGAAAATCAGGATCTAAAGACAACTGTGCTCTTGCGCTGTGAATCCCTAAACAGGTTCTAGAGCTGACCTAACATTTATTTTCAGTCCTTGGGTTTTCAGTACATGATGGAGGGTATATGTGCATCTTTTAGAGTAATATGGGATTAAAATGGAAGATATGAACCAAGAAATATGATATGGAAATAACATACAGTTTGTTTCCAAAGGATATAATTTTAATTTACGTGCAATGTAACAGGCTGGTGCAACTTAGCCGTTCTGGGTGCTTAATGACCATACTTAACGCCCATACCAAATTGGCCGAAGGACCCAAGAGATGACTTTGTTCTTTGCCCTCAGAGGTCAACCAAGTCTTAGGGAATTATGCATGGGGGCATCTCTTCAAATGTCCTGCAAATGTGGGTCACCAGTTTTCCTGTTCAGGGAGGTCTTGGAGAGTCACTAATGGGACTTCAGCCAGTGTCCAGTCTATAAAGAGGAAAGTCTGCTCATGCTTCAGAAAAGGAAGCCTGGTCTAGCAAGACCTGATTTTGTCCTCGAGTGGATGGAACTGGTAAATGGAAAGCTGAAAGGAGCAAGGCGCCCCCACCCTCCTCCGCCCAAAACCCAGAGAGACCCCTGAGGGCCAGACCCTCAACTGACCTTGAGAATGCAAAAACCTTGGTTAATCTGGGCTGTGTGGCCTTAAGCATCCAAAAGGAAAGTACAACCAGAAATAAATAATCAGTAAGACCAGAGAAACTGTACTGCAGATCTAAAACTTGAGATCTTAGTAAAAAGACTAAAAGGAAAGAGAAAGACTACTGTGGTTTGGCCCGTCTTCAGTTCTTACTGGCAAGTGCACCTACCCTGTGGCTGCCACCCCTTTTGGCACTCCTCGAAGACATGAGACACAGCTTTTTTTTTTTTTT